>JAJEJO010002069.1:303513-414842 GCA_020662805.1 Glaucomys volans
AAAAAAAAAAAAAAAAAAAAAAAAGATGACCTGTTTTCGTTTGGTTTTCTTGTGCTCTGAATGCATTTGAGGTTTAGGGCTAGGAGGATTGGGGAATTTTATTAGAACACAGTTCTTTTCATTTGTATTGCACTTTTTTAATATATATTCTTAATCTAAAGACTCATGCATTTCTTTTTTAATTTTTTTTTTAAATTTTTCCCACTGTGCACCCCACTTCAGTGCCAGCAGCCTATAGGCAGAGACCAGACCGTGGTTCAGGGCCACAGTTTGCTCTGGCGTGGGACACTGCGAGAGGCCCAGGGGGACAGGAGTTTCCTAAATTCTAAGAATTATTCTCTTTTATCCTTTCTTTGAGTAGTCTTTGTGATTTGTTCTCTCTATTCCCTCCTTGTAGAATTCCTATAACATGAATGTTGGAACTTCTGAATTTGCTGCCATATTATTTTTACATGTGTGTGTGTAGTGTATGTATATATAGACTACTTTCCAGCTTTTTGCCCTTTGAGGCTGCTTTCTGAAAGAATTCCTCAACTCAGTCTTCCTGTTTTAATTTATTCTTCATTCAAATCCTGCTATTTGTCCCAGCTGTTGACTTTCTTATTTAATAATCAAAGTTTTTATTTCTAGAATATCTGGCTGATTCTTTTTTCATGGATAATATCCTCTTAAATCTCCCAGAGAATATTAATTATATGTCTCTGAAAGCTCTGAATTGCCTGATCTGCATAGTAACTCTTCCTTGGTGTTAGCATTCTTTAAATATGTGGTGATTCTTAACAGAAAGCTCATTTTAATTTTTGACACTCTCTGTTAGTCTGATCAGGAACGCTCTTTTACTCCCACCTAATAGTGGAGGAGAGGTATCGTGTGCTGCTCTGCTCACTTGTACAACGGATGGCTCTTACTGTAAGGTGAGGTGGGGTTGAACCTGCAGGAGCTGCCAGGTGGTTGTGCCAGGGGCTGATCTTCTGGTTTTGGAGGCTCCCTGTTCTTGGATGTTGTCAGCCCCTGTGGCCACTGCTGAGGTTCTCAGACCCAAGGGCCCACACCCAATGCCTTACTACATATTCTGGGTGAGGATGCAGACATGGACGCTGGCTAGGATACTCCAATTGCAGGAGTCCAGTATATCCTGCTGGAGTTTGCCTCCCAACCCTCTGCTGATCCTGGTATCCACAACCTTCCTGTCTTTCATTTATGAGAAACATCATTAGGCATTAATGTTTGTCTTTAATCTTGTCCCACCAGGAAGTCTTCAGAGTGTCTAGTTTACCACTTCTTCTCTTGCCTGGTTCTGGATTTTTATTCAGATATTTTCATAATTTCTAAGGATTTGAGGCAGGAAGGGGAGGTTGCAACATGTGCTCAGTGTGCCATCTCATAGTGGAAATGCCAAAGAGTTACTTAGGAATGTCGGAATAGAACTTGGCAGAGTGCTAGGGAAATCACCACCCTTTCCCTCATCCTTCCTAACCCTTCACACACAGAGCTGGCTGATTGCCTTATCAGACTGGAAATGTGAAGCAGCCAAGAAAGTCCACGAACAGGACTTCATGAGCTGCAAGAGAGAAGGAAGCTCTGACGGAGAATGCAGACTTGCTCAGTGGGTGGCCAGGAGGAGGAAGGCAGTGTCATCCACCCCTTCTCTCATGGTGATCTGAAGTTGTTCCTTTTTCCTCATTCATTCATTCTTTCCTTCAGACCTTTACTATGTACCTTATATATTCTAGGTCCTGTGCTGGGGTACTAAAGGTACCAATATAAAAAAAATACAAACTCTCTGCCCTCAAAGAGTTCGCCATTTTTGTATGGAGAAAAAATTCTAGTATGGCACATATGCAACAAAACTAGTATGTGCTGTAGAAAGTGTACAGGATCTCAGAAGAGGAATTGATAGAGTGAAGCAGGGACTGAGGGTGGGTGTCATAGAAGAGTTCAATTTTAATATGACTTTTAAAAGGATGATCTTACCATCAAGATAAGAAATGGTGGGGGTAGGGAAAGACATCACATCGTGGTACTTTGGTATGGCTACATAGATAGATAGGGTCAGAGTTTATATGTCTTTCTAAAGAATTTATTCTTTATTTTGTGGACAATGAAAACTTTCAAGCAGAAAGGGACATGATCTTATTTTTATTTTATAAAAGTCTAATGGATTATATATACATGGGGTAGAGATTAGGAGAATGGCATACCCTGGAAAAGACAAGAACCTTGGAAGCAGGTGTGTTTAGGAGTGGGCTACCAGTTGGTTGTATGGAAGGAATATGACAGAACATTGATATCAAGAATATGACAGAACAGAACTACATATATAAAAAGCAGCATAGGAATCTGGTAAGGTTGCCTAGACCATTCAATGAAGAAAAAATAGTGTTTTGAACTAATAGTGCAGGAGAAGCTGGATATTAACATGCCAGAGATTAAAGTTGGATCATAAGCACCATATACAAAAATTCACTCAAAATGGATCTATGGGGGCTGGGGTTGTGGCTTAGCAGTAGAATACTTGCCAAGCATGTGTGAGGTACTGAGTTCGATTCTCAGCACTGCATACAAATAAATAAATAAAAGTTCATCACCAACTAATAAAAATATTTTTAAAAAATGGATATATGACTTAAATGTAAGACATGAAACTATAAAACTCTCAGAAGAAAGTTTAGAGCACTTCTTCACAACACTGGATTTTGTAATGATTTCTTAGATAATGACACAAAAGGCAGAGGCAGCAAAAGAAAAAATAAATCAAATGGATTTCATGAAAATTTTAAAAAAATTTTTGCATCAAAAGAAATTATCAACAGTAAAAAAGCAAACCACACTACAGGAGAAAATGTTCACAAAGCCTCTGCCAGACAAAACTCTAGAATATACAAAGAACTCTTAAAATTCAACAACGCAAAAACAGCCTGATTGAAAACTGAGCAAAAGGACTTGGGCTGTACATAGCTCATGGTAGAGCACTTGCCTAGCACGTGTGAGGAACTGGGTTCAATCATCAGCAACACATATCAATAAAAAAATAAAGGTATGTGTCCAGCTACAACTTAAATTTTTTTTTAAATGAGCAAAAGACTAGAATAGGCATGTCTCCAAAGAATATATACAAATGGCCAAAAGCTCATGAAATAATTAATTCAGAATCTCTGATCATTAGGAAAATGCAAATAAAAACTAGAGTGAGATACCACCTTACACACATTAGAAGGGCACTATTTTAAAAACCAACACAGGAAGGAGGTGGAGAAATTGAAACCCTTGTACACTATTGGTAGGAATGTAAAATTGTATAGTCACTGTGGAAAACATTGTGGCAGATTCCTAAAAAATGCAGTGGCGCACACCTGTAATCCCAGCCGCTTAGGAGGCTGAGGCAAAAGGAATGCAAGTTTAAAAGCCAACCTGGCCATTCTTGATTTTAGAAATCGGCCTTAAAAAAGAAAAAGGCCAGGACTGGGGATATAGCTCAGTTGGTAAGAGTGCTTGCGTTGCAAGCACAAGGCCCTGGGTTCAATCCCCAGCTCCGCAAGAAAAAAAAAAAAAAAAAAAAAAAAAAGGCCAGCATGGTATCTGATTATTTGTTTAAATCTCAACACATTTGAATTGATTTCAAGTGTAACATTTACCCCTGAATTGTCCAGGGCAGATGTCATTGTTCTGTACTTGTAATGTCATCTGATATTTCAGGTACCTTTTGTTCTTAGATTAAATGTTTTAGTTTCTGACTGATTTCGTGTAAAATTATGACAGCTGTTTCTTCCAACTTGTATTGATCTATTCTTTGCATAATGATTACATTATTGTGGTTTGAGGTTCAGACTGTGTATATGAAATAAATACTTAAATTCTCTTGTTTCTTAAAAAAAAGAAAAAAAGAAAAAAGAAAAACACCCATAGATACACAATTAAATATGGGGTTATAATGCTTTGGGGGAAAAAAAGCCAGCCTGGGCATTTTAATAAGACTCAAAATAATTTATCTCAAAATAAAATACTAAGAAGGGCTGGGGATGTAGCTCAGTATTAGAACACATTCCTAGCAAGGCCCTGGATTCAATCCCCAGTACTACAGAAAAAAATTTTAAAATAAAATTACCATGTGATCCAGTAAATTCATTTGTGGATATGTTCCCAAAAGAATTGAAAGCCTATCTAAACATATCTAAGAGATATTAGTGTACCCATGTACTAGTATACCCTTGAATAAAGTGGCATGTTGTTTGCACATAAGTTAGGCACATCCTCCCGTATACAGATTGAGCATCCCTAACCAAAGATTTTGAAGTCAGAAATGCTTTGAAATTGGAAACTTTTTGAGTGCTGGCATGACTCAAAAAAGTCTATTCAAATACTTCAAAATCTGAAAAACTCTGAAAACTGAAACATCTGAAACATTTCTGGTCCCAAGGAAACGAGGTTATTCAATCTGTACTTTAAATCATCTCTAGATTACTTATAATACCTAATACATTGTAAATGCTATGTAAATAGTTGTCATACTGTATCATTTAGGGAATACTGACTAGAAAAGGTGCACATGTTTACTTTGGACACTTTTTAAATATATTTTTGTGTGTGGTACTGGAGATTTAACCCAGAGCACCTGTAAATATATGCACTCTGCAAGCATTAGCCCCATCACTTTTTCCTCCAATATTTTTGACCCGCAGTTGGTTGAATGCGCTGATTCAGAACCCACAGATATGGAAAACTGACTGTATTTGACTTAATTTTTAAAGATTCCACACATAAGAGAGGTCATGCAGTATTTTTCTGAGTCTGGCTAATTTCATTTAACATAATGACCTTCAGATTTATCTATATTGTTGTAAGTGGTAGCATCTCCTTTTTAAAAGCTGAATAATATTCCATTGTATGGTAGAATACACCACAGTTTCTTTATCCCATTCACCCACCAGTGGACACTTAGCTTGATTCCATACCTTGACTATTGTGAATAGTACTGCTGTGAAAATAAGAGGGCAGATACCTGTAGTATGAATACTTTTATTTGGAGGGCTTATATACCCAGAAAAGGGATTGCTGGGTCATACGATAGTTTTATTTTTAATTTTTTGAGGAACCTCAGTTTTATTTTCCATAAGGGATATACCGGTTTACATTTCTACCAAGTGTTCTACCTTGCCTACATTTTACCTTTTGTCCTTTTGATAAGAGTCATCCTATTGCCTATGAGGTGGTATCTCATTAGGATTTTAATTTGCTTTTTCCTGATGATTAAGTGATGTTGACCATATTTTCACACACATTTTGGCCTTTTGTATGTCTCCTTGGAAAAATGTCTTTTGGGGTTCTTTTTCCCTAATTTTAATTAGTTTATTTGATTTTTTGCTATTCAGTTTATGAGTTTCTTTATATTTCAGCTAGTAACCCTTTATTGGATATATAGTTCATTATAGTTCATGTTTCCTTTGCTGTGCAGAAGATTTTTAGTTGAATGTCGTTCCTTTTTTTTTTTTCTTTTTTAAACATTTGCTGCCTAAGGTTTTGGTGTGTTCTCTGTTTTTTAAAATTGTTCAAAGATAGAGTTTTACATTTAAAGGAACCACATGATAACTGTTAGAATGAATTCCCTTTAAAAAAAGAAAATCCAACATTCTATCAATATCTTTCAGTCCACATTCATTATCATGTAGGTTTGCTACAAACACAGGAGGACCTATTTTTCCTTTAATTTGTTTCACAACCTCTATTTGCCATAATTTTGTGTAAGCAGTACTTAAAAAGAATACAAGATGGGCTGGGGTGTAGCTCAGTGGTGGAATGCTTGCCCAGCATGTACAAGGTCCTGGGTTCCATTCCCAGCACCACACACACAAGAACAGAAGATGAGAAAGCTTCTTGTTTTCAGTGCTCAACTAAAAGTTGGAGGAAAGTCCAGACTTCTTATTTTTAGCATCATTTCTGGTGAATTTTCCTCCCTTATGTTTACATAGTGATCATAGAACCATCTGGAAATGATAGAAATAGCTGTTTGTTTGGAGGGAGGGGTGACGGCAGGAGAGTTACGCCCTATGCATTGCTTCAGTTTCTCTAATATCTTGCTGTCTATAAATCGTAGCAGTTCTGTAAAAGAATGTGTTCTAAAGTCTTTGCCTGTAGGTTTGAAATATGAAGTTCATGGGCCTTGATTTGCTATTTGTTCCAACTACCCTTCTGGCAAATGCTTAAATGTTTAATGTAGCGTTGAAGGAAAGATTTTTTTTTCTTTAATATCTTTACATTTCAGATCTTCCTAGCTTAAGCCAATTCATGAAAGCAAATGTTTCTAGTCAGTATTTCCTGAAAAATAATGGAAGATTCTTGCATTCTCTTCAAAACCTTGAAACCAAACTAAAATGTACTTTTTCAGAGCTATTTCTAACCTCTTATATGTGAGATAAGTTGGGCAGGTTGGGAGGTCACATGGTGTAGCAAAAAAAGAAATAAACCAGAGAATGAACAGGTCTGACTAACTGATAAGTTCTTTGTGGGTTTCTTTCTCAGTTTCAAACTCAGTGGATTGCCCTTGATGATCCCAAAAGTGTCCCACTCAGTCACTCTGTGACTTAGGTTGAGATTCTTTTCTTTTTTAAATTTTTAAAATATACTTTTATTTATTTGTTTGTTTTTATGTGGTGCTGAGGGTTGAATCCAGTGCCTTACACTTAGGAGGCAAGCACTCTACCACTGAGCTACAACCACAGCCCAGGTTGAGATTCTTTATAGTGCCTGTTGGAAAGAGCAACTAGAATTAACCTTTCTGTTCAGCACAAACTATTCAGGAGGTCACTATATTTATTTGGGAACTGTTCAGAGTATTTTATTTGGAACTATTACTCACAAGATAACAAGAAAGTCAAGGTTACTTCATCTACAAATGTCTAAATAATTATCATAATTTGCTGTCTCTCTACCACCACCAATTATGAAAAACTGACCAGACATTTAGGAAAGGGCCTGATATCACATGGCATATTGGATGCTGAAAGCCAGTGGTTGATTTTCCTTTCCAGGTAGTTCAGTGAATCTTTCATTTCCTACAAGTAACCAACTTTGTGTCACCACCACATGACAAGCTGGGCTTATTTGGATGACAGGAGGAATGTCTGTTTATCCTAGTCTGTATTATTTGTAAGCTGACTTTTCTAAGAATAACTAGGAAATCTTGGTAATTCAACTCAAATATTTGCTCTGCTAAAGTGTGTTTATTGATCCATTTCTTTATAGTAGGAATTTACTTTTCATTGTTGGAAGGGGAATAATTCTAAAGGAGTGAATCCAAATATGTGTCTATTGACTTATTTCTAGGATCCTTCTTAGGCAATTGATTGTAAAGAATACAATTCACGTGTCAGGCTGAAAATGCTTGGGATCATTGTTTGGTTTTCTAGGTACCATCAGTAATGTCTACAAGGAAATGTTCTTTCATCTGAGTCACTGGTAGACACTTCAAAAACTACTGATAGAAATGTTTCTAGGCAGAAAATTTTCTTCTGCTCCAGCATTAGTTATACACCCAGTACTTGCTTCAGTAGCATATATACTAAAATCATGATACAGAGAAGATTAGTATGACCTTGTGCAAGGCCGACACACAATTCCTGAAGTATTCCATATTAAAAAAAATAATACATCCACTTTGCAGCCATCTGTAAAGATGAATGCCATTGTCAGGTAGCACTATAAGATAGGTGTCGTATAATAATCAGTACTGAAGAGGACACTGAAAATCATCTCATACAGGCCTCTATCCTCATCCTCTTATATCACAACAGTTCTTAATTGTGGCGTATGTAGAAGTAGTGACTTATGATTACACGCAGCTCACTAGTTGTACATCTAAGTCTAACTTGCCTCTGGAGGTAACTTTGAATATGGATTACAGATCATTACAAATCAGAGTCTAGTAATTTCTTCTCTTTTATGCTCCAGCAGTGCCAAGTCCCGTCATAGGTTCTGTCTATTCAGTCACTTCAGGATCAGGGTCAGCAAGACATGGAGGTTGGGAATGGTGGCGGTGATAGAGTCAGAACTGGGTCAGTCAGTATCATTGAGGTGATCAATAACCCTGAGAATACAGCCATGAGTACATCTGGCCAGGGTGGGACTTCCCCTACAGGAATGTCCACATGGCTTAGGAAAGAACTAATGCTCTCTGTGTACTTCCAGGAAGAGGGTAGGAACAGAGGGGCCTGAGCTCTTGGAAACTCAGTCTTGTGACCTGGCACCGTAGAAGCCATCTGCTGGCTCATTCTGAGGCAGTCATAAGATGCTCTATGATACACTTTTATGAACGCACATTCTTTTCTCTGGTATCATAGTTCACACTCAAGAGCTATTCCATTTTCTGGGCCACTCTAGGTGGGCAGCCCTGACTAATCTGGAGGGCTATTTCAGCACAGTCTTATCTGGGTCACTTCTGACCCACTTGAAAACTGACTTAAAAGGCTGCAAACCTACCTATACAAGTAGTTTGTAAAGTTTTGAAGATAGTGGAAAAACTCTGGAAAGTATTTGGAATAAGGCATAATTATAACTCTGCCACAGAAAAAGCGGACTGTCTTGGGTCGTGCCTAGCCCCTCATTCCAAAAAAAAAAAAAAAAAAAAAAAATCTCAGCAAGTTGCCAGATACTCCTTAGTGGCCAAAGAGGTTGTGGTTTTGAGTTGCTCACTATTTCTAGAAACTTTATAAAGTTAATCCAGAAGTAACAGGGTGGAGACCAAAAAAGGAAGCATGCTATTTTATGGTGCTTTTAGCAAAGATAAAGTATTTGCCTCAGGCTGGGAGCAGTGCAACAGTGGCTTTAGAGCTTTGCTCCACTCAAGCTGTGGGGCTGGCTGGGGCAAGCAGGCCTCACCAGTATCAGATAGCAGGGGGGTGTTCTGGAGGACAAGTGGATTGCAGGAGTGCTGACACACACTGTCTCATCAGTCTCATCCTCCTTGTTCTCCTTTCTCCTTGTTATTCAAACTGAGCTTCTAGCCTATATGCAAACCACTGTCAAGTCCCAGCTGCCCCTTTCTAATTGGTTTTCGGTGCAGTTCACTGCCCCTAAATGTAAATCTTCATTTATCAGCCTTCACTCTTGTTGAGCCCTTCATTTGATCACTTGGCTTTTTCTTTTTACTTTAGAGAATATTATTTTTGCTCATTTGTTTAAAAATTTTGATCCTGTGTTTGGTTTCTGAGTTAACACAAAAACAAAACCAAAAAAAAGCCCCATCCTGAAAGAGTGTGGAGCCCTCTTCCCATTCTGTAGGCCAAGGTGTGGAAAAGCAGCTATACCATTAGTCCAAAATGGATTTATGTTTGAATCAGGTGCTATTACATGTTCCTGCAGCGTAACTACCAAACAAAATATTGCAGAGAGTAAGATCCTACGGCTTGACAGGTGAAGGGTAACCTAACTTTGGGGATATAGAAAATCTATCCTGAGAATAAATCAGGTGCCGTGGTCCTGGTCGTAAACCTATTATTAATGTGTGACTTCTCTTAACTAGACACACAGCCCTCTCCCTTCATGGGTGATCTCCTGGAAGATCTCTAAAGACTTCAACAATTCAGACCCCTGAGTTGATGAATAATTACATTGGTATTTAAAGATTATACCAGGCAATGATACGTTCTCTCTTCCTCACAGAGTGAAGGCTGCACAGACTGAGCTGGGACAGCAAATTCTGGCAGATTTTGAAGAGGCATTTCCTTCTCAGGGTACCAAGGTATTGCTTTGCATTTTATCTCCAATCTCTAGATATTGTCATCACCTTCCCCTGGTTTGTACTCACTGCAATTTATTCATTTATCATTCTGAAGTGTTTGCTGACAGTAGCAAATCTGTTTGATGAAAGTTTAAGGTAATGAGACCATCATTGATTTTTAAATATGCTGAAGTGATATGACTTTCTGTTGTCAAAAAGTGAGGGTTTGTTTTGGTTTAATTTGATGTGTATCAAACCCTGTATCTTGTCTGCCCTGTAAATTCCCTTTTTCTCATGGCTGTGTTTAAAAAGAATATTTTCAAGCTGCGATGTTTTTTAGGATTGTTACATAACTTATTGGTTTCAGGTTGGTTAAAAAGACAACTGGGAGGAGTATCCAGGGGCTTATGTAACTCTCAGAGTGACACAGTTTGGAGACTCACTTTTGATGATGATAAGCCTGTTTTTTGGAATTAGTGCCTGTCATTGCTCACTGGTAGTGTAACTATTTGTGTTGTGTCTGTGAAGCCCACAGGATTTCACTTGTGAGCTATTGGTTACACTTCTCACGTACAAGCTTTCCCTCACTTGGTTGTCACTGTGCTGGGGTAACTGCTGTTAATTCTGTCCTTCACATTGTAGCAGATGTCATGTTAATGCTTTGCATATGTCGGCAAGGGCAGAACCTTCAGAAGCTTTTTTCTCTTTTATTTAAGCTATTTCAAGAAAAAAAAATTATTCAAGGCAGAAATTAACTGGGCACATGAGCCAGCAGCATTCCTTGCTCTGCTTTGTGGGTGGAGATGGGGATACACATCCACTTACTGAGCCAGGGAGTGTTTCCTGGATCTGCTCTATAATTCAATAACTGGAAATATCTTAATTATTTTTTCTTTGTGCTCCATAAAAGAAACTTAGGAAGTAGGCCAGGGTAGCTGCCCTTGCTTTGGTAAATTGCTTTCTATAGAAAACCTGCTCCTGATTTTAATATCTTCATATTTTGTGGCCAACCACTGATAATCAGATACTTATTTATAAAGCACTTTTCTTTGAGAACCTCGTCTTCCTTAGTCACCTGATGTAATTCAGGGAGGGAGTAGATGTTGGAAAACCACTATTCCTGTAGACCACACAAGGAAAACAAAGGTCATAGAGGTAAAAAAGGATTTTAAGGATAATCACTAATTATGAGCACTAGACTTCCTAGGGCAGTCTGCTTTCCAGCATTCTGCTGCTCCATACCATTTCCAGACATTTCAGAAGATGGGTGAAGTCCATCTGTGTTAGTTAACCACAATCTACTTTATATATTTCTTCCCAGATCACACCAGGCAAATGAATAAAATTATTTTATTTAATGACTTG
Organism: Glaucomys volans; assembly: GCA_020662805.1. Lineage (NCBI taxonomy): Eukaryota > Metazoa > Chordata > Mammalia > Rodentia > Sciuridae > Glaucomys > Glaucomys volans. Next base: position 314,591 of record JAJEJO010002069.1, read on the forward strand.
CCTCCTTTTCTCTGGTTCAGTGACTTAAAAGTTTTTGTTGTGGTGGGTTTTGGGGGGTTTTTTGTTGTTGTTGTTGTTGTTGTTGTTGTTTTTGAAAAACTATTTTTCAAATAGGATTTGACACAGCATTTTGTTTTGTTGTTTGTTTTGGGGGTTTTTTTGGTAGTAGGAATTGAACCCGGGGGCACACTCTCTACAACTGAACAACTGAGCTACATCCCAGCCTTTTAAATTTTTATTTTGTGATAGGGTCTTGCTAAGTTACCAAGGCTATTCTTGAACTTGCTTGCCATTCTCCTGCCTCAGTCTCCTGAGTCACTGGTATTAAAGGCCCGCACTACCATGCCCAGCAACTTTTCTTAAAGGCTTTGTGTTACTCTTCCTATCTTGCAAATGGTAATTAGGATGTTTAAAAATTGTTCAAGGTAATCTAGTCAATTTTTTTGGAAATGAAAAAATTAAAATCTGTAAACTTATAGGTTTTGGCCTTTTTGACTTCTCTATTAGATCAAGCACTTTCATTTGGAAGTTGAGTAATCAGTATGTTCAGCAGGCCACATAATAGACACTAATTATAGAGCAGGTCACATTTTAACAATTTAGGTCTCAGGCAGCTTAGATGACACTTTTGAAACTCTTGAACTTCAGTTGAGATGGATAGAATTGGGCAGAATTGACAAAAATAAGTGATAAATGATGATTTGAAAGAACCTTACTGATCACCTAATTCAAGTCCATTACTTGTTAAATGAGGTTGAATAACTTCTTAGAGCTACATGGCTATTTAACCAAGTCAAGAGTAGATTCCAAGTATTCTTTGTGGTCCACAGTCAACCACATTCATTCAGTGATTCACCATACAAAAAGGTTCCATGGGACCAAATTGCTTTAGGTAATAAAAAAGACCTTCCAATGTGATGTATCATTGTTGCCTCCTGATCTTCCACTGTTGTTTTCAGGTCAAGGGACCAACATCGCAGTATTTTACCTTCGGCTGCCTATATTAGACTATCAATGAAACCAGTCTGGTGGTTTGGAGTCTGTTTGTGACCACACAGTTCAGCACAAGTGTAACACATTAACAACAATAATCCCGAGATTGGAAGCAGGGAAGCACATACGGAGTGACACTGGTGTCATTATGACTTTTAGGCCTCTTCAACAGGCTCTTGACATCAGAGACTGCTGTCATTCTGACTTTTTAGGTCTTGTTCAGTTTGGGTATTCAGAAAGTAAAATTTCCTATAATTCTTGCTGGCCCTGTTTTCCAAATGTCTCATTGCTGATTCACAGGGTAGTTTTTATCTTGGCTACTTCAAGGCTAGCTTAATGATTCTTTCATCGAGGAACAAGTAACTAAAATATCCATCTACAGTAGAAAGAATGAGTGTCCAGGGAGTGGGAGTAATAACAAGAGAGAGAAACAAGAAGTAGCAGCTGTCAGAGGCTATGAGATTTAATGATTGTCTTTGGCATTTGAGTTCGTGTGTGTTGTTTGTTTTACTAGAGGCCAGGAGGACCTAGTAATGTCCTAAGAGATGCATGTCTGGTTGCTAATATTTTGGACCCCAGAATCAAGCAAGAAATCATCAAGAAGTTTATTAAACAACATCTGTCAGAATATCTGGTACTTTTTCAAGAAAATCAAGATGTAAGTATTGACCAGAAGAGGTCAGGTTTAACATTTGAATTTTGTTGAAAAATGAATACTGCCAAGCTTATTGATTTATACTTTATTAGTACTACTATCTCTTGAACCATGAATCCTAGGGACTGACTTTATAGTTCAGTTCAAGGTCACTGACCATTTGGAGAAATAAATGAAAGCTGTAGATCTTCTTCCCGGAAACATGCACCAATGTATACAACTTTATGTACAGTTTCAGGAAATTTATTGAATCCTAAAGCCCAATCATAGACTCCAGGTTAAGAACCCCTGGACCAAATAAATATGGTAGCATATATTATTTCAAATGGTGAGAAATACAGGATGGCTATCATTTTCTTTGTTTCTGTTTTTGCTTTTTTTCCTTAAACTGTCACTACTACTTCTAAGCACTGGAGTGTTTTTTGTTCCTTCCCTTCATGAGGTTGCCTGGCTGGACAAAATTGACAGACGCTATGCCTGGGTGAAACGTCAGCTTGTGGACTATGAGGAGAAATATGGACGAATGTTTCCACGGGAATGGTACATGACCGAGAGAATTGCAGTAGAATTCTGCCATGTGACAAGGTATATTCCAGCTCTCCACTGGTGCTGTTTCTAATTGAATTTTCAAAATCAGTTTCCCACTCTGGTTTCATATTGTCTTGTGGATTGGGCACCAATTCCAGACTCTACCAGATACAGCCCTCATACCAACTATAGTGCAGCCCTCAGCTCCCCTCTTGGCTGCAAGTCTTCCTGTCGCCTAGCACTTGTCTCAGTCTACTTTCTCTCCTTTACCTGCTCAGGATCCATCAACCAGATTTACCTGTAGTGATTTCTCTCCCCTACATTTCCCCCTGCTTCTGTGTTGCATGTAGCAGCCTGCAGTGTGTGTCCATCATCATGCAGATTTTCTGACTTGATAGCTAGATAGTTCCATAGAGACAGAAGTAGTATGTACTTTAAGGACATGACAGGTACTCAGGAAATACTTGATGAATGAATATCCCTAATACAATGTTTATAGTCTACGATTGATAATATTGGCATCTGAGTGTTCTGGGCATTTTAAAGCCCTCTCTTTTATCCTCTCTGCAATATTATTGAGTGTAGCCCAGACTACATAGTCCCTTTATTTTGAAGAATTAGAGCCCAGCAAGGTCAGATCAGTATGTCCATGATAAATGTAAAGCTAGAACCAAGCTTTCTTATTCTTTGTTTGTACATATATAACAATAGTGGTGATAATGGTTTTATTAGTTATAGATTCCCATTTAACAGTACTAATTATATTAGCCATAGGTTAATAAGAGGGAAAAAAAAGACAGATCTAAACATAACTCAGCAAACTTAGTATAATTTATAGTAGTCTTCTTTCTTAAAATCAGAGAAAGTACAGTCAAATTGCATGCTTTAAACACATCATAGGGGAACATTGTTTTAAGTCACATTGGCTTTTTAAAATATAGTTTACTTTTGGAGCCATTTTAGAATCACAGCAAAATTGAGCAGATGTACAGAGATTTCCCATGTACTCCCTGCTTCTACACATGTAACCTTTCCCATTGTCAACATCCCCCATCCAGAGTAGTATGTTTGTTATAATTCACAAACCTTCGTTGATACTTCATGTCACCATTGTCCATAGTTACATCAGGATTCACTTTTAGTGTTATACATTCTTTGTGGCTGTTGTTTTAAGAAACACAAGTGCTACCATAGATTCAGACGAGAGTATTTAACAAAATATAGTATTCATTCAGGGTCCATTGGGGTTGTCACCATCTAAATTCCAATTAGCAAAGAAAGGGTGAATTCCTGGAAAAATTGTTTATTAATTCTCTTTTGCCTACAGGCAGCAGAATTGCAAACTAATTCTGTAAAAAATGAGTCCTGCAAGAGTCTGGAAGTATACTAAAGCCAACAAGTCTCTGTGGGCGTCAGTACCTGCTATTGTTGTCTCAGCTAATGGCAGGGTTTCTGCCAAGCTTTTACTGTTGGAATTTTGGCTCAAGTCCTACAGATACATCATTCTCAAATAAACTCAGAGGCACTTTTTTTTTTTTTTTTAATTTTGCCACTTATTTGTGTGTGGGAAGAAGATGACAGCTTAGCACTTAGTAAGAACTCTCATGTCACTGTTCCCTAATAACCTACATTCTAAAACAGAACACCCTGGTGAGCTGCACATAAGCTTCACAAGTAGGAACCACCTAAGCTTATACATGTCACCTTTCACATGGGTGTTCCAGTACCTCATGAGTCCCTGCTGTAGGTGCAGAGATTGTTATTGAGCTCTCTGGAAGATAGATTTATAATTGAGTAATTCATGAGTTTTATATTATGAAATTACATAATATATATGCATTTTAGTAAAATACTAAGTGCTTCATGTATTTGATTAGCAAGTTATTGAGAGGTTTAAAGGTATAAACATAGTAGTCACCATGTAAACAAATTAGCATCCATAATCCTAGAGTTTTCTCTTTTTTACTAGTGAATGATTTCACCTTAAAATTCTTAGGAGTCTGTACAGTAGTCTCCCCCTATCTGTGGTTTTGCTTACGATGGAAAATTTTGGAAATAAATAATCCAGAAGTTTTAAATAATTTTTATTGCAGCATATTATTATAATTGTTCTGTTTTATTACAAGTTGTTATTAATCTCTTACTTTGCCTAATTTATAAATTAAACTTTACCATAGATTTGTGACTATAGAGAAAAACAGTACATGTGGGGTCCAGTACTATCCACAGTTTCAGGCATCCAAAAAACATGTTGGAATATGTCCTCTGTGAGTAAGGAGGACTATTATATATTTGTTCCCCAGGCATTAGACTAAGTTGATAATAGACCTCACAGTTCAACATGATAATGTACATTTTTTTCTGAATATAAGCTGTTTACTTCCTCTATCTTGAATGATCAGTTTGTTTGACATTCCTATCTCTTTATTTTGAAGGGCAGAACTTGCCAAAATCATGCGTGCCAGAGCTAAGGAAATTGAGGTGAAATTACTTCTTTTTGCTATTCAGAGAACGACTAACTTTGAAGGATTTCTTGCAAAACGCTTCTCCGGCTGTACCCTGACTGATGGAACCCTGGTAAGACTTTCCTGAGGGAGGCTGGACTGGGACATGAATGACTGGGCTTCACCTCCATCTTTTGGCTCCAGGGCCAAGCAATCCTTCCACCTCAACATCCCAAGAAGCTGGGACTATAGGCACACAATCATATCTGTCTTTAATGTTTTTTAAAAGACAGAAATGGACCAAATCAACAATTTTCAAACATTCTTCCAACAAAATCTGATGTGGAATCCAAACACAACAATAGCTAGCATTTTTTGAACATCTACTGTGCATGCATCTCACACTGTGCTAGGGGCATTTACCTTCAGCCAATCCCTGCTTCATCTACTGTAGGAGGTATGTGCTATACTCATTTGTATCTTATCATGGTTGCTGAGCTAATAGGCAAAACTCAGCTGCTTTGATCGAAAGGGGAGCAAGGGTAGGGAGTTGGAGCTGGTATCCTGGTCACTCATTCACCCCTCACCTCTGTTAGCTTCTCTAACTCTCAGTCTTGTAGTCCTAAGATTCTGGCACTTCAGTGGACTCCCCTCCTTGTCCCACAAGACCTACCTCAGAGTAGATGAATCAGAGGCCAGTCCTCAGGGTGCCAAACTGAAGAGTGGTTGTGGCAATAGCCAGGTTTTCAGGCAAAGGCCACAAGGCCCTATCTGCTTGGGCTCACTCATGACTTTATGTTAAAGTAAAATACAACTGGAACTAAAAAATACTCTTTCTATATACTTAATAAATAGAAGATATATAGATACTCTTTTTCTTACTAACTCAAATCAAAATTGATTTCTTTTTAGTAACAAGAGAAAAAAATAGTTCACTAAAACAGGTGAAAATGTCTTTAAAGAAAATTCGTCACCAAAGGAATTAGCTAACAGAAACACTCTTGAGGGAAGCATGTGTCTCGCCTGAGAAATAAGTGGTTGTCTTCAGCACCTGCCTGATTTCATCACGCTAATCGTCTTCTCTGCCCTACCTAAGCCATGTTTCTGGGCTGTGTTCAGAGACTTAGCACTGGGTTCAGCTCTACACAGAGCTGCTTGAAGACAGGGAGGTTTAAGCAATGAGTATGAACCCCACCCTGGGAGAAGTCCCTGAGCTCCCATGGCCTCTGGGCAGAGCTGGTAAGGACAGGCTCTGTGGGCCAATAATCCAGCTAATTGGACAGAAAATAGGCTCCAGCCAAGATGCTTGAATACATTGGTGCCATATACCTGTTGTGTGCTATTCTCCTCCATTGGCTGGTCCCTACCTTCTGGTGATTGTTATTTTATATTTAGAGGGGCTCTAGGATCACAGGGGAATAAATAACCCTGCTGTATTTTGTAATCAGGATAGCCTATAAACTTGGGTCTCCCTGGGAGTTGCTGTAGTTCTCACCTATCCAAGGAAATCTCCCAAAGGTCAAAAGTAGTAGTGTAACATGGTAGGGGAGATCCCTTCTAGACAAGCTGTGGCTTGATGAGCAGGGTATCCAGGCAGAGAAACTGAACAGGAAAAACCGTCAGGATCTCTGCTTCAGTTTGCCAAGACAATGCTTTTTTGTACAACATAGGTATATCACTGTCAAAGTAGCAGTTGGCTAATTGTCAGCCACCTTCTGTCTCAAGGGGGCAGGGCTGGAGGTGCCTATTTCTCAGGCCACACCATCCCTCTTCACCTTAACACTTAGCCAGGACAAAACTCTTGGACTGGACCCATTTCATCTCCTGGCAATGGCTGTACCCAGGGGCAGTGGCCATGATCAACTAGAAACACTTGAACTTTTTCCCCTAGTTAGTCTCTTCCTTTTTGGTCATCTGTGTTTGAAACTTTCTGGAAGAACTGGTTTGTAAATTTCCCTTCCCAATTGTTCAGGTGTTGTTTTACTCTCCTTTCAGGTTTTAAAGGGAGTTTCAGGTTATAAATCCTTGGCATGAAAGTCCTGCTCAATACCATGAGTTCTTTGTTTACCGTCTATGTGAACAGCTCTCTTCTTCACACACTTCTCAGAATCATTTGACTTCTAAAGAAGGTCAACTTCTTCCCCTGGACCATTCTTTGTCCCAGTTGTCATGACCCAGCAACCAGTCTGCATTAAAGCTCCAAGAGTGGGTGCTCCATAGTGTTCAAATATTTTTTACCCTTAAAGATGAGTTTCTAGAAAGGCAGCAGAAGTTCCTTTGACTGGCTCAACTAGGCAATCCAGTTCTCCAACAATTGGTTTACTATTACTTGACTGCTGGAAGATGTGAAAGTTTTTGTTGTAAGTGATATTCACACTAAAGCCTGGTCCCTGCCATCATCTTGCTCTGGACCAACTGGGCCACATCTTCTCCACCTTGTTCTGCAATCCTCAGTGACAGGGACCCTGATAAATCAGCCATGGCTATGACCATGCTCTCAACAGAGAACACTGGGAAGAGGACATCCTGACTCCCAGTCTAGCTGCTTAACACTCTGCCTAAAGATTTGCTACTCCCTGGTCCCTTGCCTCCTTCCTATGCTGCTGCTTGCTTCCATGGTGGACTCTTGCTTTTTTTTTTTTTAGTACTGGGGATTGAACCCAGGAGTGCTTAACCACTGAGCCACATCCCCAACCCTTATTATATTTTATTTTGAGACAGGGTCCACTAGGTTGCTTAGGGCCTTGCTAAGTTGCTGAGGCTGGCTTTGAACTTGTGATTCTCCTGCCTCAACCTCCTGAGTTGCTGGAATTACAGGTATGTGCCATCCTGCTTGGCCCATGTTGGACTCTTTTGAAATCCTTCTTGACTCCTATTGGAATAAACTATGAAATGAACCATGGTGGCATATCTTGATACCCTTTAATATACACCACATTTCATAGAAACTTAGTGATTCCATGGAAAGTGATCATGGAGCAGCCAAGGCATCAGGTTGGCCAGAGATTCTGCCTTGCTGCTTCCTCCCTTGACCGTGCCACCCCACCACTACCTCCATTGTCCTCTTCCCTGTGCCAGTCAGAACCTTTAAACCCTTGGTGACTTTATCAATGAGATAATGAGAATGTGCTTCAGAGTGTGTCAGACTCATCAGAAAGATCTGTCACAGCTCAGTTCCTCCCAACTGACCAATGGGATGCATCATCTTTTGCTCTGTTTTTAGAACTGTGACTTTGACATTTGATGGCAAATGTCAAAGACTGGAAGAACCCTGAGGGCAGGGCTTGCTCTGTCTTTCTTGTACTAGCCCTGTCAAGTTTGATCATTTCCTGTGCTGCAACTGTTACTGGAACAGGTGAACTGCTGGTGCTTCTTCCAGTTGCCTCAATTTCTGATCCTTTAGGAAGGATTCAAGGTAGTCTTTAAATTTAAATGCCTTGGGCTGGGTTTGTAGCTCAGTGGTAGAGCACTTGCCTAGCATGTGTGAAGAACTGGGTTCGATCCTCAGCACCACATAAAATAATTAAATAAATAAATGCCTTGAAATTAAAAGCAAATGTCTGGATGTGATATAATTATATACATGTACATTTTTAGTGACTCAATTAGATTGAAGGTGAAAAAGTATATTCAACTTTCTGCTTGAAAGCAGAGTAGATGGGGTTAGATTTTTATAACTGTCTCATTGAATTTGGGAGGTTGTTTTTTTAATAAAATTTTTTTTAAAATTCCCTATTTCATACAGCTGGATTTTCCTTCCTCTTGGCCTATGCATGAATTGCCTTTCCAAATAGAATTATCCTTTGGCTTATCGGGGTCATTTCAGTATACATGTGCATTTGCCCAGTTTCAAAAATTACATTACAGATATAGAAGCTGTAGTTGCAATTTTCAACCATGCAGTTTAGCACAAAAGCATGTACTTCGGAAAGCCTGTGCAGAGTGCCTCCCCCACCACCTCAGCCTTCCAGCAGCCTAACCCTGCATTAGGAAGACTATAAGAAGCTGGCAGGCAGGCTTACCAGCTCTGCCCCAGTGCCATGGCACATGGAAATAGCTTTCCCTTACCTGATAAGCTCCCTTCAGTGTCCAAAAACATTTTACAGGTGGTTTCTTGACACTAAAGAAATGCATATTCTTCTATTGAATTACATTCTAAAGGGAAGTTCATGTTTATTTCTGAGAAGAGGGTAACACATTGTCAAGATAAAAAATTTGAAAATTATAGGCAGAACAAAAATTATAGGAGAAAACAAAAAGCCATCCGTTTTCCCCTCAAAGGCAGGAATTTTGTGTTCTTTTTATACATTTCCCCAGTTGAATTTGTACTTTTTAAGTACATTTTTCTCTGCTGTTTTTATTTTTTCAATTGAAATGTAATTCACCTAAATTTTTCACAAATAAACTCACCTTTTGTTGGACATTGTGGCTCACATCTATACTCCCAGCCACTCAGGAGGCTGAGGCAGGAGGATTGCAAGTTCAAGATGAGCCTCAGCAACTTAGGAAGACTCTGTCTCAAAATAAAAAAATCAAAAAGATTGGGGATGTAGCTCAGTGGTAGAGTGACCCTGGGTTCAATCCCCCATACTGGAAAAAAAAACAAAGAAACCCACCTTCTTAAAAATTCTGACAGGGTCTCATACAGTATTGCCCAGGCTAGCCCCAAATTCCTGTGCCCAAATGATCCTCCCATCTCAGCCTCCTGAGTGGCTGAGGCTACAGGTGGGTGCCATGTGCCCCAAAACTCATCATTTAAATTGGACTTTCAGTGAGTTTTAGTAGATTCACCAGGTTATGCTACTATGTCAACTGTTCAATTCCAGGACATTTTAATTACCCCCAAGAAAAATTCCCCTTAGCAGTCACAATTCCCTCCTTCCCACAACCCTGGACAAGTATTCTAGTTTTTGCTTTTATGGATGCCTATTCTGGACATTTCACATAAATAGAATCAGACAGTATATGATCTTTGCACTTGGTTTCCTTCACTTAGAACAGTGTTTCCAAGGCTCACATGTGTTGTTGCATATATCAGAACGTCATTCCTTTTTATGGCTTATATATCAGTAAATGCATTCTGTTGCATGGATACACCACATATTGTTTATCTCTTAATCAGTTCATGGAAATTTGGGTTATTTTCACTGTCTGTGAAGAATAATGCTGTGAATATTTGTGTACACGTTTTTGTGTGCACATGTTTTGTAAGAATATGCCTAGCAGTGAAAACTGCTGGGTTGTATGGTAACCGTATATTTAGCTTTGTCAAACTGTCAAACTGTTTTCCATAGCAGCCACACTGTTTTACATTTCTACCAGTGATATAGGAGAGTTCCAATTTCTCCATATCCTTGCCAACACTTCCTTTTTCCTTTTTTTTACTTTAATTATAGCCATCTTCATGAATATAAAGTAGTATCTTATTATGGCTTCTGTTTTCTTTTTTTCCTAATGACTAATCACATCAAGCATCTTTTCATGTGCTTATGGTCAATTTGTGTGTGTGCGTGCGTGTGTGCATGTGTGTGCGTGTGTTTTTCAGTATTGGGAATTGAACCCAGGGTATGGTGCATATACTACGCAAATACTCTTACCACTGACATACATTCCCAGCTCTTTTTATTATTTTATTTTGAAATAGGGTTTCACTAAGTTGCCCAGGCTGGCTTCGAACTTGTGATCCTCCTGCCTGCCTCAGGCTCTCAAGTAACTGGGATTACAAGCATGCACCAACACAATGGCTAGTATATCTTCTTTAGAGAGACTTTTTTCCAAGTCCATAACCCATTTTTAAAATTCAAATTTATCTTTAACTGTCATATAAAAGATAAGAATTATACTTATTTATGGGGGTACCATCTGATGCCTCAACACATGTATATATTGCCTGATGTTCAGATCTGGGTAGACATATCTCCTTAAATGTTTATCACCTCTTTATAGTGTAAATATTCAAATTCTTTAGTTTAACTTTTAATCACCCTACATTTATGTATGTATGTATTATGTATGTATGTATGTTTGTATGTATGTATGTATGGTGCTGAGGATCAAATCCAAGGCCTCACATGTGCCAGGCAAGTGCTCTACCACTGAGCCTTAACCCCAGCCCATCACCCTACTTTTATTTATTTTATTTATTTATTTTTGGAATCAGGGATTGAACTCAGGGACACTCGGCCACTGAGCCACATCCCCAGCCCTATTTTGTATTTTATTTAGAGACAGGGTCTCACTGAGTTGCTTCGGGCCTCGCTAAGTTGCTGAGGCTGACTTTGAACTCGTGATCCTCCTGACTCAGCCTCCCAAGTCACTTGGATTACAGGCATGCACCACCACGTCTGGCCACCCTACTTTTAATAGCACATCAATACTTATTATTCTTTACTATAATTTATTAACCATTAATTTAATTGGATTGTCTTTTGTTTAGTGATAGCTCTTTATGTATTTTATGATAGATCACATATATAATTTGCAAATATTTTCTCCCATTTTATAGTGTTTTTTTTTTTCATTGTTTTGGTAGAATCCTTTGACATATACAAGTTTTTAATTTTTTTTTTTTTTTTTTTTTGTGGTGCTAGGGATTGAACCCAGGGTTTTGTGCTTGTGAGGCAAGCACTCTACCAACTGAGCTATATCCCCAGCCCCAAGTTTTTAATTTTGATGAAGTCAATTTATCTTAATTTTTTGTTGTTGTTGCTTGTATTTTGGTGTCACATTCAAGAGTCAGATGTTTTCTCCGAAGGGTTGCATGGTCCTGGAGTTGTACCCAAGGGTACTTTATCACAGAACTAAATCCCCAGTCCACTTTATTTTTTATTTTGATATAGACTCTTGCTAAATTGTTTAGGGCATCCCTAAATTGCTGAGGCTGGCCTTGAACTTGAGATCCTACTATCTCAGCCTTCTGAGTTGCTGGGATTACAGGTGTGAACTGCATGCCTGGTTTAATTCTTAGGTTTGATTCATTGTTATCTTTGATTCATTTTGAATTAATTTTTGCACATAATGTGTAAATATAATTTTATATCTTACATTTCTTCATATGTCATACCTGAAGTCCTTTCTCAATCACTGCATAATGTTTCATTATATAGATATTCCATAATTTCCCTAATCATTCTTTTCTTCCTAGGCTCTAAGTCACATATTTCACTTTTATAAATAACTCCACATGAACATTTTTGTGAACAAAGTTTTGTTCACAATTGAGATTATTTTGCTATTAATAGAAGTATAGATATGAGCAAAAGGTATGAGCATTTTCAAGTTTCAGAGAGCCTGTGTTAAACTGCTTTCTGAATTCTTACTTACAGGTTTTCATTAATGCAGCAGCTTGGTCTCTCCCAGCACTGACTGTTCATATTAGTGGTGATTTATTAAAATTTAGAAGTGGTCAGTCTTCATGCATTGATGCTTAATGTGCAGGAGTAACAGCCAAATAAAAAAGGGACACCAAGGGCTGGAGTATAGCTCAGTGTTAGAGCATCTGCCTAGCATGTACAGAGTCCAAAGAAAGCAAGAAAGGAAGGAAGGTAGGGGCAAAGGAGCCTGAAATTTCTTTTTAAATTACAAGTTTCCACTTCTAGGTATATACCCAAGAAAACTGACAACGTATGTTCATATAAAAACCTCATATATGAATGTTTGTACAGCACTATTCCCAGTACAGCACTATTCCAGGTAGTCAAAAGGTAAAAACAACCCCAAAGTCCATTTTTGGATGAATGGATAAAGAAAATGTGGTATAATGCATACAATGGAACATTATGTACTCATAAAACAAATGAAGTACTGAACACTTATTACAATATTGATAAAGCTTGAAACACTATGTTTAGTGAAAGAGGCCAGATACAAAAAGTTACGTATTAATATTAATCCATTTATATGAAATGTCCAGATTAGGCAAACCCATAGAAACAAAGGATTGGGAACTGACAGTTAATAGTTATGTGTTTCTTTTGAGGATGAAAAATGTTCTGGAATTAGTAGTGATAGTTTCAGGGCTTTACAAATATGCTACAAAGCACTGAATTGTAAATCACTTTAAAATGGTGAATTTTAGCCGGGCGCAGTGGTGCACGCCTGTAATCCCAGCACTTGGGAAACTGAGACAGGAGGATGGCAAGTTCAAAGCCAGCCTCAGCAACTTAGCAAGGCCCTAAGCAACTCAGTGAGACCCTGTCTCTAAATAAAATACAAAATAGGGCTGGGGATGTGGCTCAGTGGTGGAGTGCCCCTGGGTTCAATCCCCAGTACCAAAAAAAAAAAAAAAAAGTGAATTTTATATTGTACAAATTACAGTTCAATTTAAAAATATTGAGTTTTAGAAAAATACTGTATGTGTTGAGTTGTAAATCATTTTTGTGCTTTAAATAGATGTCCACCAAAAAAATAAAAAATAAAGTAATTCCTGCTTGTTACAATCTCAGAAGGAATAAAATGTTTTAAAAGAAAGATCTCTTTTTTCTCAATTATTCTCCCCAGGTTATCCACAATTTAATAGTTTGGGGTCTATTTCCTAGTGTCCCTTACAAGCACAAGCACATTCATTTTTTATGAAAATAAAAAATGTTGTCCTTGTTTCTAAAGAGGATTTTATTGAGGGCTTCTCTGCCAGCCAGCATTTATCACACATGTTTTTCAAGCTTTCTCTTTGTGCAGCAGCTTGGAAAAGGATGACAAATTGAATCAGACAGGTGCTTATGATCTAGTAGGAGAAAGAAACCTGTAATAATTGTCACAAAATAAGGCATGAACATGTGGTAGCAAGGGTGGTCCCGTGATAGTAAACACCAGGTGCGCAATTGCCCTGTGCTTCAGACCTTGACTATCAACTGAAGCCCTCAGGCCGTCTCTTTAAGGACAAATCAGAAATTAGGCTGGAATAAAGCATTTATGGAAGAAGAAATGCAGAAACTGTAGAACTTTCATCCCATAACTGAAAGCTTTCTTCTCCAGGGAAAGGGGGGAAATGTCTTAAATTTCAGAGTTCCTTCTTTGATAATGTGATGAGGCTAGGGCCTCAAAAAGGAATTTGTTCAACAGATCCAGACACGGATATACACCTAACTAAAGCCAGATTCTTCCAAACAGTGAATGAGACAGCTTGGCTGTCTAGTGGCCCTTACTATTTTGGAGGTGCTGGGAATCCCATGTGCTTTAATCAGTGGGAATTAACTTCTCTTTTAAAGAATTTTACCTTCCTGTGTGGACTTCAAATCAACTCTCATCATAGCCAAAAGAATGAATTCTTTTAAAAGTGGAAAGTCATCCACTTCTTGGCCAATTTTTTATTTCATCTAGCAGTGTTGGAGTTATTTAAAATCTAAATCCAAACTAGTAATTCTCTATGGTCTACGACAGTTGCAAAGCAGGAATGAGAGGTGTGACCAGGTTGGCTCTGACAACAGAGCTCTTGCACAGAAGGCTGTGTTGTGCCAGTGGTTTCTGTCTGAAAAGTCTTGTTCTCTTGCCACGGCAAATTAATCTAAGCAGTAACATAGCCCTCCAAATAGCAGGAGGCTGTATCTGCACCTTGGATGTTATACCATTTGCCGGCAGGATGGTGTGTTTGCAGTAGGTGAGGTCTTCTTGCAGATTAAAGAAGGAAAGAGCATTGTGCTTTTGTACAATGTGCCTTTGCACTTGTAAGTTGATGGGTCCATTGCTTTCATTTCCTGGAGAGATTCCAGGGAGACAAGACAGCTGAGACAGGCTGTCACTTGTGGTATTTACAAGACTTTTATTCTGCACTCTCACTTCTTCCCTTCTGCAAGTTACTTCTTTAAGAGGCATGGCCCTTCTGCTTTTCTTACTTGCTCATGCCTATTAAATGCTAATGAAAGCTTCCACTTACTCAACTTCCCCCATGCTCTTTTCCCTGTGTGCCAGATGGTGTGTTAAACTGCTTTTCTTATGCCTAATGTACATTATCTCATTTAGTCCTCATGACAGCTCTGTGAGCCAAGTGTTAATGTCCCTCTGTGTTGCAGAAAAGAGAACTGAGGCAATTTGAAAAGTACTGAAAAGTTCAATAGTACTTCCAAGTGGTAGAGCCTGAACTTGAACCCAGGATTGTCAGATCCAGAGCCTGTACCCTCATCACCACACAAGGGTTCCCCATCTTAGTTATTGGCAGCTCTAGCTGCACAGTGGCTCAGGCCAAAAAGTGAGTAGTCCTTGATTCCTGTACTCCCCTCATTCTCACTTCTGTTCTATCAGTAGTAGTCCCAGCTACTTGAGAGGCTGAGGAAGGAGGATCATTTGATCCCAGTAATTTGAGTTCAAGGCTGGGTAACCTGGGCAACAGAGGGGTGTTTTTTGTTTGTTTGTTTGTTTTTGCGGTACTGAGGAATGAACCTAGGGCCTTGTGCTTGCGAGGTAGGCACTCTACCAACTGAGCTATATCCCCAGCCCTTGTCTTTCTTCTGTTGCAAGGAAGGGTGCTTAGAATAGAATAGATGCTCAGCATATGAGTTTTGAACAAATGGCAAACATGCCATTTCCTGGGCCTAAAAAGCTCTGCCCCGCCCCACTCTTCTAATCCACCTCATATATTTAGTTCTGGGGCATCCATCAGTTCTGGCTTAAACATCATTTCCCTAGGGAAATTTTCTGTGATCTCCTCTGTTGCATACTTTAGTTACAACTTCTACTTTTCTTTTTCTTTTCTTTTTCTTCTTTTTTTTTTTTTTTTTTTGGAACTGGGGACTGAACTCAGGGGCACTTGGCCACTGAGCCACATCCCCAGCTCTATTTTATATTTTATTTAGAGACAGGGTCTCACTGAGTTGCTTAGGGCCTCGCTAAGTTGCTGAGGCTGGCTTTGAACTCGCGATCCTCCTGCCTCAGCCTCCCAAGTGCTGGGATTACAGGCGTGCGCCACCACGCCCGGCTCTACTTTTCTTTTAAGGGTCTTAATACATGTTTGTGTGGGCCTGTTTCCCCCCCGCAGACTCTGAGCTCCATGAGAACAGAGTAGGTTTGTCTTCCTCATCGCTTTCCCCCAAATACCCAGTACTTCATTTGTTGAGTAGATGAATGAAGGAACAAATCATTTTTCTTGTACTGACTTGGTCCACACTTGGAAGGTGTGTGCCCTAAATGGGCTGGGAGTTCCTTGGTGTCCATGACTCCCTCAGTAATTTCATCATTACATTAATAGAGACAGGCTGTAGAAGTAGGAAAGAAATTTTGGGGAACCTCTGGCCCCGTAACAAGGACAAGTAGTTTGTGCTTATACTACCTAACATGTTGCTCTTGCTTATTCAGTGCTGCTTTTTTATGTGGTGCGTCTTTCTCCTTTTATCCATTCACTTGACACTTTCCACCAAGAGAACAGACCCAGGAACACCCCCAGCCCACTTCCCTGACTTCCGATTTTGTCACGATTTTCAATAACATTGTGTTTTTTAACAGAGGCCTACTTGGCTGGGCACAATGGCACACACCTATAATCCCAGCAATTTGGGAACTGAGGCAGGAAGATTGTAGTTTAGAGCCCAACCTGAGCAACTTAGTGAGGCCCTGTCTCAAAATTTAAAAAATAAAGATGAAAAGGACTGCGGAGGGGCTGGGGTTGTGGCTCAGTGGTAGAGCGCTTGCCTTGCATGTGTGAGGCCCTGGGTTCAATTCTCAGCACTGCATATAAATAAATAAAATAAAGGTCCGTCAACAACTAAAAAATATATTAAAAAAAAGAAAAAGGGACTAGGGATATGACTCAGTGGTAGACCACTCCTGAGTTCGATCCTTAGTACCAGAAAAAAAAAAATTTGGCCCACGTATATAATTGTGAGGTGTTATCAACCCTAGTGAATTTAGCAATAGATAAGGAACATTCAAAAATTCAAACCCTGTTTCTATCCCTGAATTGTTGAACAGAGCTTTAATTTTAGCTAATAGGCCTTCTTTCCACATCTACGGAGCACCAAAAGATTCAAAATTATGGAGACTCAGTTCAATAGTATGATCCCAAAATTAAGCCAGGAAATCAGGAATTTAATGCTGTTAACTAATTTTTTTTTTTTTTTTTTTGGTGGGGTTTTCTTTTTTTTTCCAGGCGGGTTTTGATTTTCTGAGTTTAAGTGTTCCTCCTATTTCAGTTTCCTAATTTGCTGGGACTACAGGTCCACTCCACCATGCCTGACTTAGTTAATTTTTTATTGTTACTGTTATTTTATTGAAATTTTATTGTTGAAGCTTAGGTCTGGGAGATTCCCTTTATCGCTAGTCCTCCTGTCCTTAAAATATCAGCAGTACTTGAAATGACAGCTAAAGCTTAGAAATATTGCTTTCTAAAGTAAACTTTGTTTATAAGGACCCCTGCCCTCATATCAGGAAAAAAAAGCCAAAGTTCAGAGGGTGCAAAAATGAAATGCTTGCTTAGCTGGACCATACTGTGTCTCACCAGGATGCTGCAAAAATCATTGCAGTCATTGGAAATCATTCTAGTGATTTCCTTGAGCTTATGCAGTCATCACAAGTGTGAGGGCTATTGTCTGTCTACATAATAGCATCTCCAAGTGTTTGGGACAACTAATTAGTTTAAATGAGTGTAAGCAGAATTATCTTAAAGCCCAAACCAAATACTGATGCAGTTCCTTTTGTGTGTGTTTAGGTTTGCTTTTGTTTTTTGTTTGTAACCCCTTCAGGTGATATCCTGGTGCTTGGCAATAAGTCACCATATTATCCATCTGCTGTCACTCTTAGCACAGGGATTAGTTCAGTTTGCTCACTGGGTGTATGCTAAAATGACACAAGTACATTCAGAAACTCCCTCCCCCTTTAGTTTCTTGTCTCCAGGATGCCATCCCTTGCCCCACCACCTCATCCCTGGCACCAACCAATCCATTTTATCCTGCTTGTCTACTTGGCTTCTTTTCTTCCTAAACAACTAGCACCTGGGCATAAACAACATCTGTAGGTCAAAATTCTAAAAATAAAAAATCCAAAAGAATTATCTTGATTCTGTAGTTGCACTGGAATTAACATCATCAGTGACCCTTGTATATATCATGTGCTTCTTCTAGGGTTTCACACACTTTGTTACATTTGATCCTTCAAACAGTCCTGTGACTATGTCCTCATTCAGCAGATGAAGCTCCTGTGGCTAGGTGATTTTGCCAACATAGCAAAGTTGGAACAAAAACCCATATCTCCTGCCCCCGGCTTTCCCATGAGCCCATGGTCCCACTCAATGATACATTTTGAAATAGTGATCCTAGTCATGAGCTGGGAAGTAGTTTTTCTGAAGGAGATTTCTGTTGTGGTTGTAATGGAACTTATTGGGGAAGGACTTCTGTCTGTAATGTAGAACAGACGAGATTAACTTTGTAGTTTGTTCTTGAATTCAAATCCATCTGACATTCAGATTCATTTTTATTTATTGAGTAACTTTTACATGCCAGACATCAAAGATAGGATGGGGAACAAGACAAACATGGTCCCTGCCATATTGGCATCTGATGGGAATAAGAAAAATAGGCAATTGTAGTATTTTAATAAATACCTAGGGAAGAGATGCACAGGGTGGGATTAGAACATGTGCCAGGGACATCTAACCCAAACTTGACAGATAAGTCTTCCCAGAAGAGGAGTTCTAAGTTGAGGACTGAAGGATGAGTGAGAATTGTAGCTAGATTAGAATTGCAGAAGGGTGAACAGCAATGTTTCTAGAAGATGGAAAAACCATGTTGGGATCTGGAGTTATGGCTCAGTGGTAGAGCATTTGCCTGGCATGTGCGAGGCTTTGGGTTCAATTCTTAGCACTGCATACAAATAAATAAAATATAAAAGATCCATTGACAACAAAAAAAAAAAAAAAAAAAAAAAAAAAAAAAAAGCCATGTGAAGGCCTGGAAGTGAGATTGTTGTTTCCATTCTTCTTACGAGGTAGATTTCATGACTTAGCTATTGCGGAGACTGGGAAAAAGCAGAATTCTGGTGGGAAGTCTATTGAACATGCTTAGAAGATAACTGTCTCATGTCTTCTTAATAGAAAAAGCTCGAGTCTCCACCACCATCTACCAACCCCTTCCTGGAAGATGAGCCAGCACCAGAGTTGGAGGAGCTGGCAATCGAGAAGGGAGAATTAGATCAAGTAAGTCTGCTCTTCATTACCGTGTGTAACCTACTCAGTATTCCTGTCTGAAAATGGATTGGCCTGCTTCATGTGTGATCCTTTGGCTCTTATCCACATTCAGAGATTAAGGTAGTGGTGGTCTTTATGGAGGGCCTTTATCTGGAAGGGCATTCAGAAAACAGAAAAAGTAGCCCTTCCCACCCCTGTTCTTTGCTTCCGAAAAACCTCATCTCCAGCATTCAGCAAGGGACACAAGCTTAATCAGACCACGTGGAGAAGCCAGCACAATTCTACTCTGCCCCATTCATCATCTCCTGAACTTGTCAGCATACCTTTCCGCTGTACTCTCATCTGATATGGTGATGATGTGAGAGACTGAAAGATCCTGGGGAAGTTAGCAGTACCCTGGGCTGAGAGAGGCCTCCGTGCAGTGTAAGCTGATCACTTTAGGTCTGGAAGCCATTGAGGAGGCCTGGAAATATCAAGGTGACCAATGTCATCTTTGGAGTGTTACTTTTCCAAGCACACTAGCACTTTAATTTCCTTCTGATTTTTCTGCCCAACTCTAAATTTCCTCTCCCTTCATCCTACAGAATGGTGTTTTTGTTTCACTGCAGTTTTATGACAGGAGAGGTTAGAGCAATAAATCAGAACATTTCCTTTCTGGATAAGTGATCCTTCTTTTTAATTTTCTACACTTGGCTGCTAGAGAATTATTTTATGGTATTGTTTTGCTCCAGACACCACCAGGCTGACTGGGAAGACCAGCTTTGGGAAACCCATAGCCACATGCTTTGCAGCTGGCCATGTGTAAAGATCATGGTGAGGGTAGGTGTGTAATCCTGGCAGGAGCCAAGAAAGTGGAATTCATGGAGCAGTTAAATGTGTCTGGTCCATTGATTAAATAATTGTGATTACATGGATACCTCACAGTTTTGTGGTACTTTGTAATTTAAAAATCTTTCACATGCTGTATTTCATTTTGCCTTGACACTGCCTGCCTCTTGTTTTATAGGTGATGAAACTTCAGCACAAAGAGGCTAAATGACTTGTTCAGGGTCATAGTTTAGAAAAAGAAGGGCTAAGACTGGAAGTCATGCCTAGAAGTCAGAAGCTAGAATTTTTTTCCAGGGTTTTTTTTTCTTTCTTTTTTTTTCTTTCTTTCTTTTTTTTTTTTTTAAATACCTTTATATCTTATTAAAGAAGCACATAGAGGGGTTTGTGACTCACTTGCCTAGCATGTATGAGGCACTGGGTTTGATTCTCAGCACCACATATAAATAAATAAATAGAATAAAGGTCTATTAAAATCTAAAAAATTTTTCAAAAAAAGATGCACATAGAAATGAAGCTCATAGATTAAAATGAATGAACAAAACTAAAGAGATATCTTGAGGCTATATCCCAAAGATAAATGGGAATCAGTGTGATTGATTTAAAACCATCAGATAATTGGTTAGCATGGGAGGAAAAAACATTTCTTCTATCTAAAGAAATGCAGTTCCCATGGGCTGGGATTGTGGCTCAGTGGTAGAGGACTTTGCCTAGCATGTGTGAGACACTGGGTTCCATCCTCAGCATCACATAAAAGTAAGTAAGTAAATGGTTAAAAAAAAAAAAAAAAAGTTAAAAAAAAAAAAAAAAGAAATGCAATTCCCACATTATTAGAGCCAGGACTCAGGCTGGAGAGGTCTCATTCTTCTGGAGTGTCCTGTACCCTCGCTTGGCCACCTGCACCCTAGGAACATGCTTTGTGCACTTGTATCATTTGCAGGACTCTCATGTCTCCCCAGTGCTAGTGACTGCCATTGTCATGTTCAGAATTGTGAAGGTGAACACTCAGATTCTTCTCATGCTGCTGTGAAAATTTTTCCCTTTAGCTGGTCATCTCTGGATATTATTATGCTGGATTATGATGGATATTTCCAATATCTGTGAAATCAGTTTTGCTTGATAAAATAAGATTTTTTTCTGTTTCTTGGAACTTTTTGCTTATCATAAAAGCTTGAAGTTTTTGTAAGACCAAGACCTGCCCATTCTAAGGATACAGAACTCTGACATCTGACAAATACACGGTGTAAGGCACAGTCGTGTGGTAGAGGAGATGCTGGACTCTGGTCTGCCATTAATTGACCCATGACCTTAGATAACTTCCTTACTGTCCATAGACTTGCCTGCTTTATGTTTAGGTGGAGCTAATAGTTTTCAAACTGTATTCCTTGACGCCCTGTCAGAAGTAATGGTGGGGAGTTGAGAGAGAGTGGAGACCTGGGTCCCATAACCAGAGAAGTTCTATTCTTAGTTGCATTATACTGTGGAATTCTAGGGAAAATTTCTTTTGATCCTAGGATTTTATGTCTGTCTAAAAAAGAAAAAGAAAAACCTAAACTAAATGGAATACTCCTGGTCTGGACTGTCCCTCATTAGTAATAAAACATTTCCACTAGTGACCAATGCCTCCTCACACGCCACCCCCAGCTTCCCATGCTCATCAGCACTTGTCTTACCTATGGCAGATTAGGTGGAGCCCCAGGGCCTCCCTCTTCCCAGAAGTCTGTGGGCTTCTGGAGTTGGGGGCACTGAAAGAGCAGGAGCCCTGTGGAGTGTTGGGGAGGGATTCCACAGGATGTCAGCAGGGAACCAGCCAGAGGTGGTTGTGTGAAAAGCCCCTCCTGATTGCCCTGGGTGACCCAAGTTATTCCCTTGCTACAGTTGGCAGGCAGTTGGCCCTCAAGGTAAGGGTCACTCGCTGCTCAGTGCTACAGCTAAGCCTGGCTGTTGGGAAGAGAGGGTGAACTTGCAAAGCAGTATTCACTTTAAAGGAGGCATGAACAGTTCGTTGCCAAGATATTCCCAGTGATAAAAAATGACATCTGAAAGGCGACCAAGGGTACTGAAGGAGAAGAAATCAGGAATTTCTGGTTTAAAAATGTACCCTTCTGGTGATCCGAGCAGTTAGATTTAATCTGTTTACGTTGGATAGTAATGAAAGGAAATGGGACCAGCTGCAGACCTCCTTACTGTGACAACAGTAACCTTTTATTATTCCATCAAACTCCAGGAGGAAATAGCTTAAACATCTGCAGCTTTTGGACAGAATTCACACACTCAGAAATCCAGCCTGAATGCTACTGCTAAATGACTTGGTGTATTCTTTAAGCCAAGGATCAACCCTTTGGGGAGCTGCATAGTGCAAAGGGAGACACCAGTTTGAACTGAAATTCCAGCACCTACCACATAAACAGGAGCACTTTCATGAAGCAGCTATAGGCAGAAGGGAAAAAAGTAAGAAAAAGAAACTTGGGTAGTACCTCTCATTGTTCCCCCCTCTCTTCAGCTCACACTGAAAATGCTGCAAGAGGGTCTCCATGTTGTGGTGACAGGACTGAATGACCTCTCCACACTGCAGATGAGCACTATTAGTGGGCAGAGGCAGGGCAGAGCAGTCACCTGTAGGTGGGGTTGGGACACCAGCCCTGTCTGGTTATATGGCTTTTTGAAGTCTGTATTATATCAAATGAATCCTTAAGACCTAATCAGGCATAGATTTTTTTTATCATGTATCACTTTAATGAATACATTTTAAAAAAGGAAACTACAAGCAAAATAAATAGATTAAGATATTCCTAAGAGTTCTTCATAGGCAGGGTCCAGCTCTTTGGAACTATTTGTTAAAAAAGCTTTATGTTGCTGGGCATGGTGTTGTGTACCTATTCCTTATGGTTTAGGAGGCTGAGGCAGGAGGACCTCTTGAGCCCAGGAATTCTAGGCCAGCTTGGGCTCAAAAACAAACAAACAAAACAACTTTATATTTTCAAATAATTATAGGCTCAGAAGTTGCAAACAGTACAGAGCAAGGCTGTTTGCTCATCTCTCAGCCTTCCTCAGTGGTGACAGTGAATGGAACTACAGTGATCGTTGGAAGTAGAAAATGGTTCCAAACCTCTTGCTCCTCAGGTCTGGATGCCTGTGTTTTTCCACACACTGTTGTTCTCTGAGCTATGGAATGTGCTTGGGATGGGGTATTTCTTAAGAATGCCCCATCGCTGCTGGGCACATTGATACTCACATTGTAATCCCAGAGATTTGGAAGGCTAAGGCAGGAGGATCAAAACTTTAAGGCCAGCCTAGGCAATTTAGGGAAACCCTATCTCAAAATAAAAAGGGATGGGGGTATAGCTCAGTGGTGGAGCACTCTGGGTTCAAGCCCCTATACTGGGGGAAAAAAATGTCCCAGTGTTGGTATCTGCAATTTTTCTGCCACATCATTGGCACCCAATCCCCAAGGTTTTTCGTTGTTATTCCTTACTTTTTAAAAAATAATTTCAAACTTAGAAAAAAGGTGAAATGATATTACAAGGAACTCTCAAATATCTTTCACCTAGATTCAGCAACTGTTAACATTTTGCTACATTTACTTTATCATTTCTTCCCCATTCCTTCTCCTTCCCCCCTTATTTCAAAGCAATTTGAAAGTGTTATAAACATAATGCCCTTTACCCCTAAATATTTCAGTATATATTTCCCAAGAAGGAGGACATTCACTTAAAATACCACACAGAAAAATCAGAAAATTGAACACCAGTACAGTGTTATTTTTTTTAAAGACTTTATTTAAATTTCATAATGCAGGCATTTTGAAGTGATAAATTAAAACACTATCACTAGTGTTTCATTGGGAATGTGCATATAAATTTGTATGTCAGTAAAACCAGACATAAAATGTACATGTAAAAATGAGACTATTCTTTATTATGTAAACTCCCATTTATAATAACCAGAACATGCCTGCAGAAGTGTGAATATTTTCTTCAAAAAATTTTAATAAAAGGAATAATTAAACTTATGATGATTATATTTTATTACTAAAAAGATAACTGGTTTGGGGCTGTGGATATAGCTCAGTTGGTAGAGTATTTGCCTCGCAAGCACAAGGCCCTAGGTTCAATTCCCAGCACCACAAAAAAAAAAAAAAAAGATAACTGGTTATAGTGGCCACATTTTTCAAGTCAGGATCTAGTCTTACAAAGTCAAATTAAATCACATTTAAAATTTATTTAGTGAGTTGCCTTATCAAAAAGAAAGGAAGAAAGAAAGGGAAGGAGGGAGGGAGAGATACTGACATATAAAAGGTAGGACAAATGGGTGAGGACTGTCCCTCACTACCTGCATTCTTCATTGTGGGTCCTGCATTTTAAACTAGTGGAAGCACAGAAAGTTTCCAGGGTATCTCTGGGTGCAGCAAATTCAAATGGGATAAGCCAGTCTTGTGCATTCCCTGAGGCCCTCTTGCAGTCTCAGCCTAGGGCCTGACTTTAACAGTGGCTTCCAGATGATGAGAGCAAACAGGCCAAAGTGTAGTCAAGAAGGACCAGAGTTTCTAGAAATCATGCCAAAAAATTAAGAGCAGGGAACTCTTGGAAGGTGAAAAAGGACAAGAGCTGAGAGTAAGATTGAATAGAATATGTCTAAAGTTGACATTTAATTTTTGGTAATTATCATCAGTTTTTACAGATGTTTTTAATCATTGCATTGTTTTATAAACAACAAAAGAAATGACCAGAAAAGGTAACTATTACTTCTGTCTGTCTTTGGGGGCTTCCAGTAACTGTTCCAATGCTTATTAAAAGATAGGAACAAAGCCGGGCGTGGTGGCGCACTCCTGTAATCCCAGCACTTGGGAGGCTGAGGCAGGAGGATCGCGAGTTCAAAGCCAGCCTCACAACTTAGCAAGGCCCTAAGCAACTCAGTGAGACCCTGTCTCTAAATAAAATACAAAAATAGGGCTGGGGGTGTGGCTCAGTGGCCGAATGCCCCTGAGTTCAATCCCTGGTTCAAAAAAAAAAAAAAAGATAGGAACAGTTTAAAAGGGTAAATCTTAAGTATACTTAATAATAATAGGAGCACGAAAAAACTTTGGGAGGTAATTGGTATGACTTTGATGATGGTGCCAGTTTCACAAGTGTATACTTAGCTAATGTTCAGTTGTATACATTAAGTGTATACAAGACAAGTGTATAGATATTCCCAAACTCATGAAGATGTATACACTAAGTTTGTACAGCTTTTTATGTTAATCATACCTCACTAAAGTGGCTTAACAAAAAGAATATGTGTAATTTGTTCAACAAATATGTTGTGGCTGCCAACTTATACCCAAATTTTACTCTAGTATCAACCACAGCAAGATGTCTTTGGCTCAGAATCATTTTGTTGACATTTGACAGTGGACAGAATTGACATTTTTTTAGGAATAGAAAGTAATATGTGAAAAGATCCTTACTTTTATATTTTAGGTGTTTGGAAAGGAATTATATAGCAAATATAGTTTTTAAAATGCTTGCTTGCCAAGTGACCTGTTTGTCAGTGATTTTCAAGTATTAGGATATGGACGAGTACTGTCTAGTTTTCAGTGATCTCTGACAAAAAATTTAAGATAATTTAATATAATATAGTCTGTCCCCCACTCTCACCCTTCAGCAGGATTACCAACCATTCTTTCTTATAAAGGACTGCCTTTATGCTGCTATTTTTACTCTTATAAAATTTGGGTGTATAAAATATTCTCTTTTAGGAATTTGTGGTAAGGATAGAAAGTAGCAAAACAAAAAGTTAGCAACCTGCCCTGCCCTTGGTCCCCTACCCTTCTATTTCTTATATTTACTTGTCAATGAAAACTCCAAGTTTAAGAGCCATTGCAGGAAAACATTGGTGTGATAGAGAAGTGTCCTAGTTTAGGAAATAGAAAGCTTTGTCGGAGTTTTTGAGCATACTGTCAGGACCTCAGAGCCTCCATTTCTTGAGGTATAAAAATATAGTAATAAGACCTACTTGAAGGATTATTGTGAGGAATAGATGAGACATTATTTGGTATTGAAGTGCTTGGCTCATAACAATTAGGAGAGGGAGGCTGTTAGAATTAGATCATGTGAAAGCATCTCGACACCAAACACTTATAAGGTGGGTGCTATGATTAACTGGGATTTTAAAATTTTAAATGTTAGCCACATAATGAATAATTGCCAAACTGAAAATGCATGTTATCAAAGTAGCAGTAAATCTTTCATCATCCACAGCAAGTAAATGATGCTAACAAAGCTGGTATCTTGTTCACACACTGGGATGAGTCATAATGTAAGACATTCCCACTTCCATTACATTGAGTACTCTCTTACCTATAAGCTGAAAGTGAACTTTGAAGTGATGTTTTTTTTTTAATTGCTTGAATATTTGCAAAGATTGCTCAAATTTTGGATTTCTCTTTACTTTTTCTTTCTTTTTTCTTATAGCCAAAGAAGCCTAAAGTCCCAGACAACCCATTTCATGGCATTGTTTCCAAGTGTTTTGAGCCTCATCTCTATGTGTATATTGAGTCCCAGGACAAGTAAGTGACAGACATTTTGCTGATTTCAGTCAACACTTCTACACATTCTGGTTATGTTGAGTCTTACAAGGGCACAACTCCTTTCAGAAGCGGAAGGAAGGACTTGACATACCTTTGATCCTCCCTGGAACTCATTAAGCATTGTTTTCCCCTAGCATGCGAGAGTCCCTGGATTCTATTCCCAGCACCACAAGAAAAGAAAAAAGATATTTTTATATCTTCTGAATGTTATCAATTATTTTGTCTACAAATCTCAGAAACCTGAGGGTTTTTTTAAATTATAACCCACTTTTTTATATTATTTTTATTTTTTATTCTGAGATAGGTCTCACTACGTTATTGAGGATCTTGCTGAATTGCTGGGGCTAGCCTTAAATTTGCAATTCTCCTTTCTTACCCTCCTGAGTCATTGGAGTCACTGGGATTATAGCTATGCCCCACTGCACCTGGCTAGAAGCCTGAGTTTTGCTGTAATACAACCCCATATGAACCCAAAACCCCCTTGTGGGTACTGAACCCTCATTGAGTCCTGACATTTGTCAGCCCATAAAACTTTACAGTGTCAGGCATTGGACATTGTAAGAAAGCCTAATCTCTAAAGTGTATGTTTTCAAGTATAATTTTACTTTTCATCTTGAAGTAATTTTGACTATCAAAAATAGAACAAAAAATTCTCACATACCCTTCCCCAGATAATATTAACATTGCATGTAATGGCAGTTATCAAAATCAGGAAGGTAATATTGTCCTACAAATGTTCCTTTTCTGGTCCAGCATCTCTCATAATCATTCATTTAGCCATCAGGTCTCTTCAGTCTCCTTTAATCTTGAATAGTTTCTTGTTTATGTCTTTCATGGCCTTGACACTGTTTTATAATTTTTTAAAATTTTTTAAAATATTTTTAGTTGTCAATGGACCTTTATTTTACTTTTTTTTATGTGATGCTGAGAATCGAACCTGGTGCATCACACATGCCAGGCAAGTGCGCTACCATTGAGCTACAACCCCAGCCCCCTTGACACTAAAGGGAATTGACCAGCTTTTTTGGTATGATGCCCACAGTTTTGGTTTGCCTGATGTTTCTTCCAATACTTTTTTATTTTTATTTTTTTTTTGAGTCACATGCCTCACTGTGGTGCCCAGGCTGGTCCTGAACTCCTGGGTTCAAATGATATTCCTGCCTCAACCTCCTGAGTAGCTGAGACTACAGGCCAGTAGCACTGTGTCCGTTTGAGGTTTCTTCTTAACTCCTTGCCTATTTGGCAAGATGACCTTAAAAGTGAGGTTGTATCCTTTATAGTGCATTGTATCAAGGAGGCACACCATGTAGATTTATCCCTGTACTACTGATGTTAACTTTGATCACTTTCATAAAGTGGTGCCTGCCAGCCTTTTCCACTGTGAATCTACTATTTTTCACTGTAACTATTAAGTTTCTTTCAGGAAATACTTTGAGACAATGTAAGTATCATCACAATTTAGCCCACTCATTTTAGAATCCCTCCATGATTTTTGCCTGAAGCCATTATCATCAGGTTTGCTTCACGTCAATTGTTTCCATCATTTGTTCTAGATTTACCAATTGTAGTTCTACTACAAGGAACTTTCCTCCCCTGTGTGTTCATTTATGTCAATGTGAACTCATGGATTCTTAGTTTATGGATAATCCATTTACCATATGTGCTTTACACAAACTCATGGGCTCCAAAATTTTTTACTTATTAGCCCACCATGGCCCAGTTTCTTCACAGCCAGAAGGTGATTTTGTTCTAGTGTCTGTTGTTTGTAAGGGGGATACTGGCAAAGTTGGAAGACCTCCTCCTCATTCCTGAGTCTTTGCCAGCAGCCAGAATATCTGTTAAAGGTCTTTGCATGCTAGAAGGCAAATTTTGGAAAAATACGGTTTCTGGGATGGGACAGGTTTCCTGTAGACAGGCTGGCCTGAACTCTGAGGCTTCGAATGACACGCTTAGGAGTACAGGGAGGTTCCTGCAGGAGAACAGCAGTGACTATGAGAAAGCTCTTGAGAATTCTATGGGAAAACTTTGCCCAATGTCCCCCCACTTTTTTAATGCTTCTCTCATAAGTTAACAAGTACTTGTTTCCAAATATGTTTCAAGTATAAACTATGAGATTTAAGAGAATGTTTTAAATAGGGATGGAATTATTTTTCACCTGTTTGATTTTATAAAGTATCTTATATTAAAATCTCAGAAAAGAAACTTTGTAAAAGGGCTTCCATTTTAACAAAAACAAGCTCCCCTCCCCAAGGGAAAAATAAAGTTGCCTTGCCATTGATTGCCTTGTGAAGGCTCTGCTTCCTCCTCTTTATGTACTGAGAATATATCTAGTAGGCACAGAGGGCAGTGATTACTATGCATGTATTTGTTCTTTGAGAGTATCTTGTCTTCTGTCTTCAAAAAGATTCCTCCCAGGACCAGGGAACTCAGTGGTAGCTCAGTGGTAGTGCCACTTGCCTAGCATACCAAGGCCTGAGTTTGATCTCTAGCAGTACAAAAAAAGAAGTTTTCTCCCAAGCCAGGCTTGATGATAGATACCTGAGGTCTCTGTTATTCAGAGGCTGATTGCAGAGGATCACTTGAGCCCTGGAGTTTGAGGTCAGCTTGGGCAACATAGCAAGACCCTGTCCAAAAAAATAAAAATTAAAAAAGTAAGTAAGTAAATTTCCTCCAGGAAGTTCATAAGACACCTCTGAGGAACAGGAAAAAGGATTGATTATTTATTTACCTGTTAGGGTACCAGATATTCAAGCAATCCACTTTGATGACCATTTTCAATCAGAGCCCCATCTTCTCTTATCAACCCAAATTCAAAAGGTGTAATGTGCATGTTTGAAATAGCCACATCCTTCCCAAAACCTGCCTCATCTGAAGTCACTTTTGAATCGTAATTCTGGTGTCCACTCTTCATATGACCTTGATTCATACAAAGTGTACTCATGATTCATGACACTTTGGCAAAGACCAGACCTGCCTTCCTTCAGGCTTCTCCATTTCTCCATGAAAGATGCAGTGCTTGGCCTTCATTTGGCCTGACTAGGATGTTTCCAGGTACTAGGGAAGCAGCAGAGACCCTTAGGGAGAGGACTGAGTAGGTTATCCTGTGGTCACTCCAAAATAAACAGCAAAAGCTTAAGTAGAAGATACAATTTAAGAACTCCATTTCCGCTGGGGTTGTGGCTCAGTTGTGGAGCACTTACCTAGCATGTGTGAGGCCCCGGGTTCAATTCTCAGCACCGCATAAATTGATGCCTAAAACAGTGGTTATTAAACTTTTGTGAATTATAGATCCTTTAAAAAATCCATTGAAGGGCTGGAGATATAGCTCAGTTGTTAGACTGATTGCTGTGTAAGCATATAAGCCCTGGGTTCAATCCCCAGCACCACAAAAACAAAACAAAACAAAACAAAGAATCCATTGAAAACTATAGACTCTATTGTTTAAAAAAAAAAAAAAAAGAATCCAGTTATACCCACATACTAACTTGGAGTATAATTTCATGGGGCTTTAGGAAGCCCTTCTGCCCCTCAGTCAGGTAATCCTGAGGCTAGGGAAGGAATTCAGGTGGGGACTAATCTCATGCAGTTACTACTCTGCTATAGCACTGACTCAAAAATCAAAGAAGAAAAGTCTTAGACTGTTCAAAAGCTCATAGATGACACAGAAAAAGTCAGTGTACTAGAAAGAGTGGGGACCTGAGAGCCAGATAGACCTGGATTTGAATCAGAGCTCTGCATTTATTAGTCTTAGTCTGGAACTCCTTAAGTCTTAACAGCAAGGACTGTCCTAATCCATAGCATCTGGGTCAGGACTTGACACTTTATAAGCTCTTACTGGGTTGTTGTCTTAGGGTATAAAAAACACCTCTTTGTGATTTAGTCAGAAGGTCATTCTGTCATGCATCCCTTTCTCCATGGGTCTTATAGGAAGATCTTGCCAAAACTAAGGGTAGGTTTGATACCTGGAAGAAATGACAATCTTTCTTCTTAAAGTTGAATTCATTTGTATCTTACTGACAGTCCTTCAAGCATTGCACATAGTAAAGGTTCAATCAGTATTTGACTGGATAGGATCATCTATTCAAAACTAATGATCCTTACCCATTCACACCAGGGTAGCTTTTATTTATTGTATGAAAATGATCTATTCATTTCCTAATGTCTTTTGTGTATTAAAGCATGCTAATACAAAGAATGGAAGAAAGGCAGAGCAGGGAAGGTTTCCTTAACTATTTGTCATGCACACTAGAGAGCAACGTCAAAAGGAACTCAGTGGGCTTCTAGCAAAACTTAGATCTTTAGAGGTTTTCATGTAGAAATTTTCTTTACACTGTATGATCATAATTAATTATAATCTCATTCATCAGGTTGACTCTGAAATAGGAAGTAGGTAAGTAAGTATCCAGCTTCTAGAGGAATAGATGAGTATTTAAGGTAAAAACACTTCAGAGCTCTGGCCCCTGTTTTGGTTGGCACCAGTGATGGAGAGATTAGAATCTCTCCTAAGCAGACTCAAGTGGAATCTTTTGCTTTCTGTTACATGTTCTCTTCCACTTTACCAGCCCCCATCCCATTTCCACCTTCCCACTATTTCATTCCTGTCTCTTGGAAACAAAATGTGGAAATTGAGCTGCTACATACTCATCCTCTCAACTAATGGTGAGCTTATGATAACATATGAAAGTGCAAGATTTTACTACTGTAAAGCAAGCAGCTTTCACTTTTTGTACCAGCTTCAGCTTATGAGAGGTAACTGGCTAGAATGGTGTCTCAAGAAGGATTCTGGAATTACACCATTGATCAGTAAAAACAAGAGACATTGTTGATTAGTATTGCCCACCATCAGCCCAGGGTGGGAGAAAGTTGGCATGTCTTTTGACCATTTGGCATCCTTACACTGTATACTAAAGTGTTAAAAAGTCAAGTGGGAGGCATGGGAAGTGGCTCAATGGTAGCACATTTGACTGGCATGTGTGAGGCCCTGGGTTTGATTCCCGGGACCACAAGAAGAAAAAAAAAATCTAGTGGCAAATGACAGGAATTCCAATTGAAAGAGGATTGCCGTGACTTGGATTTGCACAGTGAGGCCTGAGCCAAGCTGAAGTGGAGGGAGAGTGCTTTGGCCAGGGAGGCATTAGGCAGAGGCCCAGTTGACAGGGGAGGAGGTAAAGCAGAGGACCTGCAGCATAACTGGCCAGACTGGAGGTCAGCCATGGAGGAGAGGTGGGAGGGTAGATAGAAAAGTGGGGCAAGAAGAGGTTGTAAGGTGGGGGTGGTGACCATGGAGTTTTTCAGGGTCAACTAATAAGGTCCTTCCCTGATTTTTGTTACCACAGACAAAGACCTAACCTAAGCCTGAATCTCTTTGAGGGCAGAGTGGCCACATCTGGATATAGTAAACTTTGAATAACAAAATCACTTGAGTAAAATGTCAATTTTTTCCTATTCCTGCTAATTGATGCTGTGTGTGGTTCCTGTCTTTTTCTTCCTATTATATAAATATATTTTAAAAACACAGCTGGATTCCTGTAGCTTTAGACAGCTGCCTAAAAAGGTGTCACATGTCAAAGAGTGGAGGCCTCCCATTGTCCACACAGCACAACTACCCAGAGAACAGTTGTTATGGCCCTGCTGGATTCTAGCTGGTGATGACTCAGGGTGACTGAGACAAATTCAGAGATGTTTGAATGGGAATGGGGAGACAGATTGCAACCACTATGACCACTGTGGCCTGGGCAGGCCTGAAGCTGCTCCTACCCACTCTTCTCCCGAGAGTTTTATATATCTTTGATTTTAGAAGTTCTAAGAAAAAACTATAAACTGCATGAAGAAGGAAAACAAGGGTTTTTTGTTTGTTTGTTTCTTTGTTTGTTGGTTAACAGTTTGTCTTTGTTTAGGCATCATCCAGTGGACCCATTCAGGTTCATGATGTCTAGATCTTTGCTGACATCATGACCTTTTTTGTGAAATAGAGTCTTTAAAAACATGAGGCTTGGAGGCAGTCTGCTTGGCTTTGAATGTTGGCTTCCGCACTTTCTTGCAAATGACCTTAGACAATGTGCTTAACTTTTCTGTACCTAATTTTTTTAAAAGGAGGACAGTAATGTTACCTACTTCAAAAAGTTATTGTGAAGAGTAAATGAAGTTTAGTGAGGTGATGCTTATAAAGCACTGTCATGACATCTGGCACATTATAAGTGTTTAGAAAGTGAGCACTATTATTACTGTGTAGGGTTTTCATTTGTGGAAAGGGGGATGGTGCTAAATGGTAGTAGGACCATTGCATTTACTGAGATGGTAGATTCTGAACACAGCTCTGCCATTAAGTTTGGGATCAAAAGTGATCATGAAATGCCTTGAAAAGTTAGAATCAGCACACAGATGCCAAACTCTATTGCTGCTGTTATTTTAATGGTTATTTAATTTAATCATGATTCTTATTATATGATGAATGATGGTGGTGAATATGATATTACTAAAAATGAACCCAATTTTAAATTTTAGAAGCATTAGGAATGATTACTTATGGCAACAATTTGTATACATTTTGTAAACAAGCACATTTGCTATTATCTTTCTAAAAGTGAAATAACATTTTAGTTTCTTTCTCCTAGAAACCTTGGAGAGCTGATTGACAGATTTGTGGCCGATTTCAAAGCCCAGGGGCCACCCAAGCCCAACACTGATGAGGGGGGTGCTGTGCTCCCCAGCTGTGCTGACCTCTTCGTTTACTACAAGAAGTGCATGGTACAGTGCTCACAGCTCAGTACTGGAGAACCAATGATTGCCCTGACCACCATTTTCCAGAAGTACCTCCGAGAATATGCCTGGAAAATCCTCTCTGGCAACCTGCCCAAGTGAGTCCCACTCTATGCTGTCAGAACAGTGAAGTGGGATTTGGAATATTCCTAAATATGGGAATCTTTAAGGAAATCCACTCTGAAATTGCTTACTGAACTGCCAAGAGTAATAAGGCGGAAAATACTCTTACTGAATCCCCGAGGGTCTGATGCTATTTCCTCTCTGATGACATTCCACAGCTGATCAAGACCATTAGTGGAGATGCCCCCCTGGCTGCCAGTATAGGTCACATCATACCATGGTGGGCTCTAGGGAGTCAGTCCTATTATGTATAAGTATTTAATCTACATGGATTCAACAATAGCTACTTGGCCAAAAAAATAAAAAATAAATGAGGTGATGGAAATAACTACTCAATAGCATAGGTAATTTCATTCAAGCCTCATTCAGTGTGGTTACACCCTGGAGGGATAGATGGGAGCATGCGTCCAGTTTTCCCTCTGTCTGAGTAGGTTCCCAAAATCTCTCTGTATGTGCATCTTGCTATGCTGGATAGTCTGATGTTTAAAGATATGGTAGGATTTGTGGAGAGAGAGTTATATAGCATAGCTTCTGATTATAATGACCCCACTGTATTCTGAGACATTAAAAGATTGTTACATTGCTTATTACTTAAAATAAGTGGATCATTCAACTACCATTTTAGAGATGTTTTGGTTATTTAGCCATTTCTACTGGAATAGAATATCACCTAATGTAACGTTTCTGAACTTAGTGTTTACCAACCATCCTCCCCATGGCTAAATTAACAATTTGAGAATTAGTTTCTATCATTGTTACTAAATATGTCACAAATGGGAGTTTTACATTATTTGGAAGAAACAGAATAGAATCCTATGCTACACAGTATATTTAAGTGTTGGGTATAGTTTACTAATGAGAACTTCTTTGACTATGACAAAAATTATTTGTAAAATTTAATAACTTGTCCTGATTATGAAGATAATACAAGTTCAGTATAACATAGAAAACACAGAAAAGCACAAGAAAGAAAACGTAAATCACTTACAATCTCACCACCCCAAGAAAAACTCTTTAACTGTTTATACATATTTTTTCATTATTTATTCATTTATATATGTATTCATTTGTATTTATATATATAATATGTGTGAGATGTGTGCTTTGGTTTGTTAGTGTAATAGAATGGGGACTATGTCACTGATAGTCTTATACTCTTCTGCTTTCACTTAATATCATCCTGTGTGCATGTTCCCATGTGTTAGTCAGTATCCCAGCAGGAAACAACTGGTACACTCAGCTGGAATTTTGTTAGTTTATAAAGACACTGTTCACAGAAATGGGGCAGCAGAGGATTCTGAAGCATCTACACAGGAATGGGCAATTGCTACCTTAGATCTCACATGGGAGCTGAAACTATGGACAAGGGACTGCCCCTCAGAAACTGTAGTCACAGAGGATGGGAGCTGCCTGTTGACATCTTGAGTAAGAGCTTCGGGCAGGAACAGTGTCTTATTCACTTATGTACTCCTCCATAAGCACAACTTTTAAATTCTAGTGCAGAATTTTCTCAGTTGAAACAGTTGGAAAAGCAGCTTTTGTGGTACAGATGATTCCAAATAAGTTCCATGAATTAGTACATTCAAAGCTAAAGTGATGGGCAGCCCAGTAAGCCCCCTCTGTAAATGTCAGCTTGTCACAGTTAATAGGGCTAATTACTGACTCGCTCTTGGAATTGTCTTCCTACTTCTAACGATGCAGAGTATCTAAACAGATGATAGTCAAGGTGAGGTCAGTAGGAAAAGAACTCATTGTATGTGGATTTATTTGGGCCATGGCCAGCCTTTCCTTCCCTTTTTTTCTCTGTCTTAAAATGTGTAGTTTCCGGTTCAGGGAGCAAATGAGAAGTTCCGGCCTGACTAGTGCCTATTCCTTTTCTTTAGAACCACAACCAGTAGTGGGGGGCTGACCATCAGCAGCCTCCTCAAGGAAAAGGAGGGCTCGGAAGTGGCCAAGTTCACCCTCGAGGAGCTCTGCCTCATCTGCAGCATCCTGAGCACAGCAGAATACTGTCTGGCTACCACCCAGCAGGTGAGCCAAGCTGTCCCTGCTGCCTGTGTATCACCTCCTTTCCCTGGACTATCTGGCCTCATAGCTGGGAATGAAGAGCATGAGCCCCCAAAAGGCCACATTCAATCTTGGGCAGACTGGTTGGCCTCCCACAGGGGAAAACTTGCTATCCAGCCAGGAGACTGCTAAGAGCCATCTTACAGAAGGGCCTTGTTAAAAGGAGACTGGACAAGAAAGTATGACTGGTCTCCCTTAAGTAGTATGAGCCACTCAGAGAGCATGACCTCTTAAAAGTAGGTCAGTAGCACTGTCTCCCATATGAGAAAAGCAGTAATAAACTTAGTGTACTGGGACCCAGTCTTTGGTGGCAATGAGTCACCACTGGTTATTCCATTCTCAGAAGTATTATTAAACTAAGTGAAATCCCTTGGGCTTTTATGAGCCTCCTGAAATTTACATGGCATTCTCTATCTGCTGAAACAAATAACCATTGTTTGGATGCTGACGTTCAGGAATTGTGAAGAAGGAAAGGGTGATGCTTCTACTGGAGTCCCCCGAGTGGCAGAGGTTCAGCAAACTGATTTAGCAGAAGAC
Source organism: Glaucomys volans (assembly GCA_020662805.1). Taxonomy (NCBI): domain Eukaryota; kingdom Metazoa; phylum Chordata; class Mammalia; order Rodentia; family Sciuridae; genus Glaucomys; species Glaucomys volans. The sequence goes on from JAJEJO010002069.1 coordinate 350,200, forward strand.
CCAGAGTAAATTTCCATTCAGTCTTAGACATGGGATTAGAAGTTATTTTTCATTTGGTCTGGGATCTACCTAAGTCTAAGAAAAAGAAAATAATTTGGGAAGGTTCTGCTCTTCTATCTCTTTGTGTTTATTATTTACTCATGTCTAGATCATAGGAAGACAGTCATAAATGATAGTTCAGACATTACAGCTGAATGTTATGTGAGCCAGCACACAAATACCAAAGGCCAAACAGGAAGTGTTCCCACAAAGACAGTAGAGTTAAGGGTCAGCCAGCCAGCAGTAGAGTCAGAGGCAGTAACATACTCTGCTTGGAGACATGGTCACATTGAGTTGCATAGAAATGACCTGCAAAAGTTTGGTCTTAAAGCCAGAAATAGCAATGCATTTAGCCCCCATTACCTCAGAGCAGGATGTCAGCATCTGTCAGGACCTCCAAGGCAGAGGTCCCAGAATTCTTTGATGAAGAAACATTATTTAAATATTTTGTGTATGTGCAAAAGAGAAAACTTGCACACATAGAGAGTATTTTTACAATAAAATAGCCAAGGTGGGTACAGTGGTAGTGCCTATAATCCCAATTTCTCTGGAGGCTGAGGCAGGAGGATCAAGATTTGAGATTTACTCTGGCAACTTATTGAGACCCTGCTTCAAAATAAAATGTAAAAAGGGCTATACATCACTGGCTGTTGACATCACAAAAAGATAGGGCTTGGGGTGTTTGTCTCAGAAACACAAGGCCCTGGGTTCAATCCCTAGCACCACAAAAAAAAAAAAAAGTAATAATAGTAATAATAATAAAATAGATAAATAAATAAATAATAAAAAATAGATCTGGTATTGTGATACCTCCTGCTTCACTCTTCCTGCTAAGGATTGCTTTGGCTATTCTGGGTCTCTTTTTCTTCCAACTGAATTTCATGATTGCTTCCTCTATTTCTATGAGGAACATCATTGGAATTTTAATTGGAATTGCATTGAATCTGTGTAGTGCTTTTGGTAGTATGGCCATTTTTACAATATTAATTCTGCCTATCCAAGAACATGGGAGATCTTTCCGTCTTCTAAGGTTTTCTTTAATTTCTTTCTTTAGTGTTCTCTAGTTTCCATTGTAGTTTTACTTTTTCACAACTTTTCGTTAGATTGATTCCCAAGTATTTTATTTTATTTAATTTTTGAGGCTATTGTGAATGGGGTAGTTTTCCTCATTTCTCTCTGAGAATTCATCACTTATGAATAGAAATGCATTGGATTTATGAGGGTTGATTTTATATCCTGCTACTTTGCTGAATTCATTTATGAGTTCTGTAAGTTTTCTGGTGGAATTTTTTGGATCTTCTAAGTATAGAATCATGTTCTCAGCAAATAGTGATAGTTTGAGTTTTTCTTTTCCTACTTGTATCCCTTTAATTTCTTTGATCTGTCTAATTGCTCTTTTTAGAGTTTCAAGGACAGTATTGAATAGAAATGGTAAAGAGGGCATCCCTGCCTTGTTCGAGTTTTTAGAGGGAATGCTTTCAGTTTTTCTCCATTAAGAATGATGTTGGCCTTGGGCTTAGCATAGATAGCCTTTACAATGTTGAGGTATGTTCCTACTATTTCTATTTTATCTAGTATTTCAAGCATGAAGGGGTGCTGTATTTTATCAAATGCTTTTTCTGCATCTATTGAAATAATTGTATGATTCTTAACTTAAGTCTGTTGATGTGGTGAATTACATTTATTCATTTCCAAATGTTGAACCAACCTTGCATCCCTGGGATGAAACCCACTTGATCCTGGTGCACTATCTTTTTAATATGTTTTTGTATGCAGTTTGCCAGAATTTTGTTAAGAATTTTTGCATCAGTGTTCATCAGGCCAGGAAGAGTGAAGCAGGAGGGATCATAATCCCTTAACTTAAACTCTACTACAGAGCAACAGTAACAAAAACGGCATGGTATTGGCACCAAAATAGACAGGCAGACCAATGGTACAGAATAGAGGACACAGAGACAAACCCACATAAATACAGGTATCTCATACTAGACAAAGGAGCCAAAAACATACAATGGAGAAAAGATAGCTTCTTCAATGGTGCTGGGAAAACTGGAAATACATTTGTAGCAAAATGAAATTAAACCCCTATCTCTCACCCTGCACAAAACTCAACTCAAAATGGCTCAAGGACCTAGGAATTAGACCAGAGACCCTGAACCAAATAGAAGAAAAAGTAGGTCCAAATCTTCATCTTGTTCGCTTAGGTCCAGACTTCCTTAACAAGACTCCCAAAGCACACGAAATAAAAGCAAGAATCAATAAATGGGATGGATTCAAACTTAAAAACTTTTTCTCAGCAAAGGAAACAATCAACAGTGTGAAAAGAGAGCCTACAGAGTGGGAAAAAAATCTTTACCACACACACTTCAGATAGAGCACTAATCTTCAGAATTTAAAAAGAACTCAAAAAACTTTACACCAAAAATACAAATAACCCAATCAATAAATGGGCTAAGGAACTGAGCAGACACTTCACAGAAGATATACAAGCGATCAACAGATATATGAAAAAATGTTCAACATCTCTAGTAATAAGAGAAATGCAAATCAAAACTACCCTAAGATTTCATCTCATCCCAATCAGAATGGCTAATATCAAGAATACAAGCAACAATAGGTGTTGGCGAGGATGTAGGGAAAAGGTACACTCATACATTGCTGGTGGGGTTGCAAATTAGTGCAGCCACTCTGGAAAGCAGTATAGAGATTCCTCAGAAAACTTGGAATGGAACCACCATTTGACCCACCTATCCCACTCCTTGGCCTATACCCAAAGGACTTAAAATCAGCATACTACAGTGATGCAGCCACATCAGTTCACAATAGCTAAGGTTGGTGGAACCAATCTAGATGCCCTTCAATAGATGAATGGGTAAAGAAACTGTGGTTTACATACACAGTACGTGTACCCTATGAACATGTATGATTACACAAACAGTGTGACTCTACATCATGTACAATCAGAGAAATGAAATTTTTACCCCATTTGTGTACAGTGACTCAAAAAAATAAAATAAAAATTAAAATAAAAAGGGCTGGGGATGTAGCTCAGTGGCAGAAACCCCTGGGTTCCATTCCGAGAAACACACACACACACACACACACACACACGAAGATCATAGACTTAATTATAAAGCTCAGAATCACAAAGCTTTTACAGAAAAACAGGAAAAGATCTTCATAACTGTGGGTAGATAAAGATTCCTTGGTCAGAATACTAACCAGAAAAGGGAAATTTTGGATAAATTGGCCTTCATCAAATTAAAATTTTCTGCTTATCAAAGGACTCCATTAAGAAAATAGACAAGTCACAGGTTTGGAAAAATAAGATACATAAAGAACACCTAATATCACCAACAAAAAGGCAAAAAAAAACAATTTAAATGGGCAAAAGACTTAAAAAGACATTTCATGAAAGAAGATACAGAAATGTAAAATAAGCAAAGGAAAAGATGTTTGATATTATTAATTAGTAGGAAAGTACAAATTAAAAATGGGAAAAATAGCTATTAGAATGGCTAAAATGACAAAAAGACTGACAATGTCAAATATTGGCAACAATGTGAAACAGCTGGAATTCGCATAAATGGAATATAAGAGTATGTATTTTATCTTTTTTCCTAAGGTCTCAGATTGAAAACTTAAGTTCATGCACTGTCACACCTTGCCTGCCACTCATCAAGCTTCCGAGTAACAGGTTCTGTTGGATACTAATCAGTTGTGAATGTTTCACTCTCCAAAACACACACTGACAAAATCCCTAGTTATCAGCTGCTTCACTGTCCCATACGTATGACTTACTGTGCTGGGGAAGAAAAATTGGCCACTGGGATATGTAGCCATTTTAAAAAACAGTTTGGCAGTGTCTTATAAGACATTATGACCCAGCATTTCCATTCCCAGCTATATACACGAGATAAATGAAAACATAATCACAAAATATACATCCAAGGGTGTTTACAGTAGCTGCATTCATAATAGCTCAAAATTAGAAGCAATCCAAATGTCCCTCAACAGGATGTTTAATGGGCTCTTAAATGTCATGCCTTAGCCATATAATGGGCTACTACTTGACCATAAAATGGATGAACTGCTGATATACCCAACAACAATGGATGACTCAAAAATACGATGTCAGGCAAAAGAAGCTAAACATCAAAGAAAGCATGCTGTATGATTCTACTTATTCAAAGGTTTCAATTATAGGTAGAACTAATCTGTGCTGATGGATTTAAGGTTATGGAGTGGGGAGAAGTGCGGTTGACTAGAAAGGGGCAAAGGATCATGAAGTAACTACTTTCTGGGGGAATGGAAATGTTCTCTGTGTTTTTAATATAGGTGATTACAGAGGAATATATTATCAGAATGCATCAAATTAAACACAAAGATGTAAGCAATTTTTATATGTTGACTATATTTCATTTTTAAAAGGGCTAAATAAATCAGTTGCCACATCTGACCTTAATTACTGATTCAAACAAGGTATTTTTAAAAGTTTTAAACAATGAGAGAAATATAAACACTGCCTACATATGTAGTGTTTTATTTTGTTTTGTTTTGTTTTGTTTTTGTTTTTGTAGTACTGGGTATTAAACCCAATGGCAGGAGTGTTTTACGCTGAGCCACATCCCAGCCCTTTTTCTTCTTCATTTTGAGACAGGGTCTCACTAAGTTGCCAAAGTTGGCCTCAAACTTGCAATCCTCCTGCCTCAGCCTCCCAAGTCACTGGGATTACAGGTGTGTACCACCACACCAGGTGATATGTGGTGTTTGATATTAAAGGAATTTTTTTGCCATGAATCCTTATCTTTTATAGAGATACATATTGTAATATTTACAGATGAAATGACAGAATGTCTAAGATTTGCTTCAGAATAATTCAAGTGATGGGAGAGTAGGTAAGCATATAAACAAAATGAGACTGACCATGTGATACAATTCGGTGATGCTGGCTGATAGGCACTTTGGTACATTATACTGTTTTGTGTTTTTTATAAATGTTTGAGATATTCCCTATTAAACAGATCTTTAAAGCAATATATACTCATAAAAAGTCTCAACTATTATAAAATCATATACATAAGGGATGAAATTTCCCCATAATCTCAAACCTCAAAGCAACTATTGTTATCTATTTAACTAGTGTAGATCCTTTCAAACATTTGTGTTGTATCTTTTTAAATAAAAATGGGGCCATACTCTACATGCTATTCTACAAGGCCACATTGCTTTGTGTTTAAATCATGGACATGTTTCCATGTCAGTATTACCTCAGCTTCTTTAACAATGGCATGCAGTGTTCCATTTATTCTTTCAGTCCTTCTAGAGGTATTTATTAAGCACTTATTATGTCCCAGGCACTACATCTGGTGTTAATTAAGGATGGTGAACAGGGTAGACCAGTTCCTTTCTTCCAGGGAACAAAACTAATTGGGGGTGGGGTGACCAACAATAAGTAAGCCAAGATTCAATTTCCATTTTGTGATCAGTGTTAGGGAGAAAACAAACATTGCAGTGCTGGAGAAAGAGAGTCACCCAGGAAGGAGGGTGGTCATGGAAGACCTCTTCCAGAGGGTTGGGGAAGAGACTGCCAAGTGAGGAGCTTGGAAGGGCGGGAAGTGGGAGTGCAACAAAGCAATGGAGCTGGTTAGGAGGAGTGAGCGGGAAGCACTTCTGGGAGAGGAAGCAGAGTGTGGAGTATAAAGGTCCTGAGGGAGAAGCCATCATGTGTCCCACAGACCTTGGAGGCCAGGGCAACTGGAGGCTGGCAGGCTAGACGCCATGCAAATCATGGTTGGAAGTTTGAATTTGATTTTCAGTATAATAGGAAGAGATACTGAAGATTTTAATTATGATAAGCCTGTGCCCTCATTTGTTTCATCAGTCCCTTGTAGATGTACATGTACATGGTTTCCACATTTTCAGTAACACAAACCAACCGTAGAATATGAGCTTTATGAGAATAGGATTTTACCTATTTTGTTCACTGAATAACTCCCTTACTCTGCTAGCCTGGCACAAAATAGGCTTTTGATAATTGTTGGTTTAACAAGGAGTGCTTGCATATCTCTATACATTATTCTCATTATTCCATTAGAATACATTTCTAGATGGGAAATTACCAGATTAGGGACTTCATGTATTTAAGGTTTTTCTTTTTAAATGGCTTTCCAAAAATATTATACTAGCCAGGTACAGTGGTGCACACCTGTAATCTCAGCGGCTAGGGAGGCTGAGGCAGGAAGATTGCAAGTCCAAAGCCAGCCTCAGCAATTCAGCAAGGCCCTAAGCAACTTGGTGAGACCCTGTCTCAAAAATTTAAAAAAGGTCTGGGGTTATGACTCAGTGGTTAATTGCCTCTGGGTCCAAGTCCTGGTACAAAAAAAAAAAAAAAAAAGATATGCTAATTTACAGGCCTCTAAGAGCATTTTTTAAAAATGTATCTACTTATTATTTATTTGTTTATTTTTGGTCCTGGGGATTAAACCCGGTGCACTTTACCACTGAGCTACATCCCCAGCCCTTTAGGGCCTCCTTTAGATGCTGAAGCTGGCCTTGTTCCTGTGATCCTCCTGCCTCAGCCTCCTGAGCCACTGAGATTATAAGTATGCACCATTGTGCCTGAATTCTAAGAACATTTTTAAATTTAACACAAAGGCTGCGGTTGTAGCTCAGTGAAATAGTGCTTGCCTAGCACATGCGAGGCACTGGGTTCGATCCTCAGCACCACATAAAAATAAATAAAACAAAGGTATTTGTCCATATACAACTAAGGAAAAAAAAAATTTTTTTTAATTAACACAAAACATTCATTCTTAGCCTGTGATAGGATTAGGATTGCTAGATGAATCAGTTCCCAAGGATATTTATAATTCCTAGTTAATCATATTTTTTTCTTTGAGACTCTGAAGCATGTGTTTCTGTTCTAGGCCATAGGCTAATGTGTTTCTTTGGTTTACCATTGTGTCTCCAGTACCTCAGCAAGATGGTTGGCCCATAGTAATGCTCATTAAATAATTTAACAGATTTTACTGCCACTCACCAGCAAAGGTTTCCAGTGTTGATGGGCAAGTCTAAAGTTCATGAGGCAGGGAGTATCTTAAAATCAGGGTCTTTTCAAAATTAACTATGAATTTTTGGTGTATCATAAAAAACAGGTACAACACAGTGCTGAAGAGTATTGGTTCTGAGGAAGTTCATTTTCTGACCCTTCCACTTACTGTCTGGATTAGGCTACTCTTATTTTCTCACCTGGAAGAAAAGGATAATAGATCCTTCCTTACAGGCTTGAGAGAATTAAATGAGTCACATTGAAAGTGTCTAGATTTTACCTGATCCATATTATTATTGTGATACTTCTTTTTTTTAAATTTATTTTTATTCACACAGTTCATATAATCTTACATTTACATAGGATAATGCTGTCTGTCTCAATCTACTATTTTTCCTGCCCCCATCCCCTCCCGTCCCATTTTCCTCCACATCATCCAATTATGATACTTCTTTGATAATTATTAAACATATTTCTGTTTCTCTTTTTCTAACAGTTAGAAGAAAAACTCAAAGAAAAAGTTGATGTAAGTCTGACTGAACGAATCAATCTCACAGGAGAAATGGACACATTCAGCACGTATGTACCCTACACATGTTGCTCAAGGCCTGTCCTTTCTCCTAAATGGGGCAGAATGTGTCAGGTTGTTGACTCTAGTCATTCCGAAACCTAAAAGGTTTCCAAGGCCATCTGTTGGATAGGGATTATTTCCATTCTGTTCTCCATTAGCCACTAAGAAGAAGCATTAGAATTGGCAATTGCCTCCCATTCTGCCTCCTCAGATGTGGTTGTTCTTTTAGCTTACAGGGTGGCTCTATCCAGAATAACCTAAGAGAAGAAATTCTCCCTTGGCCGTCCCTCTAGGAAGTTCTAGTTCTAGGCCTTCCCTTTGTCCCCACCTGTATCCGCAGAAGGCCAGTCCCTCCTGTTTTTTAGGGTTTTTTTGTTTGTCTGTTTGTTTGTTTGTTTGTTTTGAGATGAGGTCTTGCTGTGTTGCCCAGGCTGGGCTCAAACCATCTTCTTGCCTCAGTCTCCCAAGTATGCTGGGACACAAGCATGCACCACTGTGGGCATGGGCATGAGCCTCTGTGCCTGACCATCTGTCTTTTTTTTTTTTTTTTTTTTTTTGCAGTGCAGGGCTTCATGCATGCTGAAAAAGTGCTCTACTACTGAGCTATAATCCAGCCTGTGTTTTAGAATACAAAGCATAAACTGGCAGTCCTGTTCCGCTGCCATTAAAGGGGAAAGGGATGGACCATACTTTAGCTTTCACCCACCATTTATTGGGGAAAAATCAAAATTGTCCTTTTTTTTCTGACCTTAAAACTTTTATGAAACAGTTGCTTTTTGTAGAATTCAAAGAGCGATTTTATTTATTTATTTGTTTGTTTGTTTGTTTGTTTAGGAACCAGGGATTGAACTCAGGGGAACTTGGCCACTGAGCCACATCCCCAGCCCTATTTTGTATTTTATTTAGAGACAGGGTCTCACTGAGTTGCTTAGCGCCTCGCCCGTGCTGAGGCTGGCTTTGAACCTATGATCCTCCTGCCTCACCTCCTGAGTCACTGGGATTACAGGCGTGCACCACCATGCCCGGCTAAAGAGCGATTTTAACTTTTTTTTTTTGAACCAGGGATTGAACTCAGGGACACTCGGCCACTGAACCACATCCCGTCCTATTTTGTATTTTGTTTAGAGACAGGGTCTCACTGAGTTGCTTAGTGCCTCGCTGAGTTGCTGAGGCTGGCTTTGAACTCGCGATCCTCCTGACTCAGCCTCCCAAGTCGCTTGGATTTACAGGCATGCACCACCATGCCCGGCTAAAGAGCTATTTTAGAGATGAAAGTTAGGGGGACTAGCTGTAGAAGTTTGGGTCTTGACTGGGTGGGTCTTCACCCACCCAAATAAGACCAGTATGAGAGTTTGCCTCTGTGTGTGTGTGTGTGTGTGTATGTGTGTGTGTGTGTGTGTGTGTTGAGGAGGGGGTTGAGGGTGAACTCCAAGAGTCCAAGCAAAGAAGAGCTAACTGCTCCTCCATGGTCATTTGTTAAAATCTGAGTTTTGGGAAATGAAAATAAATTTTACACAGGTGTCTTAAAACATTTGGAAGGGCTTGTGTCAATCATTCAAGCAGTGGTTTTTAAAAGTATTGACCATAGTGATTTGATTTGCAGTGTCATCTCCAGCAGTATTCAGTTGCTGGTTCAGGATCTAGATGCAGCCTGTGATCCTGCCCTGACTGCCATGAGCAAGGTAAGGTTTTAGGAACTGGCTTCTTACTGCTGGCCGTTGCCTGCAGCTTCTTTCAGACACTTCAATGCTTAAAGTGTCAGCTGAGAGGAGAATGGAAAGACCTCCCAGAGTTCCCCAAAGTGCTCAGTTTATCTTGTACCTTACACCATTGCTTGTCCTTTGAGGATGAGACAGGGAATTAAGTGCTTGATGAGACCAAAAGCAGTGCTGTCTTTGATTAGCATCTGACTTGTGCTAAAAACCTTAATGTGGTCTCACCAGAATGGGTATTTTTGTTAAGTGCTTAAAGCAATAACTTCTGACTCATTCTTCATTCTTGCCCACTGAGAGGTTTTTCTGACTCTTTCTGAGCCCCGGTGCAAGATTATTCAATGCACTTGTGTGGACTCTTCATTTCCTAATATCCTGCTGACCCATCAGCCCTTGGTCCTCCTTTGGCACTTAACACATACTCTCTCATGTTCTTTTTTTTTTTTTGGTACCAGGGATTGAATTCAGGGTTCAGGGACACTCAACCACTGAGCCACATCCCCAGCCCTATTTTTTTGTATTTTATTTAGACACAGGGTGTCTCTGAGTTGCTTAACCCCTCAATTTTCCTGAGGCTGGCTTTGAACTCATGATCTTCCTGCCTCAGCCTCCCAAGCTCCTGGGTCATGTTCTTATTTTTGGCTTTTATGTGTCTATGCCTTTTCCTCCCAAAAGAATATACCTTCCGTAAGTGTGTGGATCATGTCTTATGCCACCCTTTGGCTCTCATATTGTCTTGAGTATAGAAAACTCTCGTGTTTCTTGATTAAATTGAAAATAGATAATTCTTTATTGATTTTTGAACCTAAATAATGTAGAACTGCCCACTATAACCTTGTAGAGCAGAAGTTGGCAAACTTTAGCCTGTGGACCAAATCTGGTCTACTACCTGTTTTAGTAAATGAAATTTTATTGGAGTATAACCATAGTCATTCACTTATGAACTACGTATAGCTTTTGTGCTGCTACTATAGATTGAGTAATTGCAATGGCAACCATAGAGCCCACAAAGCCAAATATTTACTATTAAACCACTGGCAGAAAAAAATTGTCAATGCCTATTCCAGAGTCAGAGGCTCTTGCAAATTCTGAAGAAAGAACTTTCCTGGCATGTATTATCCTGAGTTGTGGCAGGGGGCAATAGAAAGAGCTGTGACTTTGGAGTCAGACAGATCTAACTCTTCCAGTTTTTCCTTTGAGGACACTGAGTGAATGACATACCTTGTCTGGGCCTGCTGCCTTCTCTGTGTGTGAAATGTGACTGTCTGCCTCCTAGAGTTTTGAGGGTAAGACAAGAAGAGGGTGCCAGGGCTGGTGCCTTTCATGTAGTAGGTGCTCAGTGTTAGTTCCTTCCATCTTGTCAGAAGGAGTGGCCATGTCACAAGGTTCTGTTAGCAGACATTTGGTCTGAATCTGGCTTTGCAGTAATTATCAATATTTAATAAAAATAGAACTAAAAGCAAAACATGGTCTTTGGAAAGGTTTTAAAGAGTGAAGTGGGGGGCTCAGTGAATTTTGTGGCTCAGTGATAGAGCACTTGCCTAGCACATGTGAGGCACTGAGTTCAATCCTCTGCACCACATAAAAAGAAAGCAATAAAATAAAGGTAAATTCTAGCTCTCTATTTAAAAAAAAAAAAAAGTGAAGTGAGAAATATGAAAAAGCTCATGTCACAAAGTTTCTATTCGAAAAGCTGATTCTTTCACCAATCAAATGCTGATAGGTATTTCCAGTATTCTCAGTGTTGACAAGCAGAGCACTCCAAACAGGCAGAATTGAGGCTAATCCATTTCCTTAAAGGAACATGGCTATCAGGATTCATTTTGTAGGCTCCAAGTATCCCCTGGCTGCTGGTGAGTGGTCACTACATCCTGAATGAGATCTGTTCCAGCTGCCATCACTCCTGAACTGCCACACACTTCAGCCTGAAATGCAGCTGGTGAAAGAATTTTTACATTTACCAAAAGAAGAGTGTTTAGGACTTTTTTTTTTTTTTTTTTTTGTAAAATAACACTTGAAGGGGGGTTAATACTCCAGGTGTTGCTTATATGAACTGTCAGTTCATTAGGTGGATTTCCCTCCGGCTGCTTCCTACCAACCATCCAGACCCACACCAGCAAATACTAACAGAGACCATACCTCCAGAATCTTTTGTTTATATAATAGGAAAACCACAGACTTGGGAACACAGCAGCTGCAAGGCCGTTACTTTTTGTCTGATCTTCTGGAGTTACAGCACAGTGAAATCCACGTAATGAAAATAAACATGCCAAGTGGTCACAAATTGATTCAACATACACTCTCCGTTATTTGTGCCTGCATCCTATTTCATGTAGTTTCCTCTAGGATTTTTAAAAACTTTTGTAACAATGATTATTTCTGTCTCTGATTCCATCATTTTTGGTACAGGTTGAGCAGTTCAGCTCAGACTGTACCTAGCACAGTGCTGAGAGTTACAAGGAAGTCAGGAGGCTTAGATGTTATTCCAAGGTGTGTAGATTCCAGTAGACAAGGGACAAGAGATGTGTTGAGAGTAATGTCCAAAAACTGCAGTATAAGGTATGATGAAATCAGTCCTGTAAGGAAAGTACAAAATTTCAAGGAGGGGAGAGTTCATACCCAGGTGGGCAGACAAGAAAAGTCTTTGTAAGCAAGTTGCATTTGAAATAGGAGAGGGCAAGGATTTGAATGAATTTGTGGTTAGGAAGGCATTCCAATAGGGTAGAATGTGAGATCTGTGAAGTCAGGAAAACTCAGTTTTATTAAAATTGCCTATCTCATGAAATATCTTAGTAATTCCACCGAGTACTGTGTTCTTGGACTAGCATGATCAAGATTGGAAGCAAGGCTGCCCTCTAGGTGTGTGTACTCTGCTGGGGAGAAAACTCACAATGACGTAAATAGATGTGCTTTATAAGTGGTGAGAAAATGTGAGTGGGACTTGCCAAGATGGAGTAGTCGTTGGATGATTCTGTGTTGATGAAAGAAGGCTTTCTTGACAAGATGGAACGAGTCAGGCAGTGCAGTTAGATCATTCTCCTGGGAGGAGACCAAGGTACCCCATGGTCTCCTCCTTCATTGGCATATAGGGCTTTTATCATTCATCCTGTCTCTACCTCCTTAGCTCCACTTTCACCCCTCCTCTGTGTGTTTACTGTCTCTAGCCTAGGAGTCATTCTCCCTTTGCTGAATGTTGCATTGCTTTATTGTGCCTTCTGTCCTTTTTCTCATTCTATTCTTTTCTGCCTAAAATTCTCTTCCCAGGGCTGGGGTTGTGGCCCAGTGGTGACACACTCACCTAGCATGCATGGGGCCCTGGGTTCAATCCTCAGCACCACATAAAAATAAAATGAAGGTATTGTGTCCACCTACAACTAAAAAATATATTTAAAAAAGAAATACATAAAAAAATAAAATAAAGATCCATTGACAACTAAAAATATATTTTTAAAAAAATTCTCTTCCCACTATTATCTACCCAACAAGCATATCCTTTATTTTTTTAATTTTTTTTATTTTTTGGTACCAGAGATTGAACTCATGAGCACTCAACCACTGAACCACATCTCCAGCCCTATTTTGTATTTTTATTTAGAGACAGGGTTACTGAGTTACTTAGCACCTCACCATTGCTGAAACTGGCTTTGAACTTGCAATCCTTCTGTCTCAGCTTCCCAAGCTGCTGGAATTATAGGCATGCGCCACTGCACCCAGCAGCATATCCTTTGTGATGCAGTTTTAATGTCTTTCCCCTTTTGAAAATTGAGATATAATTCACATAACACAGGACTCATTTCCTTTCAAGTATAAAATTTTAGTACATTTACAAAGTTAAGCAGCCTTTACATCTCATTCCAGAACATCTTCTTCTTCACATGAAGAAGCCTCATACTAGGTAGCAGTCACTCCCCATTTCCCCGACAACCATTATTCTACTTTGTCGATTTACCTATACAAACACTTTTACATAAATAGGATCATACGGTAGGTAGCTTTTTGTGCTTGGCTTATTTCACTTAGCATAGGGTGATCTGTGAAATAGCATGTATCAGTACTGCATTCCTCTTTCTTTTTTTAAGTGCTGACTATCAAACCATGCACATGCTAAGCACATATTACCATTGAGCTACCCCAGCCCAAACTTCATTCCTTTTTATGACTAAATAACATTCCACTGTGTAAATTTGCCACATTTTGTTTGTTCATCAGTTGATGGACATTGGAATTATTTCCACTTTTTTAATTTTTATAAATAATGATATTAGCATTTGTGTGAACATGTTTTCACTTTTCTCAAGTATATACCTGGGTGTGGAACTGCTGGGTCATGTGATAACTTCATATTTAACATTTTGAGGACCTGTCAAACTGTTTTCCAAAGTGACTGGGCTACCCACAATCAAAGTATGGGGATTCTAATTTTTCCACATCTTTAGCAACATTTACTTTCCTTTTTTTTTTTTTTTTGTTTTGACCATTCTTTGTGAGTGTGATGAGATACCACATTTTGTTTTCAGTTTACATTTCCCTGACAACTAAAACGTTGAACATCTTTACATGTGCTTATTGGCAATTTGCATATCCTTTTTGAAGAAATGCCAATTAAATCCTTTTCCCATTGTAAAATTGAGTTTTCTTTCTATTGTTGAGTTGTAAAATTTCTTTTTATAGTCTGGCTATTAGACCCTTCAGCAGATATTTGATTTGTAAATATTTCCTTCCATTTCTGTGTGTTGTCTTTGTTGTTATTGTTGTTGTTGTTAATGTCCTTTTATGTTGCTGAAGTCTTTATTTATTTTTTGAGGTGTTGGAAATTCAAACCAGGGCCTTGTACATGCTAGGCAAGTGCTCTACCACTGTGCTATAGCCTCATCCCTTTTATTTTTTTTTATTTTGACACAGTGTCTAAGTTGCCCGGTCTGTCTCAAACTTGTGATCATCCTGCCTTAGCTTCCTGAGTAGCTTGAATTGCCAGTGTGCACCACCTAATCCAAAATCACAAATATTTACCTGGTGTTTTCATTAAGAATTTATAGTTCTAGCTCTTACATTTAGGTTTTCAATCTGTTTCAAGTTCATTTTTTTGTATCATGTGAGGTAGGAGTTCAATTTTATTCTTTTACATGTGGATATCCAGTTTTCCCAGTACCAATTGCTCAAAAGATGATTCTTCCCCCATTGTATGGACTTGACCCCCAAAATCAGCTAAAAATCAGCTAACCATGGTTGTAGGGGTGTCTCTCTGGACTCTCGGTTCTATTCCATTTATTGATGTTTGTCCTTATGCCAGTACCACACTGTTTTGATTATTACTTTGCAGTAATCTTTGAAATCAGGAATGGTGAATCCTCCAACTTTGTTCTATTTCAACATTGTTTTGGTAAATTTGGGTCTGTTGCAATGTCGCCATTTCTTGTCACACCGAGAACATTCCTCTTTCATCCTCAAGATACCACAATCCTTAGACTACCCTCTGTTATACAATTATTTTCATATCTCTGTCTTTGCTATTCAACTTTGAACAATTTGAGGGCTGTGTTTATTCCTTTTTGGATGGCATAGCACAGTATTTGCTTGATAGTAGCAGCACTCTGAATGACTTCTTCCTGAAGACAGGAAGAAGAACAAACTGAGGACCAGGGACACCCATTTGACCAAAGAATAGTGACAAAGTGAGACAGGTAACTACTGAGCAGATTGAGATGGATGGAGCCAACAAAGTGGACATCTGCAGATATGACTTTGTCATAAACTCCTTGAAATCTTTAGGCACATAGCAAGTGCTGCTGAGGGTGACGTGACACTCCTCAGTGTACTTACGTAGCATAGCATCTTCAGCAAGTGGCTTCCCACAGCTGATTGAAGAAAGGTCAGAATTAGGAATGCTCACTAGCTCCTGTAGGTGAGGGCCAGATCCCTGCTACTAGACAAGAAGAAAAAATTTCAGAGTGGCCCAGTTTGGCAGAAAACATATGGAGGGGCAGCCTTAAATAGGCCAAGACCAAGTAGAAGAAGCAAGATATGGTAAAAGTTTGGTGGTCCCTCTGAAACTGACTTTGAGATAACAGTAGTGTTACTGATAAGTTATATAAAAATTCCCTTTCAATTTTTCTTTCCCATACTGCGTATTATTTCCTTAGATGAGCTTTATGAGATAAGTGCTGTTTGTTGAACACTTACCAGGAAGCAGACACCCAAGTGCATTAATGTTATTTAATTCTAAATTCTATGAGTAAACTTATAAGGTAGCTATGTTATTTCCCCCTTTCACAGAGGATACCGAAACACAGAGAAATTAAGTCATTTATCCAAGATCTCATAGCTAGCAGAGCCAGAATTCAAACTCCTGCCTTGCACACAAAGTGAGAGTGACTTCGAGTCTTTCCGGCAACCTTTGCAAAAACAGCTTATATAACTTGCCTAAAGTAGAAGAGTGGTAAGACAACCTGTGCCCAGTACTACTAGCTTCACACAAGAATTCATACATCCTTGATTATGCACCCTCTAGGTGTTCACAGTGATCATGTTAGATGTCAGTCTTCAACTTTTCTTGACTGAATGCATATTAGGGTTCTCTAGAGGAGCAGAATCAACAGGAAGTGTAATTATAAAAGGGGATTTATTAGATTGACTTAACACGACCAGAAGCTGGATAGTCGACCAGAAGCTGGATAGTCCACAATGGCCGTCTGCAGACTAAAGAGCTAAAGGAACCAGTAGCTGTGCAGTTCAAGAAGCAGAAGCCTCAAAACAAGAATGATCAACTGTGTTACCCGAGTCCAAGACCAACGGCTTCTGCAAACTCCCTGGAGTATCACTGGCAGAGTCTTCTTTGGAAGAGTGAAGAAGGGAGAATCTGATATCCTCAGGCAATCACAGCCGCAATAAAAAACCTGTTCAAGAAGAATCAAGCTTGCATCTGCTGCTCCTTCCTTTTTCTTCCAACTTTTATTCCACCCAAGCCACCATTCTATTGGACAGTGCTGCCCATGATTAGGGAGGGTCTCCATTTCAGTTCACTATCCCACATGCCAATCATTCCTAGACACACCCTCATTGACATACCCAGAAGGGTCTTGATCATCGGTATCTCTTAATCCAATCAAGTTGACAATTCAAATTAACCATTACAGATGCCATGACTTTCCAACAGGGGAGAAAATGTGTTGAGTAACTAATGCAAGTATTCCTGCTGACTTTGTGTATTTCCCCTGAAAATTAATGAACTGTCCTTCTGATATGTCTGTCTGTTTCTTTCTTCTTTATTTCTTTCTCTTTCTCACATTATACCAAATCATACAGATTATAGTAGTGAAGCCAGAAAGAAAGCCAGGTGTCCTGATTCTTAAGAAGGTGGTTGTTTGGAGTATTGTGGTGGGAAATATGCAGAGTTTGGTCTTTTAGATATAAATTCTGCAAAGTCTTAGGAATTAATATGTCCAGATATAGCCTTAATAAGTAGGATTTTTTTATAAGCCATGACCTCCTTAACAGAGATGATGGTTCCCATGGTCCCCTCCTTATCATATCTTTTTTACTAGGGCTTCTCACTAGGTTAAAAGAATCTAAATCTCTGTCCAAAACCAAACCCATTTAGTTCTTTCCCATTAATGGTAATTTTAGAAAACAACAACAGAAAGAAACTGAATAAATTAAATTTCCTTACAGTCTGGCATGTAATTTGTATTAGGTTTCAGGATTGTGAACATGTACTAATTTAGGAAGCTGTATTATTATCCCCCACAGACATTTTGAAATAGCTAGACCAGTCCTCAAATCTATTCTCATTTTTCTCAGTCATTATTAAAATGCAGATCTGCTTAAGAAGGCCCACAGAGCACCATGGTTAAGGAATCTTCACTTTCACTTTCCACTTATAATCAGGACACATCTTTCTTTTTTTATAAAAAAATGTTTTTACTATGATAAAAGCACATCACCTTCATTATAGAAAGTACCGATATTTTGAAAAAGAATATTTAAATCACCTATAATTCCAATTGACATATATTTTTCAGTCTTTTGTTTTATGCAGACACATTTAAAAATAAGTTCATACATTACACACTGTTTTGTAACCTGTTTTTCTCTGTTAACAGCTTTTAATAGTTTTCTATATCATTTAATCCAGAGCTATATTTTCAGTGGTTGCATAGTATTCCACAGTACAAAGTATTTATTGTTAAAATCATAATGGTAGCTAGCATTTACCATGGAATTAATATGTGGGAGGCACTATGTTAACAGCATTCTGTGGATTATTTTTTACTAATTGATTATAAATGTTAGCATCATTCCAGTTTTATAGATGAGAAAACTGAAGCTTAACTTGCTCAGTTTTCTGAGAGGTAACTTGCTCAAGTCACATACTTAGAAGATTCCATAGATAGTGTTGAAACTCATATTGTCTGACTCTGCTTATCTTCATCCTAAATACCAGAATCTGCTGTTGCCCTTAATTCTAATTCTCTATTTGATCTAGGGCTGCTAGCATGCATGGGACCCTAAATTCTATCCCCTGAGGCTCATTATGCAAAAAGTAAAAATAAAAATGAAAACAAAAATGTATTTAATCCATTTGCTCTTCATGGCTATTTATTTCCAGGTTTTCACATTTATAGTCTGGTGGTGAGCAGCCTCATGCATATTTATATTTTCTTTTCTGAATATTCATAATTATTAACTTCAGATTAATTGCCCTAAAGGGAATTGCAGAGATGAAAGCATATGTGAATGCTAAGATTTTTTATAGATTCTTTCAAATTGCTTTTAAGAAAGGCTATATGAAATCACCTTTCCATTGGCCCAGAAATGAATGGAAGTGTATACAGACAGAACACATACACATCTTCTTATACCCTTTATTACTTCCCTTTTTCTTCAGGATCATCTTGCTTTTTCCCCTGGGAGTTAGGGAACATGTATCCCTGAGCAAAGAGGGGAAACAAGTCATTCCCCCTCCTCCTCTGCTTGACCATCACCATGATTCTCATCTGTAAGTCTACATCATCATTCCACACCCTCGTTCTACATGCAGATTTTGTTCGTCCCAGTTCCCCCAGCTAATATCAGGTTCATGTAGGGTAGGAGCTGTTCTTTTGGAGAGTAACATCATAAAATGGAAAGAACATGCACTTTGGGGTTCGACAAACTAGTGTCTAGACCTCAACACTACTAACTGACTGGTTGTGCCTCATTAGACAAGTCCCGGATATCCACCATCCTTTTTTGCCACCTGTAAAACAGGAGTAACAGTACCCCCTTCGCTGCATCATTGTAAGCAGTAAGTTCATGTGGAAGTGTCCGTCTCTGTCTGGTACATAGTAGGTGGTCATAAACATTCTTTCCCTTCTTTGTTCCCCACACAGTGCTTGGTCCAGTGCTGTGCATGCAGAAGGTACCTATAAATATTACAAATGTTTGTTGTCAGAGTAAAAGTAGTCCAAACAAGAGTTAAAGAATGAGTGTGTGCACATGTGCCTGAGTAAAGTCCCTGGCTTGGAGCCCACAGTTCAGCAGCCTAAACCACAGCACTAGACCCCAATTACCTAAACTGTTCCCAGAGTCCAAATGTCTGAGATGTGTTCTCTATCTCTCTAATTTGGTGATCAAAATTAATAGATGGGAATTTAAATTTTCAATTGAGGAAATTCATTTCTCAGGAGATCTCTTTCCAAGCTTTATATAGCAATAAAAAAAAAAAAAGATCCATAGTAAACTAGTTCTGGAGTTGTGTTGTCTGATCAGTGGATTAATCAGAACTCTCTGCTACAGTGGGCTCTCTGGGAATAGTGATTATCTCCCAGGCTTCCCTGGGAAGTGTCGGCATGAACCACACGCTAAAGGCAGCAGAGCCCTGGAGATAAGTTTTGGGCTTCACATTCTCTCCCTGTGGTTAAATATGGGGTCCTGGAAGCTTCAACTGGTAACTATCTTTGTTTCCTTGCATCTTCAGTACTACTGTTTTGCAAACTATTTCTGGTTGTTTATATAATACCAGTTGAACACAATGTGGTATTCAACCCCATTCCTTCCCACCACCACCACCATCACCACCACCCCCCGCAAACAAAAAGCACAAATGGAAAATGTTTAAATTGTAGAGGGGTAACTTTTAAATGTCAGATTAAAAGTTTACCTGGAAACTTTGAAATCTTATTTCTTCTGGTAGCTTTCCATGATATTTGTTCTTCCAGTGCAAACTGAAAAATATTTGTTTCCTTTTTTGAATGAGAGCTTTGCTTGATTACTATATTTTTCTCTAGCTTCTCCTAGAGAAACAGGGCTTACCTTGAACTAAGTTCCAGTTAAATGCTTTTATTTATTTATTTATTTATTTATATTTATTTTTTATTTTTTTAGTTAGTTTGTTTGTTTTTGACAAGTGTCTAGCAAGCACTGTGGCATAGTGTTTGGGCTTTAGACAGGCCTGGTTGTCTGAATTGTTTGACTAGTTATGAGACGTTAGTCAAGTTACTTAGACTCTTAGAGTGTGTTTACATTTCCTCATCTGTGAGATTGCTGTGAGAACTGAGTGAGACCATGTGTGAATAGTATGTGAACTGATGTATATGGTGCCAGGCAAAGAGACCTGCACATGGTGGGTCATAATGTGGGTTTCTTGGGTGATTTAAGTTAGAACTCAAACCTTAAGTCATCTGGGATGACTGAGAGCAAACATCAACCCTTTGAAGTAATGGTTGGACAGAATCACTGCTAACTGTATTTTGCACATTTTTTTAAAATAGTAAAAGTAGTGTCAACTTTCATTGTTTCCCAGCACATTAAATCATTTTCTTACTTAACTAAGCTGCCTTCAATTTAAAATTATGAATCCACTTAACTTTTGTTAATACTTATTTTAACTTAACCAGTGGAGCCATAACTGTCTAAAATATTAAAGAAAGTCAGATATCTTCACACATAAGCCAAATGTGGCCATGTACTGTCTTTGCCAGTGGTTATCAAGAGGAATTAGATGAGGAACAGACAAACTAACCAGTGGGAACTTGAAGAAATCCCACATCCCATGCCTTGTCCTGCTTCAGAGCTGCTTTGTAGCCAACAACAGAGCAGGTCTCCACCTCCTTTTATGGTCTTCTTCTATGAGTGGAAAACTGTAATATTTAGATAATTATTTATAAGCTATTTCCGAGATAAAAAATGTGCAATGGCGCCAACATGGAATGCAGTAGTCATTTCTGTGGAAGAGCTTCATGTTAACTGGGGGCATCAAGCCCTGTTTAGTTCTGTATTTACCCAAAGCATTCTGCTCCAAGTCTTGCTGCAGAGCTTGGGAAAAGAACATGAAGTATAGTCTTAAGAGCACCTGTCCGTTCTAGCCTCACCCTATGAGCTCATTGACAGTCACCTAGGATGCTCATTGTTTAGAATGGTTAAATCTTTAATATCACATGGAAAAAGAACCTCTCAAGGTAAAAGATAATGAGGAAAACATTACACATAACCAAAGCATTCAGATATAAGGCAGTTCATATTAGAGCTTTCTACTGTTTCTCCATTGATTGTTTCTGTTTTTCCTCGAATAAAAATTTTTCCTTTTCCTGTGGGGTATGGTAGCAAACAGTTGTATTCCCAGCTACTTAGGAGTCTGAAACAGGAGGATCACTTGATCCCAGAAGTTCAAGGTTAGCCTAAGTAATATAGTCTAACTTGCCTTAAAAGAATAAAGAAAGAAAGAATTTCCTTTTCCTGCTGGAGCCTGCCTATGAAGCCTTGCATAAGGCTCTTGGTGTCTCTGGGCTTTTTTTTCTTCCTCTTCTACAAAGGTACTGGGGATTGAACCCAGGGCCTTACTACTGAGCTGTGCCCCCAGCCCCTGGGTCTTGTTTTCTCATCTGTGAAATGAACATGGAACTCCCTTCCTTCTTTTCTATGGTTCTGTGCTTACACATATCCAAAGCTTTTAGAATCCAAATATCTGCTGATCTGAAGAAACATTAGGACAGAACAGAGTCCTTTGAGCTTCCCAGGGCTGGGGAATCATCCACATACAATAGGATTCTTTTAAACTAGTTCTCTCAGTATTGAATTTTTCCTTTCCCCAAGAGCTCTATAAAAATAGTGTTTTCTTGCCAGAGACATCAAGGCCTCAGAACTACTGGCCTCCTCCTGTGAACAGTCTATGGTTTGTTTTTGGCTTGGGATCTTTTTAACAAACCGTTCAGTTCTGCTGAGAGGCTGACTCAGCAGGACTCTTCCAGCACGGCCCTGCTCTTGTCAGGATCCCAGTGCCCATCCCTGCCAGCTGGGGCAGGCTGTGAACGGATGATACTCTGTCCCCCTGTGTGTCCCAAGGGGAAAGAGACACTGCAGTGGAGCTTCTGTTTTCCAGAGCATGTCTCCTAATTCTCAGTAGGATGTCAGAACTTGAGCTCATTTTTGTTCATGGTCAAAGACCATATCAGTTCTCTCACAGTATTCGTCTCCCCAAAACCCTGTCACCCACTTAGTCCCTGAGGCTCTTTCCTACCCTGTTCCCCATATCGCTGACTTATCCTTTGATCTGCCTTTAGGGTCTGCCAGAGATCTTCTTTCCCTTTATTGAAATCCCATTGTAATCCCAAAAGTTTTGGAAATGTAAGATTCTACATGTACACCTTTTAAAATGTTTTTATTGTGGAAAATTTCAGATGCATTCAAAAGTAAACAATGTAGTGAACTTTGTGTACCTGTCACCCACCTTCACTAATCAGGTTTCATCTGCACCTGCAGCCCCTCCCCCAGCCCCAGATTGTTTTGTGTGTTTTATTTTTACTTAGTTTTTAGGACTTGGATATCTTTGAGGGCCATTGTTCAGCTGGCCATGGCATGTGGTGGAGGAGCCAGAGAGCAGAGTCCTCAATCAAGTGGTTGTTATCTTTGTGATCTAGGACCATGTCAGTTCAACAAGAGAGTCCTGGTGGCTGGACCAGAACTGAGTTTGAGTCCCCGGCCAGGCTTTTGACTGGGTAGCACCCAAAGGGTCTGCTACTCAGGCAGGCCTGGGGCAGCCTTTGGAGGAAGGGAAAGAAGCATTATGTCAAGAAGTGTCAGGAAAAATTCCTAAATTTTAGCAGGGCGTGGTGGCGGATGCCTGTGATCTCAGTAGTTTGGGAAGGTGAAGCAGGAGGATCACAAGGCCAGCCTTGGTAACTTAATAGGACCCTCTCTCAAAATTAAAAAAGAGGGGGTGCTGAGGATGTAGCTCGGTGGCACAGTGCTCCTGGTTTAAATTCCCAGTACCACACACACACAGACACACACACACAAAATCCTAAATTTTCAAACTAAGCCTATAGAGCACCCCCCACCCTTTTCTTCCTAACCATTACCCAAGATATGGTTAAGAGGAAATGAACCTTTTTGGAAGATGGTCACATTCAGTGACCAGACTTGTCTCACCCAGAGGAGGTGAGGGAGGTTGAGCTGATTGTGGAGGCGGCTCCTCCAGTGCTTGACAATCAGTTGCCACAATGATAGTAAGTGTGAAATGTCCACTGAACTCCTTGACTATTGACCCATTGTTGGGTGGACTTTGAAACAAAAGGCACACTGATGTGAGGCTGCAGAGAGTCTGGGAAGCCTAAAATGGCACAGTTGGTTCCAGAGCCAGAGGATGTAGCCTGAGTCTGCAGATTGGACTGGAATAGGGACACAATAACCTGAAAAAATAAAGTCAGAGGTGAAGCACTGTGTTAGTTTTTCATTGCTGTAAAAATACCTAATAAAAACAGCTTAAAAGAGGAAAGATTATTTTGGCTCATGGTTTCAGAGGTTTCAGTCCATGGTCAGATGGCTTCATTATGTCTGGACCTGTGATAAGGCATAACATCATGGTAGAAGGATCTGGTAGAACAAAGCTGCTCACCTCATTATGGCCAGGAAGCAGAGAGAGAGAGAGAGAGAGAGACCCCAGATTATTTTGAAGTAAATGTCACATGTTGTAGCAATTTTAGTTTCCTTTTTAAAGAATTCCAAACTCTTCCCAGTTTACTCATGAGAAAGGTTTAAGTTGATCCTCTTTCAGGTTTTACTGCATTAGCCCTGCCACCTATGATAGCTCATGCCACATCTACTTGGAAGTAGATGTCTCCCCTTTTCTCCCACAGTCCTGACTGGTAGAATAGTTGACAGAAAACAGGTTACTGTGTCCCTGTTCCAGTCCAGTCATCTCTGCCTAATGAGGTCCTGTTACAAGTCAGCAACTCAGATGGGAAAGGGAAGCGATTTGAAGCATGCTGGGGTCTACTAGGAGAAGAAAAGTGCCTGAGTTCCATTTCCCTGTCCAGGATAAGGTGGGCATGCTTGTTTTTACTCATGATCAGTCACTGTGTTATAGACTGAGAAAGAAATTCCCCAAGACAGAGGGAGCCAATTCCTGTGATAACAATGACAGAATTTCCACTCTATCCCTTCCTTTTCCTACTAAAAGGTAACACTGTTTCCCTCTGAAGGGTCTAAAGCCTGGTCTGGTCCTATCTCTATTTCAGATGCAGTGGCAGAATGTGGAACATGTTGGTGACCAGAGCCCCTATGTCACCTCTGTCATTCTTCACATTAAGCAGAATGTCCCCATCATCCGTGACAACCTGGCTTCCACACGGAAATACTTCACTCAGTTCTGCATCAAATTTGCAAAGTAAGTCCTGGAATGTTCTCATCACTGAGTTGTTGTTGTTTTATTTTGTTTTTTGGTTTTTTTTTGAAACCGGGGATTGAACTCAGGGACACTTGGCCACTGAGCCACATCCCCAGCCCTATTTTGTATTTTATTTAGAGACAGGTTCTCACTGAGTTGCTTAGGGCCTCGCGAAGTTGCTGAGGCTGGCTTTGAACTCGCGATCCTCCTGACTCAGCCTCCCAAGTCGCTTGGATTACAGGCGTGCACCACCACACCCGGCTTTTTTGTTTTTTAAATAGACTATATTTCAGGGAAGTTTTAGATTCACAGCATAATTGAGCAGATTTCCCATGTACCCCTTGGCCCACATACATACTGTCCTCCAATATCAAATGTACCCCAGAGGGGTACATTTGTTGGGGTTGATTGAATCTACCTACACTGATGCATTATCACCTAAAGCATGTGGTTTACATTTGGGTTCACTCTTGGTGTTTGTGCTTTCTGTGGGTCTGGACAGATACCTAATCATCATAGTATCATATAGCTAAATGGGGTTCTTTTAATGCCATACATACCACCCAACATGCTCACAATCCAGATGTCCCTACCATCCGGCTGGGACTCATTCTGGTGCCTGCAAGCAAATTGATATTAATCTATACCCACAAGGATCATAATAATAAAACAAAATCTGCTACTTAAGTTCATATATGCAGTATAATATATGTATATGTACAGTATAATACAACCATCATCCATATCAAGGCAAACAAAAATGAGTTGGGGGATCCTGTTATTTTTGAACTGTGTGGACATAACCACTCCTTGCCCAGGTTTAGATAATTAAACTTATTCTCAGTGATCTCGTGTGCATTTTGTCTCTCTCATATAAACTTTTTTAAGGGTAGAAACCATCAGTTCTATTTCTTTTGAGCTTTTTCTCCCTCCTCCCCCTTAGTACTTATTACTATAGCTGCTAAGACTTACCTACTTGTGGATGTCCTTGTGTCCAAAAGGAACTAGAAATTGGGAAGAGCAAGTCAGGGAATTCCATTGCCATGGTAGATGGAGTGAACAGTGAGCTGCATGTGTTCCTGTCATGTCCCTGTGTGTGGCCATTTCTGGCTTGAGTTTTGAAGCAAGAAAATTCTTTGGTCCTTCGCCAATCAGCATCTGGCTGTAGCACTGTCTCCTGTGAGACCAGGCAGTGCACAGGACCAGTGTCTCCTCTGACCAACTATCAAACAACATTTTGGCAATGTTCTCAGGGAAGGGCTTCAGAAAGGTCAGCCCTGTCCAAGCTACTGTATTTGGATTGTTCTCATCTAGATCCCAACTCACCAGTTTAAGACTCCAAGTTTATGTCTTCCCCAAATCTCTTCCAGTTTATATTCAATTAAGGCTTTCCCTCTCTGACACAAATAAATCCCTAAGGAGCAACAATAATGGAGTGACTTGTAGAGTTAGCTTTAATTTCTACCTTGTCAAGAAAGGATAGAGTAGACTCTCCAGGGAGGCATTAATATTTGCAGTATGGCAGATGTACTAGGAGTTGACATTCCCTTCATTCTCTGGATGCTCATTAACGTGCATTAAAAGCGTTGCTGATATATCACCTTGTGACAGTCCCCATAAGTGCTGGTAGAAGTGTTTCTATAAAAATTTACTGCAACTAGAAATCTCCTTCATGGTCACCTAGAGGTCTGATTGAGCTTACATTAGATGAATAAGAGTCCGTTGCTTGGCTTCCCCAAGCATAGGCCTCACATTCTCTCAAGGCCCTCAGCGCCATTCAGTGTTATTACTAAGCTCATATTGAGTGGACTGGGAATAGAATGCCCATCTCACACATCTGGTAAAGCTCAACCTGTGATCTAGGCTATATTTCTGTTTTGATCCAGGTACCTTCTCATTCTGGTAAGGTACCTTACTGTAGAAACCTCAGGGTTGGGATTGTGAGGAGACCCTTCCCCAGCCAAGGACGGTAACCACCACCATATTCATGGCATGGAGAATTACCTTGGTAATTACCCATCACATTGCTGGGACTTCTTCCCCAAAGACATGTGTTGAACCCCTGTTTCACCAGTCCAAGCCCTGTAGACTAGTGCATAGAGCCAGTTCAAGGACACAGCCACAGCTTACTCTAGTGGGAAGTAATAAGTCATACACTGCGTACGTGGTTGTGATTAGTCACAAATTCAACCTCATGTTACTTGTTTGGCTCTGGTTCACAGCACTACTAATTCCTTCCAAATAGTCCCTGTTCATACCCCTCCTGATCAGCAGGCCTTCCCCCAGGTTCGACCCCTGGAATTCAGATTCCTTTCCCTTAACTCCCTCTGCTACTCACCAATGCAGAATTATCAATGAATCCTTTGTCTCCATTTGGTATCTACAAGGACAGTCTTTCCTGTTTAGATATCACAGTCACTCCTTGGTTGAAACCACAGGTGACTTTCCTCCTCCACTAAGCTGATTCTCCTCTATTCAGTATTGAAGATAATAAGACAAATCTCTTTTTTTTTTAATTTGTATTTGTTCTTTTTCGTTATACACAACAGTAGAATGTATCTTAACATACTATACATACATGAAGTATAACTTCCCTTTCTTGTGAAGACAAATCTCTTAATAGTGGTTGGGTACAGTTTTGATTAGTCATGAATTCAGACTCACATTAACTTTTTTGACTCTAGTTTATAACACTTCCAGTCCTTCCCAAATAGTCCCTGGTAAACTTCCTGGCAAAGTGCTGGTACTAGGCTAACATTCAAAAGTAGTAGCTGCTACCATTATTAAAACATTTATTATTTTATTCAACATGCATTCACTTGAGCGTTTTCTTTGTCTCAGATACCAGGTTAAGTGATCTGGCTTAACAGACACTACCCCCGTCTCCATTTGCCTTAATAGTCACATAAAGGGAATAGACATATAAACAAATAAGTATAATAAAGTAGGTTTGATATTAGAGGCCTATGAGAACTCTTTGAAAATATGGTGGATGTGACTGAGGAAAGGCTTCATAGAAGAGATGTCCTTGAGCAAGGTCGGAGGTTTGTGTGAGTGCTGACCCCAAGGCTAGGGAAGAACATTTCAGGCACAGGGAACAATGTGAGCAAAGGCACAGAAGAAACATAGGATCTGCAAATAGCTCAACCAGGTTGAAGCGTGGGGTGCCAGGGCTCAGCAGGAAGTGGCTGAGGACAGAAAATCCAGAATTAAGGATGTGATCAGGCACTTTGGTGCTGCCTATAGTTCTAGCTACTCAGGAGGCTGAGGCAAGAGAATCAGTTAAGCCCAGGAATTGAAGTCTGGCCCAGGCAACATGGCAAAACCTTGTCTCAAAAACAAGAAGAACCTGAATCAATGAAGGTCTTGTTTGCAGCCATTATAAGAGTTTAAGTCAGGGGAGGGACTTGGTCATGTTTGAAATAAATGCTTTTGGTAACAGGTGGGTTAGAAAGACGAGGCTAAAGCCTGGGAGACCAGTTGGGAAATAATTGAAAGAGCTCAGGACTTAGGAAGCTGAAGTGGGAGGGCGGCAAGTTCAAGACCAGCCTCAGCAACTTAGTGAGACCCTGTCTCAAAATAAAAAATAAAATAATAAAAAAATCTCGGGATATAGCTGAGCAGTAAAGTGTCCCTAGGTTCAATTCCCAGTACCAAAAAAGAAAGAAAAGGAAGGAAAAGGGTTCCATTGCTCAGATGACAGGATAGTTGGGGAGGGGATCAACTGTGAATCTGGTAGTTCAGGGGAAGAATTGGTAATTGATTGGATGTTGGGTTGAGATGGGAAGTAGTTTGGGGGAACTCTTAGTTCCTGACTTGGTGACTAGGTAGATGATCCATAGTCACTGAGCCTGGAGGCTAGTGTGGGGCTAATCTGGGAGAGGCTGGGTTGATGATCATCCCATTAAGATGTTCAGGGAGTCATTAGCTATTAGAGTGAGGCCAAGTGTACAGGAAAAGATGTAGAGAGACTGAAGACAAAGGAGGACACAGGCCTGGGAGCAGCATTGGAAGAGTGAGGAGACAGGTACCAGCAAACCTTTATCTTCACCTACAGATCCTGCTTTATTTCCAGCCTTCCTCCTGTGGTCTGAGGCCCTGTGACACCTCCTGGTCACCTCACTTTGAATCTTGCCTTGATTATGGGCATGTATGTTCCACTCTTAAATCTATGAGGTATACATGGCCTGGGATGCTGGGAAAACTACATTGGTGAATTTGTGTGTGTGTGTGTGTGTGTGTGTGTGTGTGTTGCTAGGGGTGGAGCCCAGGTCTTTGCACATGCTGGCAAGCACTTTGCCAGTGAGTTACATCCCAGCCCTCATTTATATTCCACTCGTAAATCTATTAGGGTGTTTATATCTATTAGTTACAGAAGCCCTAATTGAAACTGGCTTAAATAGTAGGTGAGTTTTTTTTTCCATATAACCACAAGTTCAGAGGTAGGACGGATCTGCGAAGTTGTTTTTTCTCCTGTCTTTGGAGCTGGCATCATCCTCAGAATGGTGTTAGACTGGCCGCTGTAGATGTCACATCCAACTGCAACAATGTCGAAAGAAGGAAGAGGTAGTGTCTCCCCCGCCCCCCGCTGCCCCCTCCTGCCTTGCAATAAAGTCTTTCCCTCCAGCTGGCTTAGCGTATGTCCCCCTCTCAGGACACACAGCAGTCACGAAGAGAATGCCATGCTCTAACTGGCTGAGGCTAATTAGAATTCCCCTCCATAGGACTGGGCTGTAGCTTAGTGGTAGAGTTGTCAGCATGTGTGAGGACCTGGGTTTCATCCCCAGACCACACACACAAAAATTCACCAATATAGTTTAAGATCAGCTTTCTCCCAGCATCCCAGGCCATGTATACCTAGATAAAACAGGGCCTAGGTTAGAAATAAAAAGAGGGCAGGTGATGCTGACAGACAACAAAGTATCTACCTTGATTCTCAGTTTTCTTATGGAAAAGAGTCGAGGTCTTTAAAGAAAGTTTCGGCAGTTCTTTACTGGAGAGATCATATATCTAATTTGTCACTTCTTTTTTATCCACAGCTCCTTCATTCCAAAATTCATCACCCACCTCTTCAAGTGCAAGCCAATTAGCATGGTGGGAGCTGAACAGGTAAGGTGAACTTCGTATTGGGTCTTTGCCTTACAACTTTTGTCCTAGATCCAGCACAAATCTTAGGACCTATCTACTCTGGGTGGGGACAGTATAATGACCTGGCAACTTTCTTAATTCACTCATCCCTTTATTTTTTAAAATTTTGTTGAGTATCTAAGTACCAAGCATAGTTCTACATGCAAGGTGTACACAATGAACAGGATGTGGAGAGGTTTCTCCTTCAGGATGGTCACAGCCTCTTTTCGGCTACTACCAGGTCATACTATCTGAAACTTGAACAATTTTAGTCCAGGGAGCAGTTTAAACTACTTTTAAAAGAAAAACAGAAAAATTAAATTAAAAAGGGCTGGGGAGGAGCTAGGGATATGGCTCAGTGGTAGAGGCATGTGTGAGGCCCTAGGCTCATCCCTAGCACCACAAAGGGCTGGGTATGTAGCTCAGTCATAGAGCATTCCTAGGTCCATTCTCCAACACTACAAAAATAAATGAAAAGGAAAATAATAATATTCAGCCCCTAATTTTTTAAAGGGGTAAAGATCAAACTCGGGGTATTTTACCCCTGAGCTATATCCATGGCTCGTTTTTTTTTGGGGGGGGGGGTTTGTTTTGGTTTTGTTTTGTTACTTTTTTAGTTGTAGATGGACACAATACTTTATTTTTATGTGATGCTGAGCATTGAACCCAGTGCCTCACATATGCTAGGCAAGTGCTCTACCACTGATCTACAGCTGTAGCCCCTCCCTAGCTCTTTTTATTTTTTATTTTGAAATGGGCATTTGCTAAGTTGCTGAGGCTGCCCTGAACTTGAGATCCTCCTGCCTCAGACTCCTGAGTCACTAGGATTATGGGTGTGTCCCACTGTGCCTGGGTTCAGCCCCTAATTCTTTCAAAACACCACTTAAATGCAAACTCTGCATATGCTAATCAAAAATGATTCATGGGCTGGGGATATAACTCAGCTGGTAAGAGTACCTGACTGTCAAGCATGAGGCCCTGGGTTCAATCCCCAGCACAGCAAAAAAAAAAAAAAAGACTCACATATTCAGTAAAATAAATCCTCTCTAGGCATTTTATCTGTAAACTTTTAGAAAACATGTAAGAAGATTGTATAATTTAAGACATTTCCATAAATCCTGTCCTTCCACTAATGAGTCAGAGTGGCAGAGGAACCATCTCTCATAGCTCAGTGACTTATCCTCACACTGTCCCCTCTGCTGTGCTAGTCCCAGTCATGCCTCTCAGATAGCAGATTAGCATGTGCCTTTGTGCATTACGTTCTGTCATGAGATTCAAAGCCAGGTGTGATGCCTGTGCATAACAAGATCTCTTGAATGAGATAAATGCAGGTGAGCAAGCATCAGTCTGGGTTATAAAGAGGCAATATGATGCGAGCATTCACGTTGGGAGCACTAGAATCACAAAGGTCAGAGGCTGAATCTTGTTTCCGCAACACAGAACTGTTAGTCCTCAGACTAATTATTTAACCTGGCATCACTTCACTTTCCTCAACTTTAAAATAGGGGTAATCAGTGCCACCTGATGTGAGGATTCACCAAGACAATGCACATAGCGTGCTTGGGACCAGTCTGGCACGTGGCCAGCCCACACTAAATGCCAGCCCTTGGTGATTTTACGCTTCCTCAGACCAGGGACATAACCTTGTCTCTGTTTTCATTGCCCATCTTCCTTAATACCTCTTTCACATGCAGCCTATGTAGAATATCTAGTCGTTGCTTGCCGCTGGCAATGTGGCTGACCAGCTTTAGCCAGAGTCAAAAGTGTTGTCTCAGAAAACTTCCTGGGAGGTTGTGCAGATTCCGATGCTAACTGGGCCTGACTGCAGCAGTTCAGCACTCTGCAATTCTTGACCCCTGCAATCGTAAGCACAAACCTCATTCTCTCTGTCGGAAGTAGCAGAATGATGCCCTGACATGCTGTCTGCAGTTTCTTTAGCACGTGTTTACTGGCGATTCATTCTATTTACCTCATCATTGTATATTTACCTCATCATTGTATGTGATCAGAGAGGATATGCAGTGATTAAGATCTATGTGTCTGGGAGAAGTTGTAGAGTTGTGGGCCACTCTGTTTCTGTCTACAGACCTGGTGAAGCCACTAGATACAGAGCTGGCCCACGGGAACATGTTCTCATGAGTTTATAGCTTTGCCCAGGCCTTGCAACTGGCTTAGTGTCTCATAACCATGATATTTTCATATTATCACATAAATCCAAATTTATATCAATTATGTTGATACAAATATATATCAGAAAATATATGTCAAAAATATATACCAAAATTATATCAATTTTCCTCAGACTTTCTCTTCTTTAAAAGAATATTAGAATAATCAGCTCAGATCCAAAGCTAGTGTTTGCAGAAAAATATCAGTTTGGCCAGTGTGTACTTCTACTCTGAGACGTGGATGAGAAAACCATCTGCTGAAACTAGATTTACTTCAGCAGACCCCAGGCAAACATGAAGTGGAATCTCCACAGGTCCAGCCCTGAGAGACTGCAAGAGCAGTGTGGCCCTTGAAGGATTCCCAGGTGAAGTTCAGATCTAGCTGGGTCCAAGACTGCTCTGAGTATCAGGCTTTGAAAGCCAAGCTGTCTTGTTGCTGGAGGCTGGTTCACTCAGGCAGCAGGATCGTAGGAATCAAGAAGTGAACAAAGAGATGTTCATGGACCGAAACAAATTCTGCCTCAAGTCATGGAGTGGCTAAAATCCAAGCTTTAACAAAAGCTGAGAGATTCAAAACTAGTATTTAGCGTAATCTCAGCTGTGTCTGCTTTGTCACAAAGGTATTAGCTCCTAAATATAGGTCATTCTTCATTATTAATACCAAAAATGGGAAGAAGATGCTTTTTTGTTCTTTATTCATGTCTTAAGTACTACATAAAGTGAGTTATTTATTTTTGGGCCCCAGAGTTCTCTTGAGCAAAATTGAAAGGGCACATGGAATTGAACCATACTGGTATTTATAATGCTTCTTGCTAGTTTGTAATTTTCGGAGAAGCTTGTGGGATTTGCAGGGTCATTAATTAGTTTTACAACCATAACCATCTATAACTGAACACGCAGCATAAATGGAATGCCTAAACTAAGAGAAAGCACTGAGTATGCTATAGGGAAAAGAGATGTGGGGTCCAATCCTATCTCTACTGTTAAAGGTCCCAACGGTCACAAACAGTTGCTTTCCTTCTCTGAGCTCTGTTTCTTCCTGTTTAAATAAGAACACTGAACCAGGTGCTCTCCAAATCCCCTTCTAGATCTATCATATTGTATAGTCTAAAATACTCTGAGCAATATACTTTGTGTCTGTTAGTTGTTTTCTTTTCCTTTGTATTATCTTTCCATACCATTTCAACTTTTTAAAATTTGTGATACATAACACAAAATTCACTATTTTAACCATTGTTTTTTCTTGGTACTTGGAATTGAATCCAGGGGCACTTTACCACTGAACTGCTCCCCAGCCCTTTTTTATTTTTATTTTTTATTTTTAAGACAGGGTCTCACTCAGTGGCTTAGGGCCTCTCTAAGTTGCTGAGGCTGGCCTTGAACTTGTAATCCTCCTGCCTCAGCCTCCTGAGTCACTGGGATTACAGGATGCACCACCTTCCTGACTCACATTAACCATTTTTAAGTATGTGCTTAGTGGCTAGAAGTATATACACATTGCTGTGCAATGGTCACCATCATCACCTCTGGACCTCTTTCCAAACTGAATCTCTGCACCCATTCATCATCTACTTGATGAATTGACTACTTTAAGTATCTCGTACAGGTAGAATCAGACAGTATTTGTCCTTTTCTGTCTGGCTGGTTTTAATTTCTTCACAGTTCTTCCACATTGTAGCATGTGTCAAAAATTTCTTCCAAATAATATTTCATTATATGTATATACCATAGTTTGACCATGTTGACTTTTTATATTCACCTAATTCAAAGCCATCTGGACAAAAACAAATGTGTAAAGCAAATATGAAGTTTTTTTGTTGTTGTTTTTGTTTTGTTTTGTTTTGTTTTAAGTACAAACATCACAGAGAGAGAACGAGAGAATCAGGAGTACATATAGCATAGCAGTTGGAAAAATTAGAAAGTAGGATTGTTGTTTTCAGGCACACTTCTTTTATGTAAATCCTGAAAAGGTGGCAGGGTATTTTTAAGAAATCCTTAAAAACAAAATGGAGCTGGTCGTTGTGGCACACACCTGTAATCCCAGCATTTGGGGAGGCTGAAACAGGAGGATTGCAAGTTCAAGGCCAGCCTCAACAACTCAGCAAGGCCCTAAGCAACTTAGTGAGACCCTGTCTCAAAATAAAAAACAAAAAAAGCTGAGGTTGTAGCTCAGGTATAAAGTACCCTTGGGTTCAATCCCTAGTACCAAAAAAAAAAGAAAAAGTGGATTGATAAAATTTATTATCCTGCCAGGCATGGTGGCGCATGCCTGTAATCCTAGCACTTAGGAGGTTGAGGCAGGAGGATCTCGAGTTCAAAGCCAGCCTCAGTAACTTAATGAGGCGCTAAGCAGTTCAGTGAGACCCTGTCTCTAAATAAAATACAAAATAGAGCTGGGGATGTGGCTCAGTAGTCAAGTGCCCCTGGGTTCAATCCCCAGTACCAAAAAAAAAATAAAAATGTATTATCCATTTAATAATAAAAAATTTTACTTCACAGTAGAAATAGAAGGGAAATTGTTGAATCTGATAATGGATATAAATAAAAATTTATGAGAGAATATTTAGACTGCATGAGACATTTGTCAGAATGTCAGAGTTAAGAATTATACATTTCAATGTATGTACACTTTAGCTCAAAAAAAAAATTGAGCAATTGGTAGGGTGTATATATATAGCAGGATTCCTCAGCCCACTAGATTCCAGTGACACTCTCTCTGGTGGGACAACCAAAAGTGTCTCCAGATATTATCAGCCATTCAGGGTGGGAGTGGGAAGAACAGTCAGCCCTAGTTAAATGCCACTGGATTAGCCACTTCAATGAAGTAAGAATGAAAGAATATTTTTGGTTGTTGAAGTTGGGGACTGAGTGCATAAGGCCTCATGACACTGTTTTCTTCAGATATGTTTGAAATTCTCCATAATAACAAGGCTTAAAATAAATAGTGTTTCACCCCCACATATACCCAACTCATGTAATCCAAAGTAAGATTTTATTTTAGGAATCAATAAAAACTTTCTGAAATTAAAGTAGCTTCCTTCCATCTCTTCTCTTCTCTTTTCTCCCTTTCTCTACTCTCCTTTTTTATTCTTATTTTTTCCTTGTGGTGCTGGGATCTAACCCAGGGTCTGGAGCAAACAGGGCAATCCTTTTACCACTGTGCTGTGGCTCCAGCCCCCTCCTTTCAGATTTTTTGATTTTAGAACATATGTTCAGGAAAACTGAGTTATCTCCTTCATCTCTGTGTGTCTGTGCTCCCCCTTTTACACTGCATTTTTTCTTTCTAATGCGCCTTCTGAAGCTCTTACCTACTCACAAAGTCCTCCATTTCCTCTGTCCCACTGAGCTTTAACCCATCTTGTTATCTGAGGTAGTCCTTCCCACCAAGAGCTTCACTCCTCTCCTGTCACTCTGTCAAAAGGGCCCTCCCATTGTGCTGCACACAGCTAGAAGGCAGGCCCAGCCACCCCCAGAAGAGTTCACAACCTTGGAAGTGGAAGAACCGACTGGCACTAAACAAGCATGTGAAATAAATGAACCAGTAATTGGAAAAAGTTACAAAAAACATCTCACTTTCTAAAAAAATTTTTTAGTTGTAGATGGACACAAATCCTTTATTTTATTTATTTTTATGTGGTGCTGAGGATTGAACCCAGTGCCTCATGCATGCCAGGCAAGCATTCTACCACTGAGCCACAATCACAGCCCCTAAACATCACACTTAATGGCCAGATATAGAAAGCTTTTGGCCGGGTGTAGTGACACACACCTGTAATCCCAGCACTTGGGAGTCTGAGGCAGGAGGATCGCAAGTCCAAAGCCAGCCTCAGCAACTTAGTGAGGCCCTAAGCAACTCAGTGAGACCCTGTCTCTAAATAAAATATAAAATAGGGCTGGGGATGTGGCTCAGTGGTGGAGTGCCCCTGGGTTCAATCCCCAGTACCAAAAAAAAAAAAGAAAGCTTTTCTCTTTCTTGAGATTACAAATAAGACAAGAGTGTCTGCTATGATCATTTCTCTCCCACATTGCTTTTCAAGTCCTAGCTAGGACAGTAAAGTAAAAAAATAAAATGAAATGAAAAAGAAAAAAAAATAAGCAGTCCTAAGAACTGAACCCACAGGTGCTCTACCACTAAGCTACATCCTCATTCCTTAATATTTTTTTTAAGACAGGATCTGGCTGTTGCCCAGGCTGACCTCCAGCTTATGCTCCTCCTGCCTCAGCCTCTGAAGTAGCTGGGATTATAGCAGGTGCCTTCATACCTGGCTAAAATAAAATTTCTCAAAGAAAGAGAAGTATATGGATTATAAAAAAGAAACAAAACTTTTCTCAAAGAATATGATTGTGAATGATAATATCTAAAAGAATTACAAATAAACTACTAGAATATAAATTTAGCAAGGTTGCTGGATATAGGCCAGTATTGAAAGTGTACATCTATATATCAGCCACAATTTAGAAATGAAATTTTTAAATGAAACCATTTGTAGCCAGGTACAGTGGCATGTACCTGTAACCCCAGTTCTCGGGAAGGTGAGGAAAGAGAATCAAGTTCAAGACCAATAAAAAGGAAAAATAATGAAAAAAATATTTACAATATCATGAGAAAGCATTAAATATCTTAGAATAATTCAATCACAATATTAAGAAACATTAAAGAATACCTTAAAATAACAGAATGGGACAGCTCATGTTCATCAGTTAAAAGACTGATGAGTAGAGTTGTGGCTCAGTGGTAGAACACTTACTTCCCTAGCATGTGTGAGACCCTGGGTTTGATACTCAGCACCACATATAAATAAATAAATAAATAAATAAATAAATAAAAATATTTTTTAAAATATTTTAAAAAGACTTAATGTGGGCTGGGGTTACAACTCAGTTGGTAGAGTGCCTGCCTCACAGTCACAAGGCCCTGCACTGCAAAAAAAAGGACTTACTGTGAGAAAATGTAAGTACATCCAAAATTAATCTATAGATAAAGCACAATCCCAATTAGAATCCCATTAGTGTTGTACATGTGTGTGTGTGTTTTAAGTATAGTGTGTAAATTGATAAACTGATTCTATAAGTTAAGCGAAATACAAAAGACCAAAAGCAGCTAAAATAATCTTAACAAAAAAGAACAGATAACTTCCACCTCAGGATAAACAGACTTATTTTGATGCTATTGTAATTAGGGCAGTGTGGTCCTGGCACCAGGGATAAAGAGGCCGACAGAACAGACTTGAGTTCAGAAATAGAACCACACATTCATAGACTACTAGATTTATGACAAAACTGGCATAATTAAGTTTAGAAGGATGGTTTTTTTCAGTAAATAGTGCTAGATAATGGATATTCATGTTAGAAAAAAATCTTTATCTTGACCTTTCCCACACACCATACACAGAAATTAATTTCAGTGAGGCTTGTGGAATTAGAACCCTGTACAGCCATTTTGGAAAACAGTTTGGCAATTTCTCAAAAAGGTGAACATAGAGTTACCATATGACCAGCAATTCCATTACTAGGGAAATACCCCCAAAAATGAAAAAAAAATGTTTTACACAAAAACTTGTGCACAAAGGTTCATAGCAGCATTATTCCTAATCAAAGAGTAGAAGCAACGCAAATGTCCATCAACTGATAAATGGATAAACAAAATATGGTATTAATTGTATGATGGAAATTTACTCATCGATTAAAAAGAATAAAGGACTCATTTAATCTGCAACATGGATGAACCTTGAAAACATTACGTTAAATGAAGTGAGACACAAAAATCCAGATATATATAATTCCTTTTGTGTGAAATGTCCAAAGTAGGAAAATCAGTAAAACAAAAAGTAGATTAATGATTGACAAGGGCTAAGGGAGAAGAAGAAATAAGGAGTGGCTCCTAATTGGTACAACATTTCTTTGTGGGGCAATGAAATGTTCTGGAACTAGGAAATGGTGATGATTGTGTTACCTTGTGAATGTACTTTTAGAAACAATAACTTGTACTCTTTAAAAGAGCAAATCTTATGACACATTAATTATATCTCAATTCTTAAAAAATAAATTCCAGGTTGGTTGTGGCTCTGAAAGTAAAAAGTAAGGTAATAGAGCTTCTGGAAGGCTGGGGATATAGCTCAGTTGGTAGAGTGCTTGCCTTGCATGCACAAGGCCCTGGGTTCAATCCCCAGCACGGCAAAAAAAAAGTTTTTGGAAGAAGACATAAAAGAATACCTTTATAACCCTGGGTTAGGCAAAAATTCCTTAGGAAAAAGATTCAAAGAAAAAATACTGGTTATTTGGAGTACTTAAAGTTAAGAACTTCTTTTTTAATCAAAAGATACCATTATGGGAGTTGAAAGGGTAAGTCACAGAGAAAATATTCATATTCTAAAGATACATTTTTAAAAACCTCTAAAAAGCATGTGGGGGGGATAATCAACCAGCAGAAAAGTGAAAAAAGTCCTAGAATTTGCACTTCAAAAAAAAAGGATATCCAAAAAGTACCTTAATCATCAGGGAAATGCAAATTAAATCACACTGATATCAGAATGGCTAAAGTTTTAAAAAGATTGACAAAACCAAGTGTTGAATAGGATGTAAAGCAACTGGAACTTGGATGCATGCTGGCAGGAGTGACGATTGGCATAACCACATTGAAACACTAGTTGGCAGTCTCTGCTGTAACTTGCATGCCTGCCCGGTGATCCAGCAACTCTCTTGAGCACTTTCCACCTGGAGACGCGAGGGCTATGACCACCAAAGTATGTGCAAGAATGTGCACAATAGATTGATGAGTAGCAAACCAGTCTATGGTGATTGAGGGTAGAGGAGTGGTTACCTTTTTTGGGAGCAAAGAAGAGCTTTGACCAGAAAAGAGAATAAAGGAGCCTTCAGGGATACCAGAAACATCCTGTATCTTCAAACAAGCAGTAGTGTATGCATATGGAAAAACTTATTGAGCTCTATGCTTGGTATTTGTGTACTTAACTGTATGTAAAACCTAAATGTACTGTATGTTATACCTAAATTTTAATTAAGAAAGGGGACTGGAGCTGAGCACATTGGCACACACCTGTAATCCCAGAGACTTGGGAGGCTGAGGCAGGAGGATCACGAGTTCAAAGCCAACCTCAGCAAAAGTGAGGAACTCAGTGAGACTCTGTCTCTAAACAAAATATAAAATAGGGGCTGGGGATGTGGCTCAGTGGTAGAGTGCCCCTAATTTCAATCCCTGGTAACCCCCCTCACCCGCAAAAAATAACAAAGAAAGGGAACTGATAGCTCCCGGCCCTGGGGTTGTAAAGTAAATTATTACAGTTACTGCCAAAGCCTCCTGTGGATTCCACCCTGCCGTTACCCTCTGTCTGTGCCCAGAGGTGAACAGTGCTCTCATTTTGATTTTTCCATTCCCATAAGTGTTTTGGTATGTTTTATGTGTATATACTCACAAATGATATGTGATTTTGTTTTGCTTATTTCTAAGCTTTATATAAATCATACCATACATGTCATTTCCCCTCTTGCTTATTTTACCCAATTCAGTGTTTTTTGAGATTAATCCGTGTTGATACGTGTCATTTGTGTTCACTCATTTTAACTTCAGCATCATATTCCATTGCATAAATATGCCACCATTTGTTTATCCATTCTCTTTTTTTATGGATACTTAAATTGTTTCCAATCTTTTACAAACAGTGGGTGCAGAGAACATTTTTCACATGGTCAAGAAGTTCTCTAAATGCTCTGTTAGGTTATATGTATCTTCAATCAAGAAAATATTACTTAGTTTCCTCCTAATTGATGCAGTCACCATAAGTTTGAGTTTTAATGCCACATCCATTTCAACTTTTTGTTTTGGACGGTCCTGGGGCTCAAACCCAGTGCCTTATGCATGTTAGGCAAGCCCTCTACCAGTGAGCTACACCCCAACCATAAAACTTTTTAATCAAACTTTTTCATTTTTATCTGTCTGATAGTTATGAATGACATGTATTTATAGTTTCGATTTGCATTTACCAATTACTAATAATACAATGCTTTGGGGCATTTGTATTTCCTCTTATGTGAATTGCCTGTTCATATTCTTTGCCTCACTGATTTTTTTTTCTTTTTTTGTGCTGGAGATTGAATTTAGGGCCTCACTCATGCAGAGCATGCGCTGTAACACTTGAGCTATACCCCCAACCCCAGTCTTTTTCTTCTTGATCTGTAGGGATTTTTATGTGTTCTGCATATCTTTCCTTTGTCAATATTGCACTTAGCCTCTCCTGGTTTGTTTCTTTTTTTCTTTTTCTTTTTTGAGACAGTCTCACTAAGTTGCTCAGGCTGGCCTAGAACTTGCAATCCTCCTCCTCAAGCTCCCAAGTAGCTTGGATTACAGGTGTGCACCTCTGTGCCATCTCAGTTGTTCGAGATAAAACATTGATGTCTTCCCCAAACCTTTTTACCATTGCCAAAATTATAATCACCATGGCCATTAAGTTAATAGTGTCTCTTGTTAAATAGTTTGTCTTAGCAAGTTATTAAATATCTGGAACATTGATGTGCTCATCTATAAAATGAGAATAACTACCTTCATAAAGAAAGGGCCTCATGAAGACTAAATGTGGTGAGCAGTTGGGCACAGTGGCTCACACCTGTAATCCCTGCTACTCAGGAGGCTGAGGCAAGAGGATCAAAAGTCTAAGACCAGCCTCTGCCACTTAGTGAGACTGTATCTCAAAATAAAAATTTTAAAACAGCTGATGATATAATAGAACATTGGCATGCCATGTTTAAGACCCTGGCTTCAGTTCCCAGTACAAAAAAAAAAAAAACAGGATGAAGACTAAATGCTAAATGTGATAAAACATTCTCATCATCATCCCTAGCTATTGATGGTCAGACAGAAAAGTTAATAGCCTTCCAGAAAATTAGCATCCAGAACAAATAGGAAAAAGGGGGTTGTTGCCAAGACTTGTTTAAATTTGGTTAAATCTCCTACATCCTCGCTAGCATCCAGAAAAAAATCTAAATATAGCAATAGCAAATTACCATTTTTTGCCTAATGAATAAGCAAGATATTTACAAAAGTTTTCAGTGCTGAT
Source organism: Glaucomys volans (assembly GCA_020662805.1). NCBI lineage: Eukaryota > Metazoa > Chordata > Mammalia > Rodentia > Sciuridae > Glaucomys > Glaucomys volans. Next base: position 390,577 of record JAJEJO010002069.1, read on the forward strand.
GAGGGAGCCTGTGCTGCTAGCAGGTGTTCAATATGTATTCTTCATTTGGAAAGGGGTTCAGATGTGTCAGGAACCTTAAAAATGTATTGTTTTGACCTGCCCAAAGACTGCCATTGATGCACCTAGAATATGTGTACAAGGCTGTCCACCTCGCCGTTTGTTATTAATGATAAAAATCTAGGAGCAAATTAAATAGAATGGTTTAATATCTTAAATGTACACACACACACACATACACACACACACACACACTACAGAGTGTTGTATAGCCATTAAAAATCATGATTTTTTTTCAATACTGGGTATTGAACCCAGGGCCTCACACATGTTAGGCAAGCAATTTACCACTAAGCTACATCCCTATCCCTTTTTTTATTTTGAGACAGAATCTCACTAAGTTGCTGAGTCTGGCTTCAATCTTGAGATCCTCCTGCTTCAGCCTCCAAGTAGTTAGGATTACAGGCATGTGCCACTAAGCCCAGCTTCATGATTTTTTTCAGACTGCCAAGATGGGAAAATAGAATGCAAAACCTTTATATAGTAAGTAGAAAAAAAAGCAGGTTATAAAACTGTACACACATATACATATACACACCCACAGAGTATGGTTCTGATTTAGTTTCATGTACACACACTGAACAGCAGGAATTATACTACATTTAACTGTGGTTTCAGTTTTCCATGGGTAAAGGGAATTAAAACTATTTTTTGTAGTTCTGTTTATTTTCTAAATTTTCTGCAATGGGAATGTATTATGTGTATAATCAGGAAAATGTGATTAATCCTCCTGGATTCATTAGGTGTTACATCCCTGTGAAGTGACTGGTAACACACTGCTCTGCCCACAGCTGCTGCTGGACACCCACTCCCTGAAGATGGTCCTACTCGACCTCCCTTCCATTGGCTCACAGGTGGTGAGGAAAGCCCCTGCCAGTTACACCAAGATTGTCGTGAAGGGCATGACCCGGGCTGAGATGATCCTCAAGGTAATGGTTGTGTCTTCCTCAGGGATTCTGTTTTAAGGAACTGGTTATACATTTTGATCCCATATTCCAGGGGGTTCTGGTTTGGAAAGCCCAGCATAGGGCCTATCTCCACCAGTCCCAAAGGATCATCTGCATCCTTTGTTTGGACTGAATTTTGGCCTCATCAGATATTATTTGAAGTCAGTGGACAGTTACTTGGGGACCAGTAATTCTTTCTGACAAAGGAATTCTTTGTTGTCATGAGATTCTCTTGTAATAAGATTTGGCCAAGACTGGGAGTTAAGTGGAGTTGTCGCTGTGAATCAATTGTATAAGTCAGGAATCCCTTTGCTTCTCAGCAGGAACATCAGGCCCAGCTATTGGTTATCCTCCCCTCCTACACAAGCCTTTTTGGCTTTCTGTACCTTGCACCTTTAAATGAACTCCGAACAGATGTTGTAGTAACTAAATCTAATCAACAAAATTTTTTTAAAGCATTAGTTAACAAGATATTGTACTTCAGGCGATGCTGCCAAGAATATGTTGAACACCTCCCTGATTTCCACCTGTACCATAAGAAGAGGGGCAGAGGCTAGAGAACAAATAGTAGTATCCTGATAAGGTCTGAAAGTGCAGGTCTGTAGGCTCTTCAGGCCCACTTCTCAAACAGAATAACTCAAATGATGGCAGAAGAAAAAAGTAGCAGCAGCCCACAGACACCATGGGACCAGCAAGGGCCCCACACAAGCTTGAGCCATGCCCCGAGGAAACTGGAAGCAGCCTGATGGATTTCTTCTCCAGCTGGTGTCCTCTCTGCGGGAAGAGCATACAGTTTGGGAATGATCTGCAGAGGACTTCTGAGGGAGATGCTCCTCACTGCTCTGGTACATTCTCAGGAATTCAAAACAAAATTATTCTGCTGGGGGAAGAAAATCAGATGCTGCTTTCCAAAACCAAATGGAAATGAATCTGAGGGTTGCAATGCCATCTGTTTATATATTAATTGGTAGTTTAAATGAATGTGGTTAAATGAAGGTCCAAATTTTAGGTGAAATTTGAAGTGAAGCAGCTTTGGGATGTTTGTTTTTGAGAAGATCCACCCACATCAGTTCCTTTTGTTGCCTGGTTCTCAAGGAAGGACAGACAAGGAGCTGGGTATGGCGCACCCCTATAATCCCAGTGACTCAGGAGGCTTAGGCAGGAGGATCACAGGTTTGAGGCCAGCCTGAAACTTAGGCCCTAAGCATCTTATGAAGACCCTGTCTCAAAATAAAAAGGACTGGGGATGTGGCTCAATGGTAAAACGCCCCTGGGTTTAGTCCCTACTACAAAAAAAAAAAAAAAGGAAGGAAGGAGTGGTTCAGTGGTAGAGCACTTGCCTGGCATGCACAAGGTCCTGGGCTCCATCCCCAGCACCCCCCCAAAAAAAAAGCAATGCAAGCAATATTGTGGTTTGGGGTTTAGCAACCTGGGAAACGTTGCTAATTGAATGTGAAGGTGAAATAGGCCATCAGGTATTTCTGAATTTGGGGTCACTGCTGCTGACAGCATGGTCAGCTGTCAGGAGAGGTGATTCCTACCCCCCACCTGTGAGTTTTCCCTAAGAGCCTGCTTTTGTCCCTTCCCTTGGTAGGTAGTGATGGCCCCCCATGAACCATTGGTGGTGTTTGTGGACAACTACATCAAACTCCTTACAGACTGCAACACAGAAACCTTCCAGAAGATACTAGACATGAAGGTGAGCTCAGTGTCTTTTCTTGTCCAGCCCTGCTCATCCTTCTTACTCTGCAGGGTGGGATGTGGGTTACTGAGGGGCTGCCTCAAAACGCATGTTGTAGACCCGGAGTGATGGGGCGTACCTGTAATCCCAGCAACTCGGGAGGCTGAGATAGGAGGATCACAAGCTTAAGACCAGCCTCAGAAATTGAGAGACACAGTCTCAAAAAAAATAAAAGGGGGCTGGAGATATAAGTTGGTGATAGAGCATCTCTGGGTTGGATCTCCAGTACTCCTCCCACCCCCGCCACCCCCCAAAAAATCCATGTCACTAGCCCCACCATGCATCTCAGATTCCTCAAGGGCAATCCTGGGCATGTGAGCTTCAGGGTTCTGGATCTCCCTGCACATCTGGGAGCTGCTGCTCAGCAGAGGACAGAATGGAGGGAGCAGAAGGATCATCCTTTCTCCACCTTTACCTGTCCTTTCTTCTCTCTCCACCCTTTCTCTCCTACCCCATTTTTCCTTCCTGTGCTTTCTCCCAGGCTACTACTGAGGGCTGCTAATTTCCCTGAAGAAAACTTTTGTCCTCAGCCCGGAATAATTATGCTGATTGTGGAGACCACACTAACAGCAGACTTTCTCTCTGGGCCATTTCTGGCCACCTACTGACCACTCACTCTCCTCTCTCTCACCCTCAGGGGCTGAAGAGAAGTGAGCAGAGCAACATGCTGGAACTCCTGCGCCAGAGACTCCCCACCCCGCCCTCAGGGGCAGAAGGCTCCAGCTCCTTGTCGCTGATGGCTCCTACACCAGAACAGGAATCATCTCGCATCCGCAAACTCGAGAAACTAATTAAGAAGAGACTGTAGGAGCTCACAAGGGGCGCAGAACCTAGTTCCTGGAAGCTCCAAGTGCCCCTGAGCCCCTCCCCCACAATGACTCTCAGATCCTCGGTCTTGAGTCTTCTGGACATTGAGGTTGCTACTGTGTCTCCCATGCCCTGTATTAATTCCTGTCCCAGTGGGAGAAGCTAAATAAGGGCTGGGTTATAAAAAGGCGGTTTAGATATCTCTCATTGCTGACGCAGAGGCAGCAGTGGGTGAAAGGTCCCTGTGCTTCAGTTGCTGTTTCCAGGCTGCCCTTGAAGGTGGAGTTGTCATTGGCTCTTGTAGCCTCACCATGGCAGTCATACCCTCTGACACCTGGGCCCTACTCCCTGCCACATGCCTGTCCAGCAACTTGGATGAGGAAGCCTGGATCTTGCTCCTTCCCCTCTCTGCCACTATTGGAGGTCACCTCTGCAGCCATAACGCTAAGAGTGTTCCTGGGATTGGCTGAGTGAATGGAGTGCCAGATCACAGGATTCAGTACTAGCCTTTATGAAGACAGTGGAAGCATGTGCACTTTTCCATGTAAATCACAGTTTCCTGGTACCTTCTATGACATGGCCAAGTTTCCCTGTGTTCTCATTTCTTGTTACTCTCCAGAATAGAAAGGCCCTCTGTGTCTTTCACTCTGGAAGGCTGTATGAACCAAGCCTTAGAAGCAAACCAGGCTGGGGCTGCTGACCTGTCATGGAGACAGACCCAGATATGCCACAGAGGGTTCTGGGGTTTAGGATGTGGCTCAGTGGTAGAATACTTGCCTGGCATGTGCAAGGCCCTGGGTTCAATACCCAGCACTGCCAAAAACAGTAAGTGGGTCCTGCTTGGCACTGTGTTGTATGAGATTATTTTCTGTTTCTTTATTCCCACTCTGTTCCTGACTTCTAGGGAAGCAATTGCCTTCTATAAAAGAAACCAGAAAGTTCTGTTGGAAAACCTTTTCTAGTTTTTTTCTGCAGATGAACTATGGGAGGGAACAGATAACCTGTACTATCTGATCTCCTTCCTGCTCATTCACTTTCAAATCCAGAGTACTTTCCAGAATCACCTAAAACAATAAAGATGGTGTTCAGTGTGCACATCACCATGCTACTAACAAGAGAGAACCTGGGTCCCTGGATACCAGGAACAGAAGATTGACCTTTCTCTCCAGGCTCAGAACTGGCCTGGCCCAGAACACAGCTTGAGCCCAGACTGCCCTTCCTGTCCACCTACAGGCTCTGGGCAGCAGAGCTTTGCAGAAAATTGCTCCATAGAGCCACTTCAGTCCCCTGGCATCATCCTGCATTCAGGAGACAGGCACTGTACCAGGCAGTCACCCTAATTCTCTTGGTTCACTTGAAACCAGGGCTCATTTAATCATGACCACAACCTAAGGGTAGCCACCATTGGGGAGAGCCCTGAGGTGGAAGGTAGAGCTCTCTATAGATGAAGCATGTGACAGGCCTCAAGATCAAATTAGGTTACCAAATAGTGCTCAGAACTGAGTTTTCAGGACAGAGAAAGTTTTCTGAAAATCTATAAAACTTGTGACAGCCACACAGTAGGAAACTTTAAGGTTTGAGAAACTAGTGAGAAAACTTTGGCTGTTTTTCTCCCTCTTGTTTTCCCGGTATACCACTCCACACTATTTCCCTCCCTCCCTCTGACCCTGTCCATCAGTTCCAGCTTTGAAACCCCACTTCTGCCCTGGAGATGGAACCCAAGGCCTCAGGTAGCTGGTAAGGCATGCTCTACCACTGAGCCACACCCCCAACCCCAGAGCCTCATTTCTTTTATCAGCTTCCAACCTGTTCTTGCTAGGTGGTAGAACTCTTATGTATTGAAAACACTAAAAAGAAAATAAGTGGTGAAGAGATATGGCTGTTAGTTGAGCTCTGTTAGGAAAAGATTCAAGATTAGAGAAGTACAGGAGGATCAGGGAGGGGTTGGGAGGCTCGGTCTAAGTGGGATTCCTCTGTGCTATCATGTTGCTCTGGTAAGGTTATATGCACTAATTGAAAGAAGGGGTGTTGGGCCAGTGTCCAAACAGCACAGCCAATTCAGCCGTCTGTCATCGACCTAGGGAGGCTGGGAAAGCCAGTGGACTCCTGCACCTGGTTCTTGTCACTCTCAGTGTTTACAGATCCACACTTCTCTTTTTAGTTCATTCATGAGGAATCATTTTTCTGGACATCTCCATAATGGCATTGAGATGTCAAGCTGCTGTTTTTCCCAGTTGGTGGTCACCTCCAGGGAAGTTGCTTTCCTGATTTATTACATTGTCAGTAATCCCCAAGGAGCCAACAGATGTCAGTTGAAGTTATGTTTAATGTCTCATTGATGGGGACTGAATACTGGGAGTGCATCCTGGAGAGACAGCATGTTTCTCACCTGGGGGTTTGCATCAGAGTCACCTGGGGCCCTTTTAAAAAATGTAGCTGCCTGGAGATTTTGAGTCAGTTAGTCTGCAATGGGGCCTGGCGTGTAGTCTTAAAAGCTCCATAGGTGATTACATTTGTCTGTCAGTGTCCATGGAGGATTGGTTCCAGAACTCTCCACCCCCATGGATATAAAAATCTGCAGATGCTTGAGTCCCCTCATATAGCACAGCATAGCATTTGCCTATACTCTAAACACTTCCTCCTGTGCACTTTAAATCATCTCTAGACCACTTGTAATACCTAATGTGATAGAAATGCTACACAATAGTACTGGATTGTTTAGGGAATAATGACAAGAAAAAGGTCTGTACTTATTCTGTGTAGGCATATTTTTGTTTTTTGTTTTTGTTTTTTCCAAATACTTCTGATCCACTTTTGGTTGAATCCACAGTTGTGGTATCCACAGATATAGATGGCTGACTATGGGAGGTTTATTCTTTGCTGAGAACCATTGCAATACAGAAAAATTTGCTTTATTACAGGGTTCCTATAGCCCATTTGCATACATGTATATTTTTCTGGTTCTCTGAGTGTAACTACAGTACAGTGGTCTTTGCTGATAGCTAGCAGCTTTCATTTCAAACTCACGTTGGTAGTCGGGATGTGCCAAGAGTTGCACTCCCATTCAGTACTGATGAAGAGTCTTCCTCTTCTGATGACCAAGCCCCAAATGGAAACTTTATTTATTATTATTACTTCAAAATAACATATATAAAGGCATAGCCATTGATGAAAGCAGCATCTAATAACTGTAATTTTGCTTAACCTTGAACACTGTACCCATTCCTCCCCTCCTTTCTCTAGCCTCTTTAATTTTTTTTTTTTAAGGCACCCAAGATTGAACCCAGAGGTGCTTAACCACTGAGCCACATCCCCAGATCTTTTCATTTTTTATGTTGAGACAGGGCCTCATGAAGTTGCTGAGGCTGGCTTTGAACTTTAAATCCTCCTGCATCCTCCTCCCAAGTCACTGGGATTAAGGTGTGCACCACTGCATACAGCTCTCTAGCCTCTTTAAAAACAAAAAACAAAAACAACTTTGAAGTCTCCTTGTGGTTAAAATAAATATTGACAATTTATAAATCAAAAAAGAATTCACTGTTACTCTTATTATGGACAGCCTTCCTGGAGAGCTGACTCAGAGGTGCCAGACTCTAGAAAGTTCTGTTGGAACTGTACCCCTGAAACAGGAGCCACAATGGACAGGGATGTTTTTATCTCCAAGTTCAGTTCTGAAACTGAAGCTAATGCTGCTCCTTCCTCTCTTGTGGTACCTAGTGTGTGTGAGGCTCTGGGTTCAATCCCTGGTGCTGAAAAGCAAAAATAAAAACCTTCCTCTCTGGCAGAACAAAGAGCCAGTACCAAGACTCTGCCCAGCACCCACAGAGGGTGCCTGTTTGCTCATGTCTCGGGTAGTGCCTTGGTATAGCTCAAACAGCAGTGAGAGCAGAGACGCCAAGGGCAATGTAACAGGGACAGGGCAGAGAGCAGGTCCAATGTTGCTGCCTGATGTGGGGATGTTCCACGGGCTCCTCCTGAATTGCTGTTGGAGAAGGAAGCTTGGTTCCCTATTTACAGAATAGTAGGGGAAATGCCAGGAGTGAACAGCTGGAAATGTAATTTCTCTCCCTAGGAAGAAAAGTCTCAAAATAACTAGCTTGCTTGAAGGTGAAGGCAAGCGTTCCACACTTTTTGTCTACTCCAAGTCAGATTCCTAAAAATAAAATGGTTAGAACTCACTGCACTGGGCCATTTAAGCACTAGTCTTGGAAACATGGACTCATGAAAATGCATGCAGATGTAAGGAATACCATTGCATTTTATATATTAAATAAAATTTCCCAGTCCCATTCTAGTTTTCATCAAAATAGCCTCTTGGACCCTCAGAGTTCTACACCTTTGGGAGACCTAAATTGCTTTAAAATAAAGGAATTACTTTTTTGTGTAAATATCCTTCATTTTGCCCATCTGGAAGTGATTTCTTGGTGCATATTGGAGCACAAAATACTGCAGTTAATTAAAGCATTACTGGATGTCATTTGCTAGAATGTCTTTCCCTATTGCTGACAGAAAACAGAAGGGGCTACAGGAAAGAATTAGCAAGCCCATGAACCTTGGGCTCCCCTCCCAGTGACTGCCTTCTTCCCGGTGAAGAGGCAGGTTGAGATGCGCCCCTTCCCTGGTGATCTGAGGAAGCAATGCACAAGAGGAGATGGAGGTGGTCACAAATCAGGTGCTGGCCTATCCATGTGATGGCACCCTCTCTGAATGTGTGTGCCGTGTTTGGAATCTCCTTGTATTCTGAGTTTCTACCCTCTTATCTTTCCCTCCCTACTCTTCCTGTCCCAAGCACAGCCTGCTTTCCCATGTGACCACCCAGCGATTCCTCTCCTGTGTACAGTAAGTTAATCCTGTTTTCTTCATTACAGGGTGGGCATTTTGCAACAAAAACTTTTTTGAGAGTCTGATATTTCTTTCCACAGTGGAAGGTCTGTGGCATGACTTCCATTCGTCTGGCTACAGAATCATTACCCAGTTTCCATTGTTTGTTGGCACCAGCTCCCCGACTTCAGTGGGGCAGCCAGGGATCAGTCCCGTGGACAAAGAAACACTTCCTTGCTTCCCACCCAGGAGGGCTGTGAAAGATGATTTGCCTACCACTTCTCTGCCTTCTCACCTACACAACCAGGCTTGGGAGGTGCCAGTGAGCAGTGGCCTATGAAGAATGTGTCCATTTGAAAACCCACAGAGAAGGGAAACTTCCATGGATCCCCTGCTGTCAGGTCTGGTTCTGGCACCTTGCATTGGGCGAGTCATTGATCCTCTGAGTCTCAGTTTTCAGTATCTGTAAGAAGGGCTGTGAAAGTCACACGAGACTGGTTGTGTGTATGGCTCTGTAAGCCACATGGCGGTGGGAAACGTGAAGTGTTCGTTGTCATTTGCCCTGGCTGGAGTCTGTGGCTAACAGGTCTGGAGGGTTGCTGTGTCACCCCACGTGGCCAGCTTACCCCCTTGGGCTGACTAATAAAATGGCCAAGTGACAACATATCCTGCTGTGTGTGCAAGCTGCATCCGCAGCAAGCATCAGAATATCTAGTCTTTGCCTTATTAGGTCATGATTGTGATATCCATCTTACTCAAGAGTTTTAAAAGACTGCATTCTGTATTCTCCTTGCCCAGGCAGCTGCTATTTCCGTAGCATTTAGGGATAAACCTGCAGGTACAGAAGAGAGTTTCCTCCTCCTGGTGCTGTTGGCTGGGCCACCTATGGTGGAAAATGGGGCACATTTCCTCTGCCTGCAAGTTAGAAGGGTTGCCAAAGCTTCCTTCCAAACAAATTATTTAGGTATGGTGTCTCATGTCCGTAACTAGACTCTTAGCTAACCACTTCTGGCAGGGACAGAATTCTTGCCTGCATGCCCCACCCCCTTTTTAACCTATAATGTTCAAAAAAACTAAGCAAGATTATCTTAAGATAGCCAATCAGGGGACTGAGGATGTAACTCAGTGGTAGAGTGGTTGCCTAGCATGCACCAGGCCCTGGGTCTCAGTACCAAAAAACAAACAAAAAAGGCAGCTGGGTGTGGTGGCGCACACCTGTAATCCCAGCCGCTCCAGAGGCTGAGGCAGGAAGATCAAGAGTTCAAAGCCAGCCTCAGCAATTTAGTGAGGCCTAAGCAACTCAGTGAGACCCTGTCTCTAAATAAAATATGAAAAAGGTCTGGGGATGTGGCTCAGTGGTTGAGTGCCCCTGAGTTCAATCCCCGTACAAAAAAAGGCACTGAGGTTCAGTTTGGATTACTTTATAGTTGCCTTTCAAAGTTGAGACTTTTCTCAAGGCCAACTGAATCCCTATATTCAGCTACAAAGTTCCTGCCTGGCTCTTTCAGTCCCCTATGGGGACTATTGATTCAGAGTATGGGGGTTGATAAGAGTGACCTTAAAATAAAAATAGTGTGGAGCTGGAGATGCAGCTCAGTGGTAGAACCCTTGCCTATCATGCACGAGACCGTGGGTACAATCCCCAGCATCACAAAATAAATAAAAATAGTTTTAAATGCTTTGCCCCCTAGGAATGTTTCTCACTGAGTCTGAGGTCTCTGGTAGCTTCTGCTCAGTAATGAAGTGGAATTTGCAGTTTCCATGCCTCCTTCTGTTTGGGGTAATTTTCCAGCAAGTGAGAAATTAAGAACAGCTTCTCCACAAACATCCTTCCACTTCCGGGGCCAAGAAAAGTATTTGTAAAGCACTCTGCAACTTACAGGGGTACCAGGTGAGATGGTGACAGGAAATGCCAGCTTCTTGCGCCTGTGTGCTTTGTGCTGATGGAAAAGGAAGGCACTTCTCAGGGAGGGGGAAATACCAGCTGCCAGGGAGCCCACATTCCACAGGCTTCTTCACCAAAGAAGCTTGAATCTGGGCCAACTGGAGCAACCACTGAAGAGCTTTAGCAGGCAAGTGGAAAAATTATCAAGTGCTGTGTGAGGAAAACGTCAACTCACACTGAAACACCCTCCCAATCTCATACCCAGGTTCAGAGCACCCCATGCACAGCACTAAACTCCCCCAGTAAATACTGGGATGTGAACCCAGGGACACCCAACCACTGAGCTACGTCTCCAGTCCTTTTTATTTTTTTATTTTGAAAGGGGGTCTGGCTAAATTTCCCAGGCTGGTCTCAAACTTTCCATCCTCCTGCCTCAGCTTCCTGAGTTTGTAGGCATACAATCTCTGTGCCTGGCTGTGCTTGACTCTTAAGGATCCCAAGTGTTGACTCTGCAGGAAGTGAGCTGATTGCAGAGGAGGGTCCTGGTGATACTTAAGGCCCTAGTTGATTCAACCCCGGGACTTGGGGGCAGGACCCCCCTGTGTATGGCCTGCATATACTCTTGATCATAAGCAGGTCTAGAGGATTCAATGTGATCTGTACATGTTTGCAGGATGAGGGTGTAAGACAGGGACGGGAGAAAAGGGGGTTGAATCTCATCCATAATCTCATGGGATCGAAACCCCCATTAAGGGCTGGGGCTGAAGCTCAGTGGTAGAGTGCGTGCCTAGCACATGTGAGGCACTGCATTTGATCCTCAGCACCACATAAAAATAAATAAAGTTATTGTGTCCATTTACAACTAAAAATTTATTTTTAAAAAATCCCCCATTAAGTAGGTGTGATTAACTCCATTTTGTGGCTGAGACCCGGAGGCTTAGAGAGGGAAAGTGGCATTCCCAAGGCTGTGTGGCCAGTAAGGAACAGAAGCAGGATTTGTCTCCAGTCCCATTCCATCATCCTGGCACCTTGTACTCCACAGACAGTTTTCAAATTTAGGAAACCAAATTTTCCATGGAGCCCTCACTATACAAAATAGATGTAAAGTATTAGCTTTTAAAGCAAATCAGTAAGATATTGAAACTATTTCAGTAAATAGCATTTAAAATCTAAGGTTATAGATGACAATTTATATACATCAACACCACCTCCAATTTATTTGTTTGCTTTGGTTGCACAGAATAGAGAAATCTTGATTTGATCCAGCTAACAACTTAGAAATAGTATCAACTTCTTCAGTTTTTAAACAGCCTGTTTCCAAGGCATCAAGAGACTGTCCAGAAGTCTCTGTGGAGATGAACAGCCCTGGCAGCAAAAGGAAGACATACTGAGGGTCTTCAACAGCTGACATCCCCCAGGTGGCACACTGGAGGATGCATGCTGTGTTGTTAACAATTGTTAATGTCTATTTTTTAGGACAGGTTTAAAATAGGGTTTTTTTTCGGGAGCGGGTACTGGAGATTGAACCCAGAGGCACTCTACTGCTAAGCTATATCCCCAGCCCTATTTATTTCTTTCTTCTCTCTCTCTCTCTCTCTCTCTCTCTCTCTCTCTCTTTCCTTTTTCTCTGTTTCTTGAGACAGGATCTTGCCAGGTTGCTCAGGCTGGCCTTGATTTTGGCGATCCCCCTGCCTTGGCTTCCTGAGTTGCTGAGATTATAGGTGTGGGCCATGTGCCCAGCAAAATATGCATTTTAAAAAGTGAAGCTAGAATCAAACTTTTATAGAGGCCCTTCCCCCATCAAAACATCTCTGAAGAATTCAGGGTGTTTTCCTCTCTGTCTCTTTGAAAGCTGCTGCTCTCTTTAAAATGATGTTGCTGTTTGGTTTTTTGACCCCAGAGGGCAGGGGGAGGTTTGCCACCATCCCCTCAATACAGGAAGGAGCGCCATTTCATTTGAAGTGCACCACCCATTCAACCACAGCACCTGAACTGCCACCTGAATGCTGTGTGAACAGCCCTGGAAGTCTCCTCCCTTCAGGAAAGGACAAGAAGAGCTCTGCTAAGTAACCAGCCCTAAAGACAGCTGCGTTCTAAGATGGAAATGGTGAAACCAGAATGGAGGGAAGGGGTGCAGGCAAAGGGGCTTGGGCAACCTTTGAAAGTAAGCAGATTCTTTTTCCAACCCCCCCTCCCCCTCCACAAGCCCCAAGTGTTATACCTGAGGCCTCATATGTCTGCATATGCTTCTCAGCCTTTTCAGAACTTGAAACGCAGACATGACAGTGTGTATCCTGAGGGGCAAATCAATAGAAGGGGCTGCTTGGATCCAGGTGATGGGCCTGAGAACTGTGGCTGCTTCAGGGTACACCCCTCCCTCTCTCTGCAGCCCCACAGCTTTGAGGGGCTCAATAGCTGGGCATTTTGCTATGACCCATAGCAGTGGGATCAGCTGTCCAATTGGGAAGTTCTGAATTGGAGCATCAGAGTTGGGTGTTGGTTTTTTTGCTTGGGGACCTTGGTCAAAGTCCCTCCTTTTGCAGATGAAATGCTAGGTCCCCAAGGCTTTCAATTCCCTGCCATGAAAGAAGACTGGCTGGCAAAACCTGAGTCACCCTGTGGAGCCCACTTTCAGCTCACTCTCCCACTCTCCCTAGGTGGGCTGCCCTGGGGTCTTTGTTCTGCCCTCCCTGTTCCTTAGGCCTGGTCTCCTTTCCCCTGCTGCCTGCAGAAGTGATCAGGAGCCTCCATTCTTCCTCAATCCTGCCCTCCTCTCAGTCACCTGCTACTTCTCTACTGGCTTTGGTAGCATTTCAAACAAGATGTCCACAGCCTCCAACCCAACTGCGTTCCCTCTCGGGCCTTCAGCTTCCATCTTAGCAACTCTCTCACACAAGCCATATATCTGAGTCCTCCCACCCAAAATTCTCCCTTAACTCCTTTGATACCTCCCTTTCCTGCCCCAGTACTGCACGGCCTCCTTCGCCAGCCCGCCTTTCCTTCAGAGCCTTCACCATGGCCAGGCCTCTAGGTCTGAGGCTGCCTGCTGTTTCCATTCCAGCCTCCTTCAGAAAACGTACCTGCTGTCACAGGAGCAATGCCGGCTGACTCCCGAGGTCAGTCCACTCTGCAGATCCCATCATTGGTGCCTGTGTGCCATCTCAACTCCCTTCCTAAGGTCCCCACTTCTAAATGTTACCCCCTTCCTTCCCTAGTTCCTCAGTCTCAAAACCTTACAGTCAGTCACCCTGGGCCACTCTTGTCAGCCAATAGGATGAGTTTATCATAAAATTGTTAATAATTGTTAATTATTAATTATATAAATAACACTCATGGAAATCAAAAGAAAATCTAAGCCAAGTATGGTGGCACATGCCTGTCATCCCAGGGACTCAGGAGGCTAAGGCAGGAGGATGGAAACTTCAAGTCCAGCCTTATTAACTTAGCAAGGCCCTGTCTCAAAATAAAAATTTTAAAAAGGAATGGAAGCATAGCTCATTTGGTAGAGTGCCACTGGGTTCTGCAAATTAGTTAATTAATTAAATAAGAATAAAAGAAAAGGAAAAGGCTGGGGATATCGCTCAGTGGTAAAGTGCCCTGTCCAATCCCCAGTACCAAAAAAAAAAAAAAAAAAAAAAAAAAAAAGCTATAATAATATTTGCTTACTTACTCTTTAAAGTACAATAAAACTCAGTGTGGTGGCAACTTGGGAGGCTGAGACAAGAATAAAATAAATTAAAACAACCTATTAAAAGTCCTCTTTCTTTTTGAACTTTCTGTTTTTGTACTGGGGAAGGGAGAGAGGGATACTTTTCCAAAAAAACCCATATTAAGTATATTTTTCTGCAGTTTAACAATATATCCTGAGCATATTTTTCCTCAGCACACATAAAACTCAAATTGTGTGTGTGTGTGTGTGTGTGTGTGTGTGTGTATGTGTGTATGTGTGTGTGTTAGAGAGACAGAGAAAGGAGAGAGAGAGACAGACTGGGGTTCTAACCCAGATCTTCTTTACACATGCTAGGCAAGTACTCTACCACTGAGCTACACCTCCTCCAGCCCTCATTTTCTCTCTCTCTCTCTCTCTCTCTCTCTCTCTCTCTCTCTCTCTGTCTCTCTTTCCACTACCAGCCCCCCTTTTTGTAGTGGGATGCTCTACCAGTGGACTCCGGCCTCAACCTCCTGTGGCTAGGATTACAGCGTGTGCTAACCCTCATTCTTTTTACTGGTTGCATAGGGTTTCATAGTTCAGATATACCACTGTTTATTTCTCCAGTGCTGTTGTTTGATGGTTTATGTCCCTCCAAAATTCATATGTTGAAACATAATTACTAATGGGATAGTGTTAAGAGTAGACCTTTAAGAGGTGATTAAGTCATGAGGCCAGAGCGCTCATGAACGGGACTAAGGACTTTATAGTAAGTTGTGTGGGAGTGTGGGAGCTCTTCATCCAATTTCCTTCTGCCTTCTACCACGTAGCAAGTTAACAAGAAATCTCCCTCTCAGAAGCAGGGAGCAATCCTCATCAGACAGTCTGCTACCAACGTGATCTCTTGGGGGATTCTCAGCCCCCAGAACTATGAGAAATAAATTTCTATCACTTGTGAATTACCCAGTCTGTGGTGTTTTGTTATAGCGGCATGAACAGACTGAGACAGCCAGTCTCCTATCAATACACAAACAGGTGGTTCTATTTTTTGGCTAGTAGAAACATATCATCAGTGAAAATCTTTCTATAAATTCTATGGTTACTTGTGCTTACGTTTTTACAGGATACCCTCCTAAAATTGTTGTATTTCCACTTAAAAGGTGAAAGGACATGCACATTTAAAATGTTGCCAGCTCCTGCCTAATTGCCATCTGCAAAGTGGTTTTACTGCACACTGCCACAGGTGGTGTGTGGTACCCACTTCTCCACATCCTCACTTGCCCTAGATGTTTTTTCTTGCTTCTTGAGCTGGAGGATGTTGTTGCAGATCTGACTGTAGAAACCCAGTAAGCAGAATTTCCCCTTTGGTTTTCATTGCTCAAGAACAAATGTGACCCAACCTGTAGTGTGTCTTGCAGGAAAGGTTTCGTATTCAAGGTCTGTTGAGTAAAAGATCCTTGACTTCCCTCCCATCAGGGCTCCTGGAGGACATTCTGTGTTAGTTCACTCCTGAGATCAATGGTCATCCTTTTTATATGTAGTAAGATAATAATCAGATATTAAAATGTGCATTTTTGTGGGTTAGGGATGTAGCTAAGTAGTAGAGCACTTAGCTCTACTAAGATGTACTTAGCTCTGCCTAAGATGTACGAGGCCCTGGTTCTATCCCCAGCGTGGCAAAAAACTAAAGTGGCTATTTCTGCTATTCTTTTTTACCTCTACTCTTTCCCCCATTTCTGCAGCAGCAGGTACATGGTCTTACATCCCTGTCCTCGGGTGCAGATGGTAAAGACAGAAGAGCTTGAATTCTTTGCATTCGAACTCTTGTATAGACATTTTAAATTCTTTAGTAGAAATGTGAGTCTCGGAAAAACATGGCTGCTCATGCCAGGGTGTTAGAATGCTGTTTAGTTTTGCTTCTTACTTAAAGTGTGCCTTTAAATTCTAAGTACCAAAATCCTGGAGGACTTTGCATATAATACTCTCCATCACCAGAAGGACAGTACATCTTAACATCAACTTTTTTTCCATCTAAAATAAAAAAATGCCAGGTGTGGTGGTACAATAATCCTAGCAACTTGGAAGTTTGGGGCAGGAGGATCACAAGTTCAAGGACAGCCTGGGCAACTTAGCAAGCCCCTGTCTCAAAATTTTTAAAGGCAGGATAGTGTAATGGAGATGTAACTCAGTGGTAGAGTGCTCTTGCGTTCAATCCTCAGTACAAAAAAGCAAAAACAAAAAACAAAACAAAACAAAACAACACTGATTTGTGACTAGCTGTTGGAAAAAGAAAAACCAGAATGGCTACAATTTGGTTTTGAGGCTGGTGGGTCACTGAGAAGAAATGTAGAGCCTTACCACCCTGGGCTGATCCCCAGAGAGAGAAACCTCCATCCATTTGAAACAATCCTGGTCCCTGGTTTTCAGTGATTAACCTGGGAGACCACGGCCCCATGGAATGTCCTGTGTTCAACGAGGCAGGAGAAAGGGAATGGGTGTCTGAGGCAATAAGCCTAAGGGAGGGTGTGCTGTGGAGTCCCCGCTCTCCATTGTGAGCAGGGTTAGTTACCAAGAGTTCCCAGACCTCCTGAACTCCCAGAAGTAGTGAAAGGTCCAACACATTGGAAGAAATCTTGGGTGGGAACACCTAGAGTACCAAGCAGGTGACATACACCAAAAGCAGATGGCTTGCAATGGCCCAGCCGAACAAGTTACACCTTAGTAGAGACCAGAGAAGTAAGAAGGTGACTGTGGACCAGGCACTCACTGCCAATCACCCTCCTTGCTGCCAGGATGTTATTTAAGCCTTACCAGACACCACCTGGACAAAAAGACACAAATAGAAGTACTTACCCAGAAGCCACTGGGTCATCATTCAGAAGATAAAACCTACTCTGACCTAGCAAGCCAGTTTCCTAATTTTGAAAGAACCTGGGGGACTATGAACTAAATTGAATTCAGCTAAAAAAAAATAAATATAAGAATCACTAATTTTTTAAAGTATTTTTTAGTTGCAAATGGACACAATGCCTTTATTTTATTTATTTATTTTTATGTGGTGCTGAGAATTGTACCCAGTGCCTCACACATGCTAGGCATGTGCTCAACCACTGACCTACAACCCCAGCCCAAGAATCATTAACTTTTTACATGCTAGAATGTATAGCTACAGAACAAAACCCTTTGCAGGTAGAAAAGGAGAACTAATAGTTCATCATTCTGCACTTGACCTGGCATTTCCATCCAGAAGCACAGTGGTACTGAGCAAGCCACCCTCACTCTTTTTCCTGTTGTCACCAATGCAGCATCTTTTTTTTTTTTTTAATATTTTTTAGTTGTCAATGGATCTTTTTATTTTATTTATCTTTATGTGGTGCTGAGAATCAAACCCAGGGCCTCACACATGCCAGGCAAGTGCTCTACCACTGAGCCACAACCCCAGCCCCCAATTCTGCATCTTCTGAGAGTGCATCTCCAGGAATGGAGCTGATTGGCTCCACAAGGATCGAACTTAGGGCTCTCTGCAGCATTCCCCACGAAGGAAGCTAAGCCAGAGGAGAAAGATGACCACCAAAAGTCTGCCATGAAGTTTTATTCAAGATCTGGTCCAACAATGTGCTACGTTTGGATCTTAAATGTCCCCCAAAGGTCTGCATGCCAAAGGCTTTGTCACCAGCCTGCTGGCACTATTGACAGGTAGAACCTTTAGGAGGTGGGGCCTAATGGAAGGAGGTTAAGTCATTGGGGGCTTGTCTTTTAAGGGGACATTGGGACCCCAGGCCCTTCTTCCATAGTGGCCAAAGGCAACAGGGCCAAGTGACCATAGACTGAAACTTCTGAAACCACAAGTTAAAATATATCTTTCCTCCCTTTACATGATCTAAGGTATGTGTCACAGTGACAGAAAGCATAGATGAACTCCAGGAAATACAATTGGATTCCAACACAGCCTTTATTCCCACAGATCAGGCAGCCGAAGCCTTTATTCCTGTGTGCAGCCACCAAAGAGCTCCGGAAGTTGGCCATGAAGCAGTATTTGGTGTAAATGACGCCTCTGGTCTACTACTCAGTGATAAGCAAAGGGGTCCCCAGAGTGCCCAACTTTTGCCATGCTGTTACTCCTGCCTGGACTGAGCTGCCTCTTCCTTCTTTGCTTGTCTATTTCTTATAGCGGAGCTCAGGCTCCACTGCCTTCAGGAGTCTCCTCCAGACTTCACCTGCCTCCCTTTACCAGGACGGGTGGAGCCCCTCTGTGCTCCCACACTTTGCCTGGCACACACCAGACACTTGATGGTCTGGGTTGACAGGATGAGCCCACACCATCTACAGAGGCCAGGATATCTGCAATGTGTGTGTGTGTGTGAGTGTGTGTGTGTGTGTGTGTGTATGTGTTGCTAGGGATCAAACCCAGGCCCTTGCACAAGCTAAGTACATGTTCTACCACTAAGGTGCACCCCAGTCCTGCAACATTTCAATAAGGAGCCAGAACTCAGACTCCCTAGTGTAGTGTGTGATGATGGGGGGCTGGGACAAGCTCCTGTGAGACTGCTTTTTTTGTACAATGTGTAAAAATAACGGTCTAGTGTTGAGTCCTCAATGTCCCTCTGCATATCTGTTTCAAGACTGAAATCCTGTCTGATATTCTAGAAACTTCGATTTCTTACACAGCTGCTAACAAGAAGGCTCTTTCCCCTTTGCTCTCCCCAGCAGATCTGGCCCCACAAAGCTGCCAGGCAGTCAGGCTGGATGCTAAGGAAGTCAGCTGACATCCCTGGAAGGGGAAGAGGCCAAGATCTTTTTAAAGATCTTGAGGTCTTTAAAAAACAAGGTGCTAGGAGGAATTTGGGTGATATTTGATGAGGGTCTGGGGGGGCCCAGCTGGAACTGAAGGCGAGCACCCACATCATCCCCAGGTTCAGATAGCTGCTTCTTCTCTTTCTTTCTCTTCTTCTCCTCTTCTTCTTCCCCCTCCTCCCCCTCCCCCTCCTCCTCCTCCTCCTCCCCCTCCCCCTCCTCCTCCTCCTCCTCCTCCTCCTCCTCCTCCTCCTCCTCTCTTTATTCCCCCCACCCCACTCCTCTCCTCGTCCTCCTCTTTTTTTTTTTGATACTGGGGATCTAAGCCAAGGATTCTTAACTACTGAGCCACATCCCCAGCATCCTCACCAACCTCCCCCCACCTTGCTAAGACTGGCCTCAAAATTGCCATCCTCCTGCCTCAGCCTCCCAAGTCACTGGAATCACAGGCATGAACCACAGCACCCAGCTCTTGACGGCTTCTTTGTGTGAGGGCCTAGAACCCTTTTAGAGAAATCTTGAGAAAAGGAGTCAGGAAAAAAAAAAGAAAAAGAAAAGGAGTCAGAAGGATAGATCTGGCTTAGGAGATGGGGAAAGGGACTTGGAATTTAAAGGGGTATTTATATTACTAATATTTGTCTCCTGATCTAACCCTACAGTGATCCAGTTTGAATCCTAGAGCAGGAGGCAGGAATAAAGGAAGCCACACTACAAGTGGAACAAGAAGGGGTGGGGGGCACTCTGCTGCAGAACACCTCCTAGCCCTGCACCTGGGAGCCATGGTGCCCTCTGGCCTCCAGCAGCATTGGCAGCAGCACCTGGCAAATGGCAGAGAAGTGACTGGTAGAGCTGATGGCTGCCTTAGCAAGGGCAGCCCACCAGAGGGCCATGGGATGCACCCTCAACACAACGAGCGGCCAAGACAGATGAAGCTGGAAAAGAGAAGAGAAAATGAATAGCAGGCATCCCATATGTAGGACCAGATTTACTCATGAATAAGATAGAATTTGAGAGACACTTTTGCAGGTTTCCATAAATATTTGTAAATGGTTGGGGGGGGGGGGTCCCACAGAAGGGTGGGGCAAGAGGCAATACAATTTCAGTTGATCCCCTGGCCATATGAACTGGGAAAAGATGAGACACAGGAGATTTTTCTTTGGTACCTTCCTTCTCACACCAGTTCTCCCCGAACCCCAGCTAATTTTTGGTAAAGACTCAAAACTGGAAAATATTTCTTCCAAAGCATGTGAAGGTCTTCAAGTGTCAGCAGCTCTAAGCGGTGTGTGGCTACAAACCACACTGCCTCCAGCCCACACGTATTCTGCTTTGAATTGGAGGTAGTAGAGGAATGTCCTAAGGGACTGAAGCTCCTAGAAGGACATAGCAGGTCAACTGTCATTGTGGGGAGCAAACTGGCTGTCCCAAGGACTCCCAGTCCTCATTCCTTCCCAGGGAGCCCCTGCAGGTAGTCCTAAAGTGCAGACCTAAATCTATGGATCTATGGGTGGTCCTAAAGCACCTTGGAGACCTTCAAGGCTGCCTTTGGACTGTGGCCACACAGACCAGCCATGTGTTCCTGAGAGATAGCGACAGCATACCCTACTATCGTTTCCGACAAGGAGCCAAGGGTTTGAACTTCAATTGCTCAACCAAGGACTTTTTTTTTTTCTTTCTTTCTGGCTTGCAAGTTCTTGTCCAGTCTGAATATGCAGAACGGAGCCAGGAGTACAAGTGTATTGATGCAGTTCCAGGGAAGCCATGTGCCCCAGCGTTTTGCAAAATTCCATCTGGTTTTATTTTGCAGAGGCCAAGGAAGGCCCTTTTTGGTGTAACTAGGGAGCATTTGTGAGAATCAGTTCTTAGCCCACAAATAGGAAGACTCCAGAGTAAAGCCATAGTTGACTGACATTGTGAGACTCCCCACACAAGGGACACTGGCCTGACCCCACACCAGCAGCACTTGACATCCACCAACTGAGCTTGACCCCAATTTCTTCAACCAAACTGGTGATCTCCCAGTTGAGAAGTCAGAAAAGATGCCTGCCTGTTTCCTCAGGCCTGCTTAGCTCTGAAATTGCCATGCCAGAACTTTGGTACCCCTTTGGTTCCATGCCACCTTTGTGAGTCCCAGGGGTTCAGGGTTATTCCTGGACCTCACCAACACACAAGTGCATACACTCATGGGAATTGTGCTAGATTAGAGCATGTCTTTTTCTTTCAGCTCCCTTCTTTATTAACTATGACAGGTCCCTTTCAACATTCTTTGCAAAAGGTAACTAATTAAATTCTATTTTTTTACAGCATTTGGTTGACATGGGTGCATATAAAGCGAAGAGGGGATCCGATTCAACAGTGAGGCAAATCCTCTACATCATGGACAACAGAACAACCCAGACCCCAGGGGGTCTGGGAGCTGCCAGGTGTGATGGGCACTGGCGTGGGCAAGCAGGCCGGACCAGGAGTGTTTTTAATCCAGTCTGGCTGAGTTCATAGAAGACAGGCTGTTCCACAAAAATAAGCAGCAGCCACGAGGGGTCCTGCCCTGTTCTTGTCTGAGCTAACACCCGTTTGGGTATCAGTTTAATTTAGTGCAGAAAAAAGAAAAATGCAGGATTGGCATCCATTGTTGTATAGCTTTTATTCCTCTGGGAGAAGGCCTCAGGCCAGAAATCAAGTCCTATGAGGACACGGTGCCTCTGTTATCCAGGCCTGGGGATGTGGCCCTGCTCTGAAAGGACAGCTTTGAGAAGAGGCCAGTCTTTATGCAGGCTCTGTGGTCTCCCTGGGCCGTGCCTGTTCGGCACAACTCACCCTGGGTTTCCAGGGGCACCCAGCTGTTCCTCAAAAGAAGGCCTGTCTCCAAAACCAGACTAGGAGGGGGAAGAAGGTAACTGATTACCTCTCCCAAGCTTGGATTTGAGTTTTTTAGGCAATGTCCTTTGGGAAAATCTGGAATAAGATGTAGGATGAGTCCAGGTAGCAAGGCTCTGCGAAAGGCCTATATAGGTTTGCAAGTTGAACTCACTGGAAACAAAGCCAACTTCCAAGATCTGAGCTATGTAGTTTGTATGTGGTTACAAAGGAAATCCCCCTTCTCTCCCACACACAAGGACTCCTAGGCAGATTGAAATTGGCTACTTCCTATTGCAAGAAAACCTCTGCTCAACCCCACCAGGAATACCATGATTCCAGGAGATGAGATGCCTGATCAGCAGGATGCCTTGGATGCTTATTGCTTGGGGGGACATATGAATGATTCCAAGGATCTGTATGGGACCATGGTTCTCCACCTCTACTTCTCCATCAGTGACAGTCCTAGGTTAGATTTTTCTGCAAGCCCCTCTGAAAAAAAATTTTTTTGCATGTATCAGTGTTGAACATATATCTGTAAGAAAGGAGGCCAGGGTGGTCGATCAACTTATGCTTCGGAGTTCCTTGGCAGTTGCCCTGAGGTCAAAAGATGTCCCTGGGTTCAGGAAGCACTTCCAGGTTTCCATTTAAAGGGGTTGGGGATTGGAGAGAACTCTTGGAGGAAGGAGGTCAGCATTTGGATGCTTCCTGAGTCCAGTTTGATGGCCATTGCTCCCAGGATGCAGAAGCCCCTGTGAAATCCTGGGCTAGCTGCTTAATGACCCTGGTGCCAGAGAGGAAGGGGTGTCTCATAGGTGTCCTTTTGATCTACCTGGACTCCAAAGCTGACAGCTTTATACTCCCTTTATTATGTCAAGGGAGTTTTGATGTCTCCATGGATTTCTGCCAGAATGTGGATAACCTAAGCTCTTCAGAAATCCTCCAGGAGCTGGCGGTGTTGGCTCCCAGACTCAGTGGTTCAGCAGGTACGATACCTTTCAACATCCCTGCAACAGTCCACACTTGGATGGAGACTGGCTGCACTGGCCTAGCACACTCAGTCTCATCCACTATCTCTTCTAGGCTGATAACCTTGAAGGCCACCACCTCCCTGGAGCAACTGCCTTTTCCTAGACAACTTTCCCAGTCTAAACCAGTTCAGAGAATAGTTCTCAAGATCTACTTGGAAATACCTGGTGGGCAAATTCCCTCCATAGAGTCATGTTCTCCCACTTATGGACAAACCACTTTTTGTAACCTTAGAAAGCACTTAAATTCCTTCTCTGATGTCTTGGGGTAGGGCACAGCCTGGGACGTGCAGATGATGAGATCAACAGGGTAAGGAGGTGTAGCAGCGTAAACTGTCCTTGCACTAGCCATTGTCCAGGACTGTACTGCCAGGGGTTTGTAATCTACTCCCACATGCCATGAATGAATGAACGGTCTCCTAGTACACTGACATTCATCAAGTTTTATTCTCCATCCAGGAGGTGATCTAGGCTTCCAGTTTATAGTAAGCTGCCTTGTACCACTTGTGTGATGCTATGCAGGTCTAGTCCCCTCCGTTTCCTTACCTAAAGGTGATGGAGAGAGAGGAAAGAGTACAGAACTTTGCTGACAGATCTAACCACTTCAAATTTCTGCATTTAATAGGTCTGCCCCATACAGGACAAATATGTTTTGTTTTCGCAAGGATGTGGATAGGGCTGCCATTGTGGGATATGCACAGAGTCCACCTCTTGTCTAGCCAGGGAAAACCCCTGGCCCAGGGGTATCCCTTCTCAGAGCTGGCGCCTGCTGTGTAGGCCTGGTAAAAGCCCCAATTCCAGGTCCTTAACTGAACATCTATCAGAATCCCCTGGGAAGGGTGGCTACTTTCTGTACTTGCTGCTGATCATGGACATCTCTGTGAGAAAAGACACTGAATTTGGGAACAACCCAGCCCTAAGCCATCTACCTAAAGGAGTTCCCACTCAGGAGGAGCCGCTCTGTCAAACCAAAGGGGAGAGATGTACCCAGACTGTTTTTAGAAGCAATTCCATCAGGAGTGGTGCAGGGCCAAAAGTTCCTGTGAGTGAAAAGCTGTGGTCCCCTACTGGGGTCCTCCAGGCCCCTGAGACAATCTGTGGGCAGCATACTGGGATGGTTCATCTTATTGGAGGTTCGAGTTTGAGCCCACAGAACTTCCCTGTCTGGCGAGGCCACAGCCTATTAAGCTGAGCACCCCCCGGGAATCCCGAGTAGTAACAAGTAGGCCGTCTTTCCTCTGGGGCAGACGTGAGAGCCAGAGTCCACCCTGCTGAGCCAACAGGCGGCTGGAGCCATACGAAGCACATTAACTATTAATAATTTCCAGTTGTTTGCTCGTTCTCCCAGGCCTCTGCAGGCTGACTCTGCTCTGGCTCCCCTGGACCGCCAGGTCTTTGGATATTAGCGCCTCTCGGGCTCCACTGGGACAGGGCAAGGGGGTCAACGCGACCCCAGGGCCCCAGCACGAGCTATGTTCCCGCGTCCATCCGTGACAGAGTGAGGAACGGGTGGGGCTGGGGTGCCTCGTCCTTCCTCTGCAAGTCTCGCTCGGAGACCCCGGAGCGCAGCAATCGGCGCCTGGGGCGGGCTCCGCCGCGGGGCAGAGAGCAGCGCGGGCGGCGCACGGCGGGAGCGCAGCGGCCCCTGGCGCCGGGCCTCGCGGCGCGGCCAGTGCGGGCTGGGCCG
>JAJEJO010002069.1:415242-443334 GCA_020662805.1 Glaucomys volans
CGGGCGGCGGGGCGGGGCGGAGGGCGGGGCCCGGAGCGCGGCCGCCGGCGAGACCCGGACGGCGCGCGGGCGGCCGGGCAGGGAGGGCGGCCTGAGGGCAGCGGCGCCTGCCCGCGTGTGCGCCCCTCTCGGCCCTCTCTCATCCGCGACCCCCGCGCCGGGTGCTCCCGGGCCCGCCACACGCACAGCCATGGTGGGTCGGCTGAGCCTGCAGGATGTGCCCGAGCTCGTGGACACGAAGAAGAAGGGCGACGGCGTCCTGGACAGCCCGGACTCGGGGCTGCCCCCCAGCCCCAGCCCCAGCCACTGGGGGCTGGCGGCGGCCGGGGGTGGAGGCAGCGGCGGGGAGCGCGCGCCGGCCCCCGGGACGCTGGAGCCCGACGCGGTGGTGACCCCAGCGGCCCCGGTGAGTGGCCCCGGGCGGACTCCTTCCCTCCCCAGCCCACCCGCAGCAGGCCCTGGGGATTACCACCGGTTGTGCCGCCCCGCCCTGGGCGCGCTGTCAATGCCACCACCCGCTGGTCCGGACGGCGTGGCCGTCCCTGGGAGCCCGGGGCGGGAGCGCAGGGAGAGCCTGGCCAGCTGGAGCCGGTGGCTGGAAAATTGTCATCGCCTGGGAGGCGCGGGAGCCCCGGGAGAGGCGAGCCGCCTCTCCTCCCTTCGAGGTGGCGGCTCCCGGGGCTGCCAGGCTGCGGTTCAGCCACATTCCTGCCTGGGCGGGGCGGTTGGGGCTCCCGGGATACCGACAGGGAAATCCAGCCTTTCCCTGACCGTGGGCCCAAAACCCCGCGGGCTTTGCCCATCTCAGGCGGCCCCAAGAGACCTGCCTCCTCCTGGCAGCTCTGGGGGAGGGGTGTGCCCTGGGCTGCTTCATTCAGAGAGAAATCTGGGCCAGCTTTCGGGACCTTTTAGGAAGACTCACTCCATGAGCCTCCAGCTTCCTTGGTGGCCCCCCTTGTCCGGAATCCCTAGCTCCTCTAGTTTCTTGCACTTAATATGATGGGAGGCCTTCAGTTGGCCGAAACTTTTAATCCTTTTCATTTAAAACTTAGTTTAAAAGAAAAGAAACTCCATCGAGTCTTGTTTTGCCCTAGGAACCACTCAGATGTTGAGGTGTGTTGCCTTTACCTACAGCTCAGGAGGCCACATCCTGTCTATAGTTGAAGTTCAAAGTAGGGCTTAGGGATGGGTATTTGCCACCCTCACCCTTAAGCTCCCAATTTGGAGCTTTGATGGTGCTATGGCCTCCTAGAACCCTCAGAGGCCTCAGTACATCTCATTTCCATTTCAAGGCAGTGCTTAATTCAATTTAGCCTTCCCCATCTGGCCATTTCTAGCTTCATCTTCCACCTGCCTTGACCACAGACCAGACACAGTAGTGCCCCTGAGGCAGCTCCTTCCACCTGGCATGCACATGGCCTCTTACCTCCCTCAAAATCCTGCTGGTCCTTCATGCCCAACTCATGTCACCTTTCCTGGGAAGCTGGCCTTGATGTTTCCCAGAGCCTTGCTAGAGCCTGTGACTTAGTGTCCATTCCCTAGTGGCACCAAGTATGTGGGTCTGTCATAACCTCTGCCACCCCACCCACCCCCAACCTACACAGGGAGCAAGGTGGATGCTCAGGCAGTATGTGTGGGGTGGACCGGGTTGGAAGAACAGAGAAGGCAGAGTCAAGAAGGAGTGGTCATGTGGATGTCCTGTGAGTGTTAGAGAGCACCCCCAGCTCCTTCTGGTGGCTTTGTCGTCCCACACTCCCAGGACTTCCTGGGAGGTGCCACTGCTGTTGGGTGCAGAGAGCTGGGGGCAAAGCAGCTCCCACTGTCACTATATGGAGGCTGGTTTTAGATGGTCTGCTGCAGCCAGTACGCACACCTCATGCACCCCTTTCTATCCACTGACCTTGTTTCTAACTCACACCCCTCCCTCAGCCTAGGCCCCATCCAGGCCCAGGAGCTGGACCCTCAGGACCCAGTGCTTCTCCCTGTCTTGTTCCCCTTAGGCTTTTGTATTTCCATCCTACAGGCCACTTGACACCTTGTCCTGGTAACACAATCAGAGTCTCAGGGCCAACCTGAGAAATGCTTGCCTCATTCTCTGTCATGGAGGACCTGGGGTTAGGACTGCCACCTCCACACCCTGGCACAAGCGTAGAGCCTTCTCTCAAATTAGACAAAGAAAATGACAGATCTCAAGGCACCAAGGGAATACAAAAGGCTGCCAAGGTCCAACTCTGCACTGTGCTTATCTTTGCATGTAGACCAGAGAAGCCCTGATTCCAGCAAATTAGGTGACCAGGGCAGAACTGCCTCCCCAGGAGTCTTCCTGATGAATCAGAGTGCCAGTGCCTTGACTGGGTGGAGATGCTTACCCTCCAGGAAGGCTGTGTTCTCGGCATTGAGTGTTCTGGATAGCAGATGCAAAATGGGGAACTGTTGGTGTCCCACTAAGTGATAAGGCTCCCAGTTAGTGGGATTCCTGTTTTGGATGGTGTGAATCTGATGGCCCCTGAGGCAAAAGAGGCGGGGAAGTGGGACAGAGTCTTCATTTAAAAAAAAAAATCTCTGTTTCAGTCTTTCTGGAGTGTTGCTGAGACAATGACAGGGAGTGCCACATAATTGAGGGTTCTGAAGAGTTAAGCTCCAGTTCATGGAGGCTTTCTCACCACATTGCTGCTGTGGTACAGCGGCTCCTGGGTCTGGCCAGCAGCCTGTTGCCGAGCTCTTCTCTGTTTCCTCTATTCTGCCTTTCACAAGACTGCATTGGTGGAATGGGGTACAGATAAGATCACAGGACATGTGACATGATTCTTCTGAGGGCACAGAATACTTTCAGGACAGACTGTGATTTGAACTCATGGCTCCATGTCCAGTGCTCTTCCTAGGCTTTGGGTCAACCCTTCTCTGGTGTACCCAGGACGAGGGACACAGGTCACAGTGGGGCCCCTCAGCTGGAGGCTCAGAGGCAGGGCCTTTAGTGGGATGTGTCCATCAGCCTGTGGGAGCCCTAACTACCTTCTTCTCTGTCCTGGAAGAACCCAGCATCTCTCCCCAGCACCCTGGCTATCAGCTGCTCACCAAGGCTGTGTCCCCTGTCCTTTGGCGAAGGAGTGGAGTTTGACCCCTTGCCACCAACGGAAGTAAGGTAAATGTAGCAATCCCTGATTTTATTTCTTTTTTTTTTTTTTCTATTTCTTTTTCCTGTTTCTTGGGATTGAACCCATGGAGATTTTTACCACTGAGTTACATCCCCAGGCTTTTTTTTTTTTTTTTTTTTTTTTTTTTTTTTTTTTGAGACAGGGTCTTGCTAAGTTACTAAGGGTCTCGCTAAGTTGCTGAGGCTGCCCTTGAACTTGCAATCCTCCCGCCTCAACTTCCTGACTTGTTGGGATTACAGGCCTGTGCCCCTGTGCCTGATCCCTTGACTTTAGTTCTTAAATTTTCATTTTTTATTCCAGACATAATTTCTTATTTGTTAATTATGCAAATATGACAAATACTATTCATAGTTTGGTGGGTACTCTTTAGGAACTTTTTAAATATTCTAATCAATTAAATATAGATGCTTTTTAAAATAAAAATGAGATTATGTGATACATAAAGGCCTGCAACTTGCTTATGCCCTTTTTAATCTCATGACCATTTGATGTTAAAAATTTTGCTGAATATTAACTCATCTTTCTTGGAGCTGCCCCCCACCTGCACCCCATGCTCTGACCCCTCTTCAAGGTGCTGTAACCTTGTCTCATGTTACAGTGTCACTGGGCAAGTGCCAGTCTTCCTCCAGAATGATCTCATCCAGGATTATCTGGGGGCAAAGATTCATGGGGAGACTCCTTTAAAGATATATTTCTCTTTTTTAGAGAAAGGAATTTTACTTTTGCTAACTGGTGGTTTTATAGCTGGAGTTTCAGTTGCATTACACAAAGGGCTCTTTGATGTGGAACAAAGAGGGGTTCATCAGTTTGGAGGTGAGCAGTTTAGCCTTTTATTCCTGTGGAGCTTGTATTTCTAACAAAACGAGGACATGGCTTCATGACGTTAGCTTCTACCAGACTCTTAGCTACTTGCCCAAAGAACAGACCTTTCCATCCAGTTCACAGAAAAGAATCCTGGTTCTCAGTCACCCGACACGGGTAGGGGCTGTTTGATGTGTCTGTGATGCTTGTACATATTTTAACATCTCCAAGCTGCAGTAGTAATTCAATAAAGTGTACCAATGCATTGCTTCCATAAAAATACTCACTTCTAAATTACCAAAGGACTTAAAAATAAAGTACCTGAGGAATGTAAATGGTAACTTATTTATGAAAATTAAGATTGCAGTTGATTTTCAATGATAAGGTCAGGTCCCTAAGTCCCCACATTTGGGAGGTTTCCAAACCAGTCTAAGGTAGACCACATACTAGGTCTGGAATAGCCAAGCTTCCAGAATCAGCATTCAGGAGTTCTGGGGTTTTTCCTTCTCTATTGAAGAACCAGTTGATCCCTTGAGGGGACAGAAGCTGCTACAGAACAGCAGAATCCCCTTCAGTCTATAATACGGTCATGTATCATTAGGCAACAGAAATGCATTCAGAGACATGCCCCATTAGGCAAGTTTTTAAAAATATTTTTTAAGTTGTAGATGGACATAATACCTTTATTTTTATGTATTTATTTTTATGTGGTGCTAAGGATCAAACTCAGTGCCTCACACATGCTCGGCAAGCTCTCTGCCACTGAGCTACAACCCAGTCCCTCACTAGGCAATTTTGTCTTTATGTGAACATCATAGAATGTACTTCCACAAATGAAGAAGGCTATGATGTCTTCAGGCCATGCAATGTCATGAGGTCACCATTGTATGTGGGGCCATTGTTGACTAAATGGTGCATGACTGTAATTACACCGACAGCACTTGCTGAGTACTGACATTCTGCCCCTTTATTATTGAGTACCCTTTATAGAAAGAGGAAACTGAGGCGTGGATATGCTAAAGGTTGACTAAGGGCTCCAGGCCTATGTAAATGGGAATAGAATCCAGGGACTCCGGCCTGCAATGGGAAACATTGAGCACAGGGAAAACCTTGGAACCTTGCACATCTGCATTTAAGTCCCCTGAATCCAGTCAATCAATCAGTCAATCAGTCCCAACTCCTCCACTCAGTGGCACCATGACCTTCATCTCTGCAGCTTGCTTTCCTCTCCCAAGGTTGTTGAGATTAAATTAGATCCTATGAATTAAAGTGCTTGGAATGCTAGTACCTGGCACAGAATAAGTACTTCATAAACTGTGCTGCTTCTTACTGAGCTTGGCAGGTCCTCAATGCTTGCATCCCACAAGAATCACAGTTGGGACCCTGTCCCCCTAGCTCAGAGGAGCAACTTCATGCTGCCTGATGTCTTCCCCCCAGGTACACTTCCTCCGTCAAGTACGACTCAGAGCGACACTTCATTGATGATGTGCAGCTGCCACTGGGCCTGGCAGTGGCCTCCTGCAGCCAGACAGTCACCTGCATCCCCAATTGCACATGGCGCAACTACAAGGCTGAGGTGCGCTTTGAGCCCCGCCACAAGCCCACACGCTTCCTCAGCACCACCATCGTCTACCCCAAGTACCCCAAGACCGTCTATACCACCACCCTGGATTACAACTGCCACAAGAAGCTGAGGAGGTTCCTGTCCAGCGTGGAGCTTGAAGCCACAGAGTTCCTGGGCAGCGATTGCCTCTCGGATGAGTGCTGACTGGAGCAGGAAGCTTGGGGTTGAGCCAGCTCTTCTGTGCCTTGGTCCCCAGACCTCCCTGGGCAAGTTGGGCGATGCTGCCCTCACGTATCATTCCAGCCCCAGTCTGCCCTGAGGATGCCTCTGAGCCCAGCCTGGGGAAGAAGAAGAAGAAAAAAAAAATCACTGCCTCTTGCAATTATTGAGATACTTGGTTTGGTTTTTTAATTTTCAAATTATCTTTCAAAGGACTATTTTTCCTGGTTTGCTGCTTTAAAAGGAGTATATTTCCAGAGTTTCCCGAAAGTCTTGATTTGAGGAGCAAATAAAAAGATAACCAGAGCAAAAGAACAGTAGCAACAGTTTGAACCAGGGAAGGGGAGGAGGACAGCTCTTCCTCATTGTCAGTATATTTGGGAAAAAAAAAAAAAAAAAAGAGCTTGGAAAAGTCCCTGGGACAGAAAAAGTGAGTTTTAAGACCTTTTACCCACAGGTGTCTTCCCTACTACAAAAGTGGAGCTGTTCAGTCAATTGTGACGCCCATATGTGTTCAATCTGGGGAGAGTCGAGCTCCATTCCATTCTTTATTTCCACTTCCATTTGTATTTCCTGTTAACCAAAACTTTTGGAATCCTCTAGATCTTTTTCATGATATGGAAAAACCCCAAACCAAAATAAGAGATGCCTTAAAAAATCCATTTCACTACATTCTTTCCTGTTTCAGAAGGTCAGGTGGACAGATGGCCCAGTTTGGGGGCAGTGGCTTCCGTCTGCTCCCTGCAGGTTGGTTGCAGGCACAGGCTCTAGCAACGGCTTCGCACACTTGGCATCTGGTTAACATCTTGTGTAACTCTCTTGATAGGTATTTTGGGGTTTCACAAATACTTTCCCATTTCTTCATAAAGGAAAATAGAGCACAGGGCTCTTCTGAGCGAGACAGTATTTTAAAAGAATGCTTTGGAAAACGTTTTTGGGACTCCAGGCAGGAGGTTTCCACTCAGGGCTGCCATGCCTAAGACCCACTGCCACCAGAAGGAGGCAGATGGAAATGTCTCTTGATCTGGTTCATCATGATTGTCTAGATGGACTTTGAGCTTAGGATTTTGGTGGTGTCAAAATTGCAGAGAAATTGAGCTTAATGCAAAAAGCGAGAAATCATGCTTAACATCCCCCAGGTTATGCTTCAGTGAATTTAGTGTAAGGAATGATGTCAAACTCAGATTTGACTACCCGGCTACTAGCCATAGTGGACATTTCTTTCCTGCCACAGTGTACATGCAAGTGACCACCTTGGGGGTTGGGTGTGAACTGAAGATGTTCCCGAGGCAGGTGAGCTGCTGTAGCAGGCATGGCGCTGGGTGGGGCAGAAGTGGCACCAGGCTGCCCCTCCTCACCCACCTCCCACCACCACCCCACTGTCCCGCCAGCACCAGCCCTTGCTTCTTAGAACCTCCTACCATTCTCTGCAGGGCTAGAGTATAAAAAGTGGCAGATGGACTTTCCCCCCCCAATATTGGAAAAAATAAACCACACATATTTCCTTTGAATTTGTTACATCCAAATTATGTCAAGTGCCCCAGGGTTACAGAGCTTCATAATCTCTGCCTCCCCTGATGGAGCTGCAGTCAACTTCATGGTCCCAAGTTTGCCAGGGTGCATCTCAGTGGGACCTAGTGAGGAGTGTCACTCTGGGACTCCATAGTATCTTCCATCCTGTGCAGAGCAACAGATGCCGCTGGCTTTTGGAATTCAAATTCCATGACATTTGTTGGTAGAAGTGGATTTTCTATCTGAGTTCTTAGTGTTGACACTTAAGTGGTAAGTGTAATTTTTAAATTACGCTAGGAGAATTCCCGGAGCTCACTTGGATGAGCTCTGAGGAACACCATGGGCAGGGCGACAGGGGACAGAACGTACGAGAATGTGACCTCCAAGGTGTTGTGAGGCGCTGTCATGAGATCTTTTTCTTCTTAGGGGATCGTGTTGAGTCCAGGCAAGTCACTCGAGGTGTGGAAAGGACCTGAACCGTATCAGTCAAGTACGTAGAAGTGAGTGTTGGCGGATGTGTAAGGCATGTGGACAGGTGTGTGGTTAGGTCATTCATTAGGGAACCAGCTGTAGTTCTTTCTGCTCCTTTTTCCTCCATACCTGCTTTGCTGAGGGTTGCAGAAATGGAAGCATGTGGCGACACCGTTGAACTCTCCAGTGTGGACGAAATGCCACCAGTCCGGGGTGGAGTCTTGCTAGTGTTCAGGGTAGAAGGGGTGATTTTTAAACTCACTGATTAAAAGCAAACATTCCTAAGTGTGCCTGAGACACTATGTTAACTAAAAAGCTTTTCACTCAGTCTCCTAAATTAGGGTTTTCATGCAATAAAGATGATTTGTATTTTCAGAGAAAAGTTGTTTTCCTTTCAAAGTATAAGCTTTTAGAAAGACTTCATTTGAACTAGTATCTTCCCACTTGACATTTTTCCTATTTCTAACCTTAGGAAATCCAGAATAGTGTTAAATAAAACTGTGTTTTAAATTTATGTCACCTCTGGCCCATTCCATTTTGCTTTGTGACTTCATTCAACAATAAATTATCTAAAACACAAAACTGAGGGATGCTTCTCTTTTTAAAAAAGTAAAATTATAATATTTGCTTCAGCAGAATGAGGAAAGTAGCTCCTTGTCTTGAGACATTTTAAGATAGTTACCTTTAACCAGTGTATATCTGCAGACATGAGAAGGTCTTCCTAAGGTACCTGGACACGGATAGTTTTAAGGGAATTTGTTTCCAGATTTGACATGTACTCTTTTCTAAAATTTCCTCTTTTTAATTTTCATTTTCTGCAGTGCTGGGGATGGACCCCAGGGCTTCACACATGCCAGACAAGTGCTCTTCCGCTTAGCCCCAGCCCAACTCTTTCATAAAATTGGAATTAGAGGAGATGCAGCCATGACTGGAGATGTCAGACCATTTCTCTTTTTCCACCTCCCCTTCCAAATTTTATAGAAGAAATGCATACTTCAGTCAAAGCAGGAGAAAGCAGCAGGAGTAGACATGGACAGCAGAGAACCTGCTACAGGAGCTGGGTGGGGAGGGGGGGCTCCCGTCTGTGCACATCCAGCTCCTAACTCCGGTAAGGACGGCCGGAAGAGCACGGGTAGCTTGCGTTGGGAGGTTCTCCCTTCCAGGGTCTCACAAAGCAAGACAGGGAAGTGATGGCCTTTTTCATTAAATGCCCACGTCTCTTCCATCTCAGCCTATCATCTTCCTCACCTGTTGCAAGGTTCATGGCTGAGACCCCTCTAACAAAGACAGACTAAGGAGACAAGCACACAGACTGATTTGATGCAAGCTTCACATGACAGGAACCTTCAGAAATAAAGACAGAAAGAGACCTGTGTGTTTATGAATAGTTGTGCAGAAGTTAGATTAGAGAAAAAAAAAAGTTCTGATCAAATAGTAGTAAACTAGGGAGGGAGTGTTCCTCGCAAGGCCTGTTTGTTCTGTTTCCTTTTGGCATCTCTGTGTGACATTCCTTCCCTGGGTGAGGCATAATGCAGGACACCTGTCACAGGAGGGTCTTCTAGGGCAGAGGGTAGAAGGTCAGAGAGTGATCTTCCTAGGTTTTATGGCCTGCCTCAGGGCAGAAGGGGCAAGGGAAGGAAATCTAGTTTCATGGCCTGCTTCAGGGTAGGAAGTGGGGAGAGAAGATCAGGAGACCTTCCTGCTTCTGTGTTTTCTGTTTCTTGCAGCTTAAATTACACAGCATGCCTATGTTCTGTATTTTGAGATAGAATTTCCTGCACCCTATCAGTCCCTTTGGGCAAAGAGAGGATCAAAATTAAATATTGAAATTGGAGGCCCCAAATGGGAGCTGTGGAGCACACCTGTAATCCCAGCTACTAGGCAGCTGAGGCAGGAGGACGGAGCAGCCTTAGCAACTCAAGAGAAACAAAAATATACAGGGCTGGGGATGGAACTTAGACATGGAGTGCTTGCCTAGCATGTGAGAAGTTTGGGGTTCCAGGCCCAGTACTGGAAAAAAAAAAAGGAAGAAAGAAAATAAATGGAGGCCCCTTGTTTCATTATTTCATTTAAGCATAAGTGGAAGGCTCTAAGCTTTCTTTGCCTATCTTTGAGTTGAGTCAAAAATAAATATGCCCTAGGAATACACAATATAGTTTCTGTAACTTTTTTTTTTTTTTAAGTCAGGGCTGGGGTGGAGCTGAGGGATAGAGCTCTTACCTAGCATGCATGAGGCCACGTTCCATCCCCAGCATGGCAAAAATAAATAAATAATAAAAATAAATTTAAAAATCAGCCTTCTCTAAATAGAAATTATTCTAATCTTTGGTTGATTGGGATGACAATGACTAATTTCGTCAATTAGTTTTTATGGTGTAACACACAGCCAGAATGAATTGGCTAATCAAGCAGCTCCAAAATTCTAAAGGAACTCCCACCTGCTGCTCCCGGCACTGGGTGTTCTAGCACTGAGCTACCTCCCAGCCCTGACATTCAACTCAGTATGCATAAAAGGAGTCACAAAACAAACAAACCTACTGTAGAAAACTTGCGTACTTTTTTTGTGTGTGTGGTATGGGGCATTGAACCCTAGGGTGCACTACCACACATCCCAGCCCTTTTAATTTTTTATTTTGGAACATGATCTCCCTAAGTTGCTAAGGCTGGCCTTGAACTTGTAATCCTTTTGCTTCGTAACTGAGTTTACAGAAGGATACATCTGGCTAGGAAAACTAACATGCGTAAGGTAAAGCTAGAAGTGTGTGTGTGTGTGTGTGTGTGTGCGTGTGTGTGTGTAGAGAGAGAGAGTGAGAGAGAGAACCAGAAGTGCGTTGAAATGAATAATGTTTCAAAGCCAGGCATGGTGGTGCACGCCTGTGACTTGGGAGACTGAGGCAAGAGGATCATGAGTTCAAAGCCAGCCTCAGCAACTTAGCAAGGCCCTAAGCAACTCAGTGAGACCCTGTCTCTAAATAAAATACAAAATAGGGCTGGGGATGTGGCTCAGTGGGGGAGTGCCCCTGGGTTCAATCCTCAGTATTAAAAAAAAAAAAGTTTCAATTCCTCAAACCCTTCCAAATATATCACAAAGCTAGTGCCCCCAAGGGAAAAATTCACAGGTATAATTAACAGCATTATGATAAATCTTAGAAAGTCTTTTTGGCAAACTTCTCAGAAATGCATAACTGTTGATTTGGTAGCAATTCCTATTGCAAGGAATACCTCTTCTCAAAATTAAATTCTGATAATTTTATTTGTATATAATCACTACCAAGTGGTTTGTTTTTATCATTTCCCAACGTGTTTTCTGAGGAATACAAATAAGATTTTACAGTCAGAGAACTTCACGGAAATGAAAAGCTGAACAATGCTAAGCACGTTTACTGCGGGGCTTCTTGAGACTTGTAAAAGACCAGTGTCTTCTAAATAGAAATTGTCTTATTTGACTGGGATAATAATGAGGACTAATCTTGCCAATTGGTTTATGTGGTGAAATTTTTCCATAAAATGAATTGGCTAATCAGCAGTTCCAAGTAGTTTTTTGTTTGTTTGTTGTCTGTTGGTTGTTTTGAGGCAGGGTCTCCCTAAATTGCTGAGGCTGGCCTTGAAGTTGTGATCCTCCTGCTTCAGCCTCCTAAGTCCCTAGGATTACAGGTGTATACCACTGTACCTTGCAGCAATTCCAATTTTTTTTTTTTTGGAACCGGGGCTTGAACTCAGGGGTACTCAGCCACTGAGCCACATTCCCAGCCCTATTTTATTTAGAGACAGAGTCTCACTGAGTTGCTTAGCACCTTGCCCGTGCTAAGGCTGGCTTTGAACTCGCAATCCTCCTGCCTCAGCCTCCCAAGCCACTGGGATTACAAGAGTGCGCTACAAATTTTTTTAAAATATTTTTTTAGTTGTAGGTGGACACAATACCTTTATTTATTTTTATGTGGTGCTGAGGATCGAACCCAGTGCCTCACACATTCGAGGGAAATGCTCTACTACTGAGCCACAACCCCAGCCCCGAGCAGTTCCAATTTTTTAAAGGAAAGCTTTTCTTATCCCCAATACTGGGTACCCACCTACAAAGTTACAGTGGCATAGAGCAGTGAACATCTATTTCTTGCTTAAA
The DNA here is from genome assembly GCA_020662805.1 of Glaucomys volans. Classification (NCBI taxonomy): domain Eukaryota; kingdom Metazoa; phylum Chordata; class Mammalia; order Rodentia; family Sciuridae; genus Glaucomys; species Glaucomys volans. Next base: position 427,085 of record JAJEJO010002069.1, read on the forward strand.
ATATATAGGTCTGGTAGGGCAGTTCTGCCCCGAAGGGAGGTATTGAATTCAGGTCTGTTACACTTGACTTTGAGGCAAGCTAGACAACTGGCTTAGGTCATATTCTTCTCTGGGCAAAGGTCCAAAGCTCACGAGAACCAAATAGAAATATCCAACACCACTTAAGGTCTGCACCAGAAACTACACCCTGTTACTTCCACCCATATTCTATTGCTCACAGCAAGTTATATGGACAAACTTAGTATCAATGAGTCAGAGAACCATACTTCTCCCACGGATGTGGGGAGAAGCAGTGAATATTTCCTGTACAATAAACTATGCTGGGCCGGGGCTGTAGCTCAGTGGTAGAGTGCTTGCCTCACACATAGGAGACACTGGGTTTGATCCTCAGCACCACATTAAAAAAAAAAAAAAACATATTGTGTACATCTACAACTAAAAAATTTTTTAAAAAATAAGCTATGCCAAATTGGGTACAATGGCACACACCTATAATCCCAGTTACTTAGGAGGCTGAGGCAGGAGGATTGCAAATTCAAGACCAGCCCAGGTAATTTAGCGTGACCCTGTCTCAAAATAAAATTAAAAAGACACCAGGTACAGAGACACTCCTGTAATCCCAGCAGCTCGGGAGGCTGAGGCAGGAGGATTGCAAATTCAAAGCCAGCTTTAGCAATTTAGCGAGGCCCTAAGTAATTTAGGGAGACCCTGTCTCTAAATAAAATATAAAAAGGGCTGGGGATGTGGTTCAGGGATTAAATGTCCTTAGGTTCAATTCCCAGTACCAAAAAGCAATTATAAAATAAAAAAACTTGGGGTAGCTCAGTGGCAGAGTGCCCCTGGGGTCAATCCTCAATACCAAAAAAAAAAAAAAAAAAAAAAAAAAGGAAGGGGTCAGTTACAAAATCCAAACCCATACTAGACATTTAATACAGAGAACTGATCTCAGATGTTGGAGAGCTTAAAGAGTCAACAGGGGACACTGAATCAGAACCCAGGTTATTAGCAACTGTGAGAAACTCCCACGTCTATTGCCTCTTATGGCCATTTCCACCTATTTAGAAAAACCAGAAAAAGATGAGGAAATGAAACCCACATAAGAGGAAGGAAGGAAATAATAAAAATAGGACTATAAATCCACAAAATAGAAATGGACAAATAGGGCTGGGTGGGGGTGTAGCTCAGTGGTACTGCACTTGCCTAGCATCTAGCAAGGCCCTGGGTTCATTCCCTAGCACTGCCAAAGGAAAAAGAAATAGACAATTATGAAAATTTCAGAGGCAGAATTTTGATTGTTTGGAAAGATGGTAAAAAATTGATAAGCCTCAGCTTGATTAAGAAATAGAAAACACAAAGTACTGATATTATGAAAGGAATAGATTCTACAAGCTGGATGGAGTGTGTGCCTGTAGTCCCAGCTGCTGGGAGGGCTGAGGTGGGAGGATCACTTGAGCCCAGGAGTTAAGTCCAACCAACACTGCGAGACCCTGCCACAGAGAGAGAGAGAGATCTTATGGACATTGGAAATGGATAGTTTTATAAACAACTTTATGCCAGTAAATTAGACGACTTAGGTAAAAGAGAAAACTCCTTGAAAAAACTACCTACCAAACTGATACAAGACAAAATTTTAAAAATCTGAAAAAAAAACCCATGCACACATAGCACACAAACCACGTACATATACATATATCAGCAACTCAGGATTGCAAGTTCAAGGCCAATCTCAACAACTTAGGCCCTAAGCAACTTTGCAAGACCCTGTCTTCAAATTTAAGAAGATAATCTGGCAAGAACGCTTTTTCACATCCTATTTTCCATCTTTACATACTTCGTGAAGTGTCTGTTCAAATCTTTGGCCATAGTGTTATTTGGTATTTTAATGTTGACTTCAAGGAGCTGTGAACTTATTTGGGACACCAGTCTCTTGTCGTGTGTGAATGTTATCATCCAGTCTATGCTTCCTCTTTTCTTTTTCCCTGTGGTGCTTGGAGGTCCAACCTCGGACCTCAGCATGCGAGGCAAGCACTTTATCACTGAGTTCCAGCTCCAAATCTCCCTCTTATTTTCTTTCTTTTTAAAAAACATTTTTTTTTAGTTTTAGATGGATACAATACCTTTATTTTATTTTGTTTTATTTTATATTTTATTTTTATGTGGTGCTGAGGATCGAACCCAGCGCCTCACCCATGCTAGGCAAGTGCTATACCACTGAGCCACAAACCCAGCCCTCTTATTTTCTTAATGGAGTCCTAATTTGATGAAGCAAATTTATTATTTTTCTTTTATGGCTATTTTATTATGCAATTGATTCATGCTCTTTTTTATAAATTAGAAAAAGCATATTAGCAAAAATAGAAGTCACTCACATTCTCCCCAGAGATAAACCATCACTAATTGTTTTGGAGAACTACAGTTTTGGATGGTGTATGGATGGAACAGTATATGGGACTATATTGTTCTTATTTTATTTTACTATTTTATTTTATTTTATTTTATTTATTTATTTTATTTTGGGGGAGTACCAGGGATTGAACCCAGGAGCACTCCACCACTGAGCCACATCCCCAGCCCTATTTTGTATTTTATTTAGAGACAGGGTCTCACTGAGTTGCTCAGGGCCTGACTCTTGCTGAAACTGGCTTTTAACTCCTGCCTCAGCCTCCCAAGCCACTGGGATTACAGGGATGCGCCACCGCACCTGCATATATTGCTCTTCGATGGGGCCCTGTAAGCACTTTTCAGCTGCACAGTGGTGTAGGTGTGGAATCAACCAGTTCTGAGCAGGCAATTTTTTTAAGTGAGAGTCTTATGTTCTTTATGTTTGGTGGCTTCTTTTTCACAATAAGAATGCAGGGGTGTTGGTATGTTAAACCAATTGCTGCTAATTACAAAGTACTGTCCTCCTGTGTTTACTTAATTATATGACAAGTACAATTAACAGGAAGTTCCCAGACCAACAGGCCAGCCAATGCCTGTCCACTCACTACGGGAGTTTTAACAGAGGCTCCAAAACAGGCAGCCTATTTTTTCTTAGTTTTTTTTTGTTTGTTTGCTTGTTTTTGTGGTACTGGGGATCAAACCTAGGTTGTTGTTCCACTGAGCCACATTCCTAGCCCATTTAATATTTTATTTTGAGACAGGGTCTCACTAAGTTGCCCAGGCTGACCTGGAACTTGTTATCCTCCTGCCTTAGCCTCTCAAGTTGCTGGGATCACAGGCATGCGCCACTGTGCTGCTTGAAAAGGTAGTTTACATTATTTTTTTCACTCATTTTTGGAGTTTATTTGCACCTATGTAATTTTATGATAGGGTAGGGGTGACTGTAGTGAAAGGACCAAGGCCAGGAGGAAAGGGGATACGTTGCCAGAACCCAGACTAAGATGAGCTGCTATTACTAAGAACAGGACTTAGTCCTGAGCTCCCTTATGAGCAAGGCCAAAATGAAAAGCAGCCTGGGTGACCATAACTAGGATAAGGACATGAACTCCAAAAGAATGGGGCTTTCTTGTCGGGCGCCGTGGCGCATGCCTGTAATCCCAGCACTTGGGAGGCTGAGGCAGGAGGATCGCGAGTTCAAAGCCAGCCTCAGCAACTTAGCGAGGCCCTAAGCAACTCAGTGAGACCCTGTCTCTAAATAAAATACAAAATAGGGCTGGGACTGTGGCTCAGTGGTAGAGTGCCCTTGGGTTCAATCCCTAGTACCAAAAAAAAAAAAAAAGAATGGGGCTTTCTTGTGGCACTAAGTTCCAAGAAGACTCTCCCACAGCCTGCAGCTACATAAGGGATATGAAATTCAAAATCCATAAATTCTTCCCAAGATATTTCCTATCTGGCTCTCGGGGAAGCAAGGAGGGCATTTAGTAATCCAGTGGGATGGGCACACGCAGTATCTGAGCCAGAATGCCTGGGTTCAAATCCCAGCTTCACCATTCTTTAGCTGTGTGATCTTGGGCACGTCACTTAAACTCTGTAAAATGAGGATAACAAGAGTTTTGTCCTAGGGATGTTGCCAGGCTTAAATAAATTGATGTGTGCAAAGCTTAGAACAATACCTGGCATGAGTTAAAAGCTATACAAGTGTTTATTGTTTTAATTATCTTTTGGCTTGTAGTTTCACTCCCAAGAATGCATCCAAAGCACTGGAAAATTGCACTCAGATGGGCATATAAGGGTATTCATTGCAGAGTTGTTTAGAAGAGTAAAAAAAAAATTGCAGAGTGGGCACAGTGGTGAACTCCTGTAATCCCAGCAATTTGGGAGACTGAAGCAGGAGGACTGCCTTGGCAACTTAGCAAGGCCCTAAGCAACTTAACAAGGTCCTGCCTTAAAATAAGAAAATAAAAAGGGCTGGGGATGTTGCTCAGTGCTAAAGTGCTCCTGGGTTTAATTGTCAGAACAGAAAAAAAAAATCCAACAGGAAACCAATCAAATGTTCACAAATATTGGGGGGGTAAAATCAATAACACAGTGTGTGACAGATATCATTGCCCTGTGTACATGCAAGAAAGCACAGATGGTGTGACTCTACTTTGTGTACAACCCTTGAAACAATAGCTGTACTCCATTTGTGTTCAATGAATCAATAAGTAAATAAAAAAAATAAAAATAAAAAATAAAAAATGTTCACAAATAGGGGATTGAATAAATAGTCCATACACAACAGAATATAGGCAAGAAGCAAGCATCTCAAAGCATGATATGGATGTCACTTTAGTGACTTGGAAAGATGTTCATGCCAAATTTTTAATAGAATCATTAAAAGATAATGTATGTATTATTGTCCCATTTATTTTATTTTCTTATGTGTAGATGTAATAATAGAAAAGGACTGAAAGAATGGATACCAAACTGTTGAGGTTATCTCTCTCCAAATGGTGGAACTATCGGGTGTCTTAAAAACCTTTTTTTTTTCCTTACCTGTATTTTCTAATTTGCCTGAAAAGTTCATGAATTTCTGATGTAATTTGAAAAGTAAAACCTAAGTGTAGAATATCACACAGCTTCTTGTGATCTAAGTATAGAGAAATCAGAGTTAAGTGGTTGGTCTGTCTGTCTCTTACACCAGGTCGAAGAACTGGGCATTCTCTGCTATTTGCAAGTTAAAAGCCTGCCACAGTTTCATGGATGTTGGTAAAGACATGAGACTCTTGGGTCAGAGACAAAGGATGGTTTATTAGTTACAGCTATAGCAGTAACCAGAATACTAGCATTTGCTCTGGGTTCTGCAGCCTCATTCCTCATGGGGTGAAGTAAAGAGGTTCTTAGGTTACAGGTGGGGAACTCTAAGTTTAAGAACCAGAACCTTCTCGAATAGGTAGTAAGCAAATCTGCTCTCTGCTCTGGAGGGAGACACGGTCTTTGTCTTCCAAAGCTGTTTATTATACAAACATCCTTCAAAAGATAGTTTGCAACAAAAGTAACCAGTTATTATCCTCACAAGACATGCAGAAACACGAGAAACACGAGAATTCCCTTATGGGAAATTGTTTCCTAACAATCAGAGCATCTCGAATTTAATGTGCATACAAATCAGCTGAGGATCTTGTTCAACTACAGGTTCTGATTTGGCAGGTCTGGTTGGGCAGGGGGGACCCAAGAATTAGCTGTCAAGAGAGTTTCTAACTAGCTCCCAGGTCATGTTGGTGCTGCTGGTCCCAGAAACACTTTGGGCAGCAAGGCCTTTGGGTACCCATCCTCAAGGGCAAGGCATGGGTAGTAGTTGCAGGTAGAGGCTTCGAGGCAGAGCCCGGAGTGCTGGCCTGGGGTATTGTGACTGAAGGGGAATGACTGAATGAGGTAGGACCCTTTGCAGTGGTGAACAGAGGAAAACATGTCAGTGGTGTTGAAGGCTGGATTTGACCACAAACCAATACACACTATGGCCAGGATGGCTGAGGGAGTTTTCCTGTCATCCCAGGGTCTGTCCAGGCCAGTTGGTGGGTATTTCTACTTCCCCAGGGAGCTTCTCTGCCAGCCACAGTTCCAGGAATGACTCTCTCCTTCCAACAAACCCACCAAGCCTCAGCAACCAACCCTGGCAGTGTGTGCGAGCAGCCTGGCTACCGCCTGCCTGGGCTGCCTGTCTTAGACACCAGCAGGATCTGGGGCTGGGGTTGTGGCTCAGTGGTAGAGCACTTGCCTAGCATGTGTGAGGCAGCATGTGTGAGGCACTGGGTTCGATTCTCAGCACCACATATAAATAAATGAATAAAGTCCATCAACATCCAAAAATATTTTTAAAAAAGAGCAGGATCTCTGGAATCAGCAGACTTGGGTTTTAATATCCCAGCCTCTCCTCTTAGTCCCTGTGTGAACTTGAGCAAGTCCCTTTCCCAGACTGTGCTGATTTTCATGTGTGCAACCGGGAATCATGACATCCTTGCACCTTGACGATCATTGTGTGGATGAAGTGAAATCATGTATGTAAAGACTAGCACTCTTCTGGGCAGAGATGCCTGGTGAGTGGGGACTGCTGTTTTCAGTATTCTGGCAGCAACTAGCAGAGAATGTCATATTTAGTAATTGCTTGATAAACATTTCCTAAAAAAAACTATTGGAAACCTTAGATCAAATCTCTTATCAGTGATGTGATTCAAGCAAATTTTCTCTTCTCTTAAAGCCTCCATGGTAGATAATAATTCTTGCCGCTCAGAGAACAGATGTGAAAGAACTTTTATTTTAAAAAATCATTTAAAAATTTTTTTAGTTGTAGATGGACACAATACCTTTATTTTATTTATTTTTTTATGTGGTGCTGAGGATCAAACCCAGTGCATCATCCATGCATGATAGGCAAACACTCAGACACTGAGCTACAACTCCAGGCCCAAAATTTCATTTTTAAAATTTTTTTCTGATTAGTCACTTGACAGTAGAATGCATTTTGACACATCATACATGAATGGCATATAATTTCTCATCCTTCTGGCTGTACATGATGTAGAATCACACCAGTTATATAGTCATATATGCATATAGGATAATAATGTCAGAGTCATTCTACTATCCTTCCTATACCCCTCCCTTTCTTCACTTCCCCTCTACCTAATCCAAAATAACTCTATTCTTCCCTAGCATCCCTCCCCCTTATTGTGAATTAGCATCCACATATCAAAGAAAACATTTGACCTTTGGTTTTTTGGGATTGGCTTATTTTGCTTAGCATGATATTCTCCAGCTCCATCCATTTACTGGAAAATGCCATAATTTCATTCTTTTTAAAGACTGAGTAATATTCCATTGTGTATATGTATCATATTTTCTTTATCCATTCATCTGTTGAAGGACACTTAGGTTGGTTCCACAGTAAGAACTACTCAGCTATTGTGAGTTGAGCTGCTATAAACATAGACCAATGGTACAGAAGAGAAGACACAGAGACAAACCCACATAAATACAGGTGTTTCATACTAGACAAAGGCACCAAAAACATTCCCTGGAGAAAAGATAGCCTCTTCAACAAATGATGCTGGGAAAATTGGAAATCCACATGTAACGAAATGAAATTAAACCTCTATCTCTCACCCTGCACAACAACTCAACTCAAAGTGGATGAAAGACTTAAGCACTAGAACACAGACCCTGTGCCCAATAGAAGAAAAAGTAGGCCCAAGTATTCATCTTGTCAGCTTAGGATCTGACTTCCTTAACAAGACTCCTAAAGCACAAGAAGTGAAAGAACTTATGAACAATAAAATGCCATAAAAATATTATACTTGCAATTAACATGGAAAACAGGACACAAAACACATGCCAGAAAACCACAATACAAATAGCTGTGTACAACTCCTGGGATGAGCATGACAGGTAGAAGCCATCAGTCTTTTTCTCCTTCCCAGCTTTCTTGGCATATAATTAACAAAAATAAGGAAGCTCAGGAGGCCCATTCAGTCTAATCTAGCTCTGAATTGCCCCAATGGTGATCTCAAACCTATAGGCCACAGTGTCACTTTTGGAAGTAAATTTTAAAGTCCTCCAAGCACCTGAAGTGTCTGTGGTGCTTATTTAAAATATGCCTTTTTAAAAAATTTGGTCCTGGAGATTGAACCCAGGGGGACTTCATGCCCAGCACTTTTAATTTTTTATAATTTTGACACAGAATCTTGCTAAACTGTTGAGACTGGCCTCAGACGTGATCCTCCTGCCTCAACCTCTCAAGTTGCTGGGATTACAGGAGTGCACCACTGTGCCTGGCAAAATGTGGCTTTTATGACAAGCTTGGGGTTTGGATTTTCCAGCTCTCAGAGGAGGGGTGAGGCAGCTTGCTGAGAGTGCAGCCAGTGGAGAGGGAGAGGCCAGCTGTTTTAAAGGGTCTTTGGGGCTGGGTCAAAGACATCACTACCCTGTGTACATGTATGAGTACGCGAATGGTGTGAATCTACATCAGGCACAACCATAAAAACGAAAAGTTGTACCCTGTTTGTGTGCAATGAATCAAAATGCAGTTTGCAAAAATAAAAAAATAAAAAATTTTTTAAAAAATGATCCCCAAATGTAGAGACTTAAAACCACTTTATTAAATCGGCGCAGGGTTGCTTGTTTGTGATCCCAGCTCCTTGGAAGGCTGAGGCAGGAGGACCACTTGAGCCCAGGAGTTTCAGCAACATAGTGAGACCCTGACTCAAGACCCAAAAACACACAGCAAAACCCCAACCTGCATGAACACACAGTTTTGAGGGCCAGGAGCCTGGGTGCAGCCTGGCTGGCTGCCTCTGGCTCTGGGTTTCCCTCAAGGCTGTGACCAACGCATCAGCCGGAGCTGCAGACATCTCCAGGGTCTGCTGGCAGGGAACCTGCTTCCCACCTCACTCAGGCGGTGGGCAGCAGATCTCAGGCCCTCACTGCTGTTCTTCAGACATCAGTTCCTTGCCACCTGGGCCTCTCCTTAGGTGGCCCATGACATGGCAGCTGGTTTTCTGCAGAGCAAGAGCCAGAGAGAGAGAGTGTGTGCCACGTGGAAGCCGCAGTGTGTGTGTCTCCCTCTCATGGTAGGCTGGCTGGCTGGCTTGATTGATTGATTGATTTTCTTTCTTTTCTCCCTTCGTCATCCCTAAGCAACCACTGATCTACTTTCTCTCTATATAGATTTGAGTAGGCTTTTATTTTTAAGGACAGTTAGGTTCACAAAAAAAATGAGTGGAAGCTTGGTGCGATGGTGCACGCCTGTGATTCCAGCAACTCAGGAGGCTGAAACACAGGGATTGCAAGTTTAAGGACAGCCTCAGTAATTTAGTGAGGCCCCTAAGCTACTTAGCAAGACCCTGTCTCAAAATAAAAACTAAAAAGGGCTGGGGATGTAGCTCAGTGATAAAGCACCCCTGGGTTTAATCCCCAGTACTAAAAAGAAAAGAAAGAAAGAAAATTGAGCAGAAATTATAAAGATTTCCCACATGCCCCCATGACACCCTTAGGTTCCCCCATTTTGCCATTTTGCATTCATTTGATACATTTGTTTTAACTGATGAGTCGATATTGATGCATCATTTTAACTGAAGTGCATAGTTTGCATTAGGGTTCACTCCTGGTGTGTGTTCTACAGTTTTGGATAAACGTGTAATGACAAGTGTTCAGCATTGCAGTATTCTACAGAATAGGTACACAGTCACCCCCCAAAAACCATTCCTTCCCTGACCACCCCCTAAACATGGTCTCTTTTTATAGCCTCCTCTTGCAAATAGCATCTCATGATTTTTGCCATGTTTTATTCATTAGAGTTCATACGTTCAGCCCGTATTCAAGAGAAGGGTGTGAACAGCCCAAGCCGAGATCCCTGTGGGTATCCGCCCTGCAGTCTGTTCTCCAGGGGTGCTGGCTCTTGAAGCTCACACAGGAGTGCTTGTGCCCAGGTCTCCAACCCCTACTGATGTGTGTGTTAAGTGCCAACGTCTACCTCTCCGCTCACAGGGGGTGTCTCACAGTGAGGGGGCCACCTACGCACATCCTAGCTGTGACCAGTCTTAAAGGTTCAAGCCCAACTCCAGGCTTCACCAAATCAGGTACAAATCATCAGCCCAATTATTATTACTAAACAGGGCCAACTACCTGATGCCTTCTGCTCCCAAACAACTCATGGACTTGAGGTCCGGACATTGTTTAGTTTTGGTTCATAGATTTCCTGGCATTGGCCAAGGGTCAGTGGCTCTAGAGATAAGTACGCAGTCAACCTGAATCACTTGAGATTAACTCCTACCATGCAGGCCCCTCCCATGACCTTTGATCAGGTCTTTAAAAAAGTGATTCAGTTTTAGGGCAGGTGTGATGGTGCATGCCTGACACTTGGGAGGCTGAGGCAGGAGGATTACAAGTTCAAGGCCAGCCTTAGCAACTTAGCAAGGCCCTAAGCAACTAGAACTCTAGCTTAAAAAAATAAAAATGAAAAAAGTTTAAAGGGCGGGGGTATAGCTCAGTGGTAAAGTGCCTCTGGGTTCAATCCCAGCACTGCCAAAAAAAAAAAAAAATCAATTTCCATCTGGAGAGTGACGGACCAGTCTCTGCCTGCTTGGCATCGAAGGAGCAGCCTGCACAGGTTCTGCTTAGATTCTACAACAATCTGTTCGGATCATGCATCCAGTGGGCATGGGACCCCTGACTCCCCCATCACACTCAGGTCTGTCCACCATCGCATACTCCACTTCCCTGACCGCTGGGATGAGTCCAGTGATGAGTACACAGTCCTCGCCAGGCCAGAGACCTTCTCTGGGGCTGATATGAACACTGAGTAGGGACACAGGGATAAATCTTTTCTTTGCAGAACTATAAGGATGTGGCCACCTTTGACAGCCTGTGGTAAGAACCCACCTGAAAGTGAAGTTAATAGAGAGGAGACAGAGGTGAGAGATGGAGAGAGAGAGAAGTTCTGATGAGGTAGTGTGACCTCCTGGGTCTAGCTATGCCTGAAGCCACAGACAACACTGGCCCATTAGTTTTTTGTTTTGTTTTGTTTTGGGGGGAACCAGGGATTGAACTCAGGGGCACTTGGCCACTGAGTCACATCCCCAGCCTTATTCTGTATTTTATTTAGAGACAGGGTCCCACTGAGTTGCTTAGGGCCTTGCTTTTGCCAGGGCTGGCTTTGAACTCGAGATCCTCCTGCCTCAGCCTCCCAAGCCGCTAGGATTAGAGGTGTGTGCCACCACGCCTGGCTGGACCATTAGTTTTTTGTTTTGTTTTGCACTTTGTCACCACGCTGCATCCCAGCCCTTTTTATATTTTATTTTGAGACAGGGTCTCACTAAGCTGCTAAAGCTAGTCCTGAACTTTCAATCCTCCTGCCTCGGCCTCCTGAGTGGCTGGGATTACAGGTATGGCCACCATACCTGATTGAACTGTTAGCCTTATAAGTAAATCACTCCCTTTTGTAAGCAAGTTTTCATTGTGTTTTCTGTTCTGTGCTACTGGAAGAGTCCTTGGATATATCCTGGGTGTGGGGAAAATATAATTTCTAATCCAAGGTATTTGGAGTTGGAGTCACTTCTGTGCTCCCTGGAGCGTTAATCCCTGCCTGCTTCTCCATCTTTGTCTTAAGCACAGTCTCCCATTCAGTGCCAGGCTCCAAGTGGGCACTGTCTTGTCTGGTTCAAACGCCCCTCCCTGGAACACTAACTTTTTGCTTCGTTCCTCCTACATTCTATTTCAGACCCCTGCAATTTGTCATGTGGCCTGTTTGAATCATATGTTAGTCACCCACTGAAGTCACATTCTTTGTGAAGTTCACCCTTCAATGAGATGTGGTCATCACCAGCACCCCCCACCCCCGCCCACCAGTTAGCCTCTCCAGGGGCTGTGTAGCTATGCCAACCCAAAACATCATTGGTCAAAATTCCTAGACTAGATGGAATGCTTTCCAGGTGCCAGGCACTATGCTAAAAGCTTTATACAATTACAGCATTTGGTTCTCACAACATGAAGGGAAACTAAGGCTCAGAGAAGTTAGGCAATTTGCCTGAGGTGACAAAGCACATGGTGGAAAAGAGATGAAGTCAGCTCTGACGTCAAAGCTTATCATCTTAGCTCTCTGCTTCCTTGTTGCCATGTCCTGAGCTGCTTCCCTCCTCCATGCCTTTCCACCATGATGTTCAGCTTCATCTCAGGAACAGAACAATGGAGTCAGTCTTCTGTGGACTGAGACCTCTGAATCCAGCTGCAGGAGGAGAGAGACCTTGGTGTGTATGAGCTGGGAGGGAGGACGCAGTCGGGGAGAGCAGGAAGATCCGGCTAACATCACTGACTCAGCTCTCCTGTACCCCCAAGATGCATCTGCGGAGTCACACTAGTGAGTCCCCATGCCTCCAAACAGGAGAGAAAACACACGACCTTCTGAGTTTGGCTTATTTTTCTTAACATAATGCTCCCAAGTTCCATCCATTTTCCTGCAAATGACAATTTCATTGGAACAATTAACTTCTATGAAAAAAAGGGGATTTGTAGCACGATTAAGGGTCTTCAGATGGGCAGGTCATCCTGGGTTTATCTAGATGGGTCCGTAAGTGTTGTCACTGGTGTCTTTATAAGGCAGGGTTTTGGCTGCAGGAGAGAGAAGAGGCGGTGTGAGGACAGCAGACACAGGGAGGTCTGAAGCTGCCTCGCTGCTGGCTTTGGGGATGAAGAGGCCACAGCCAAGGAATATTCAGCTCTGCAAGCTGAAAAAAGCAAGGAAACGAATTATTCCATGGAGCCCCCGAGAGGCTGCAGCAGTGCCAAGACCTTGGCTTTGACCCATCGAAATCCAGTGTGGACTTCTGACCCCCCCAGAACTATAGAACAGCTTTGTGTTCTTTTAAGCCACCAAGTTTATGGTATTTTGTTGTAACAACAACAGGTAACCACACCCTAACATTCTGACTCCCCCCACCAAAAATAAATAAATAAATAAAAGCTCATAATCTTAACCACTATTCCAGAATGAAATCTTATCTCATGGCAGGAAGACCACCAAAGGCCACCTCCCGAGCCCCTCACCACCCACAGAAGATTTTGCTAAGCTCCTCGGCCCTTTTCAGGTCTGGCATGCCCTCCGACTCCTCCTCGCAGCACACCTCCAGCCACCACCACGGATCTGGAGGGCATGTGAGATGCCGGCCCAGGTGCTCCCCACCTGCGGCCTTTACCTGGATGCCCTGGGGCATCAGCAGGGTCACGTGGCTGGGCATGAGCACACTCCCTGTTCCCCTACTCTCCATGGGCAGTGGAGAGGACAGGCCTGGTCTCAGCACAGGAAAGACCATTCCTGTCTCCTTCAGGGTCCCTGCCAGGCCTAGCTGCTCACCACTCTCCAGGACAGGAGAGGATTCTTCCAAAATTCCCTTGGGAGCCAGGCGCAGTGGCACACGCCTGTAATCCCAGCGACTCGGGAGGCTGAGGCAGGAGGATCGTGAGTTCAAAGCCAGCCTCAGCAATTTGGCAAGGCCCTAAGCAACTCAGTGGGAGACCCTGTCTCTAAATAAAATACAAAATAGGGCTGGGGATGTGGCTCAGTGGTCAAGTGCCACTGGGTTCAATCCCCAGTACCAAAAAAAAAAAAAAAAATTCCCTTGGGAATATTTTGCTAAATGATAAAAACATGAAACTCTGTAACTGGACTTTTAAGACAGGGTGAGAAGAGGGCTGCTGTGAGCCAAGGGCCAGCAGGACCAAGGTGGGAGCTTTGCTCAGCTTTCAAATAAGCACTCTGTGGTGTTCTGCATCAGTTTTAACCCTTCCCATGTACACTGCATGCCTCAATTATCCCAAAGCATGCGAGCCCTTTGGAAGGCGGTTCTCTTCTTAGACCTCCACTCTGCCCCTCGAAGGTAGCTGATGCTAACCCAGACACCACCCCTATCCTTTGGACCCATCCATCTGCCTCTTTGTGCCTGAAAACGACTTCTCCTCATAATTTATGAAGGCTTCCAGGCCCACATGGTTAGGGAGGCTAGAAATGCCAGGGAATTAGCACCCTTGCCCAGGGCCAGCCCTCAGCCAATGCCTTCGGGGAGAATAATACCCTAGCCCCCTCACCCTCAGATGTGGTACTTCTGAGATCTGGGTTTTGAATGGTTTCCCAGTGCCTCCCCAGGGGATTAAGCTCCAGTTGCCCGGTGTGAAAGGTGGCTTAATGTTGATCCCTGGATTGGCTGTCTCCCTTTGCCACCGTTCTTCTTTTCCACGCACCAATTACTCGGGAATGTCCCAATAATTCCCTCGCCTTTGTATCAGGGCTTGCTTCTGGAAGGATGCACATAGCACTCACTCAATAAATATTTGTGAAAGAGGGGAATATAAATTTAGGATAAGGATAAGCAGCATTGTAAGACTTTTTTTTTTTTGGCACTAGAAATTGAACCCAGGGGTACTCTACCACTGAGCTACATCCCCACCCCTTTTTATTTTTTATTTTGAGACAAGGTCTTGCTAAGTTTGCTGAGGCTGGCCTTGAACCTGCCATCCTCCTGCCTCAACCTCCTGAGTTCTGGGATACATAGGAGTGTACTACCATACCTACAGTAAGGTATTTTTTAATGCTCCAGAACTTTCCTTAAAATGCCATTTGGGGGAATTAGGGAAGGACTATATTTATAAAAGCAGCAATATTCCTTTGGGGACCTCCCACTGTGACCTCCCAAGGACGAAGTTCTGCAATCCACTGATTCTGAAGGTCACATTAGTTTAAGTAGTGTGTTTAATTTAAAGTCTCCAGGATATTCAGGGCATTTTCTCGGGTGTACAGATGCACGTATTGTATGAGTTTCATCCATGAACTTAGTTTGAGACTGAGAATTTACATAATCCACAGTTTCTTTTCCTTTTAGGGGCAGATGATAGACAGCCAACTATGACGAGAAATTGCATAACAAAGAGAGATGCCAGCTTAAGAAAAAGGCAATTCTGGAAAGCACCCTGTTCACTAAATTTCCTGTGTTCTTCAGCAGTGTGACTTTCCTGGGCACTTTGGAGCCTCTTGGTGAAGCAGAGGCTGGTTTACTCCACATACCATGCTTCTGCTGCATTCCGATACAGGTCTGATTTCCTTTTATTATCATTCTTTTTAAACACACAGACGTGTGGTGAGGAAAAACTCATCAGTGTTGTGGGCAGATCTCACTCTGGCAGAGCAGTGGCTCAATCAGAGTGCAGGAGCTTTGCCGAAAGATTTCCTTCAAAGTAGCGATGAGGGCAGTCGGCTTTCAGGGCTGCTGGCCTGCAGTCCTTGTCTGAGAGGTAGGGTAAGTTCTCAGGGTTGTCCTCAGCAGAGGGATCAGAGTGGAAGCTCTTGAGAGCCAAAATCCGGTACCGCTTCCTCCGGTTCACTTTATATATGCGAATCCTTTCTTTTTCTGCCTCTGGGTCGGTGAGAATCCCATCCCAGCGCAGGCTTTCGTTGATCTGGTTGGAAAGGTTCTCTTCTACTTCGGCAAAGTGGGGGAGACTCACGGCGCAGGAGTAGGAAGGGCTGTGCTTGTGTGCCTCTTTGTCCTGTTTGGGCTCTGACCGTGGGCTGTGGTCTTTGCCAGGATTTAAGATGTCATGGAAGGACGAAGACAATGGCTGACTCTTCAGGCCTCGGCTCTGATGTTTATCTGCTGAACAGATGAAGAGGTTAATGTTTGTGGCCACATCTGTCCTAAGCCTGCTTGGGATGATGCCTGAATCACCAAAGATGGAGGGGCATGGGGACCCCTCTTCACTCAGGGCTCACACTGTCAAGGCCAGCAATCTCAACACACACTGCCTATGTGCTTTGGGTCAAATCATGTGGGGGCAAGAGGAGTCTCCCTCCTTCCCTCCCTCCCTCCTTCCCTTCCTTCCTTTTTTCTTCTTCCCTCCCTCCTTCCTTCCCTCCTTCCTTGCATGGTATTGGGGATGGAACCAGGGCCTTATGCATACTAAGCACACACCCTGCCAACAAGGGACATCCCAGTCCCCCAGGAACCACTGAGCACCTACTGGAAAGCAGGTCTTCTGGATAGAAGCTATCAGTCCTGTTCTCCAGGGGAGGAAACTGAGGACCCAAGAGCTTCATTAACTGTCAGTGTCACACAGCAAATGGCAGAGTCAGATTCGAAGGTCGGCTTGGCTCCCGCTGCCCTGCTGCCCCTCACTTAACCTTGCCAAAGGCACTTTCCAGGTTGCATCTATGACTGTACTGCCAGTCTAGACACTTTATGATGGAAGAAACGGAGACAACAGAAAAGCTTCCTAAACTTCACTGATGAAATCAGTATTATGCCAAACCCGGAAATACTTCTGCTGTGTAGCTTGTACTCATTCTT
>JAJEJO010002069.1:443734-475013 GCA_020662805.1 Glaucomys volans
CTTTCTTTCTTTCTTTCTTTCTTTCTTTCTTTCTCTTTCTTTCTTTCAAATAGCATTTCAGAATTATATGACATTCATATAAAATACTACAAGTTGTGGTTCTTTTATCAGCTCATCCTTCTAGTTTTTAGGAGACAGAAATACCTCCCTCAGCAAAAAGGGAGGTGAGAGAGTAAAGAAGAGGGACAATTCTTGTCTTGACATTTCTTTACCTTCCTACTCCCCCAAAACTATTTGGTGTCCCCTGCTGACAGTATTAGGTACATGTCACTATAATTTCAACACTCAAAAGTTATACACCGGGACTGGGATTGTGGCTCAGTGGTAGAGCACTTGCCTAGTATGCGTGAGGCACTGGGTTCAATTCTCAGGACCACATAAAAATAAGTGAATAAAATAAACGTCTAAAAAAAAAGTTATACACCAGGGCTGAGGATATAGCTCAGTTGGTAGAGTGCTTACCTTGTAAGCACAAGGCCCTGGGTTCAATCCCCAGCACCGCAAAAATAAAAAATAAAAATAAAAAAAATTATACACCAAAAAGACAACACACTTCCTGATTTTGCTTTGTAGATACACAGAGGGTTTTTTGCCTTATACTCCAGAATTGTTTTTTTCCTTTTTATTATGGTTCCACCTGAAGAAGTTATTATGACTTCCTCTTGCTCCCTTCCCCAAACAACAAGGCTGACACCAGGATGACTACCATTCCTCTGTCTCCAGCTCTGCACACAGAGAACAAGGATCCATACACTTGAGCCTGGAACCAGCCATGCTAGAGGTCAGGGTCATTTCCCTGATGGTCAAATCCACTGAGATGGACCACACAGGTGACAATGGAATCACTGTACTCATGGGCAGATGTATTCTATGTCATGGTCACACTCTCTCCTCGAAGTGGGCACTCAGTGCCTTTGTGGAGAAATCTGGGTCCTATCAGAAGAATGTGGTGAAGCACAGGGACTCTGTGAAGCTGTCAGTGAGGCTGGAGTACCTGCATGGATATGCTGCTAAGCGTACAGGGGTGACTATGCATGTGAGTGTCTGACATAGCTGTCAGGTATGTGCCTGATGGGGAAACTGTGCTGCAGTTTCATGGATGGTGTCACTGACATGAGGGTGTGTTGGGAAGGGATGAGGATGAAGCAGTGACTGGTGTACAGTGGGGCTGCCCCTTGGTGGATGAGGGATGGGTCCATGCAGGGAGGATTCTTCATAAGCATTTACCTGGGTGTGGGGGTCCATACAGCATCCAGAGGCAGGTGTCCCTTCATGCATGAGGAGGGAGGTGTTTCTGTATGAGTGTCAGTTTCTTAGGTCAAGAGAAGTCTCTGTGAGTGGTCTCTGTAGAGAGGACTTGACATTTCTGCAGGGAGGGTATGGATGTTTAGGACTGAAGTTGGCTGAGGGACTAGGAAGTTGAGAGGGTATCTGTGGGGCTGGGAGGCTCTTGGGAATGTGGGTATCTGTGAGGGTGCTGTGAGGGGCTAGGAATTATGTGCATATTGAGAACTCTCAGTGAGCCATGCGGGGTCTCTGGGAAACTGGAAGTTGGTGGAATTTCTGTGGCCTCTAAGGGATCTCTTGGAAGGGCAGTCGCTGTGGACACGATGGTCTTAATGAGTACGGTTGGGCATCACTGTGCCAACTTAAGTGGCATGTGTGGGGATAAGAGGGACCACTGGCTGGGATTGGAGTTTCTGTATGGTTTGAAGCCATCTGGAGGCAGAAGGGCATCTCTGGGAGGAGATGGGTGTCCTCGGACGAATCTCAGGAAGGGTGGCTTAAGAGGCTGCGCTAGTTGCTTCTCTTACCGTCCCCCTTGCCCGACCCCTTGGTCTTTTTCTTCTTCTTTTTTTTCTTCACCTTCCGTTTGACCAGTTCTGAGGTGCTGCCCGCGATGGGAGGTAGCCTGGACCCCGGAGAGCCCGCAGCGCCGCCGTCCAGAGCCTCCTCTTCCTCATCGTCCTCCTCGCACTCTTCGCTGAACCCCGCCCCGACCCCACCGCGGCGGCTCATTCGCCTGCGGGTCCGCGACCTGCGCCTGCGGCAGCCCAGGACCCGCGGCTGCCGGGTGGGACGGTCGGGGCGCTGACTGCCGGGTGCGGGCCACGCGTCTCCATGGCGACCGCCCCACATCTCGCGTGCGCAATCAGGAAGCTGCCGCCGGGTACGGCCGTGGGCATCGGTGTGCGCATGCGTGTTTCAAAAAGTTTAAGACACGTTCCGCCCGCAGTGCAGAGGATGAGGATGGGTCGAGGTTCTAGGTCCTCGGGCTGACGTGTCTCCTTCTCGCCCACGCCTTCTTACCCCTTTTGGTACTGGGGTTTGAACCCATGGGCACCTTACCACTGAGCCACATCCCCAGACTTTTTAATTTGTATTTTGAGACAGGGTCTCGGTAAGTTGCTTAAGGCCTAGCTAAATTGTTGAGGCCGGCCTCAAACTTTGGATCCCCCTGCCTGAGCCTCCCAGGATTACAGGCGTGCGACACTGCCCAGGCCCATTCCCATGCCTTCTAAAATACTGTTTATTCTTAACTAAATTTTTATTGTGCGAGTTCCAGTCTTGTTCCAACCTGAACTGTGGAAGCCAACACAACCAATCAAACTTCACTGCTTCCCTTCTCAGTGGATAAAGGACCTGGATAGACTGGGTTTGGAAGCCTTTCTTATCTCTCACTCTCGCCCTTTGCCCTCACCTAGGGTAGGCTGACCGCCGTGGCTGTCACTTGGAATTGGCTCCATTCTTAAACTGCCTCTTTGCTTTCAAACCCTCCTGTCAAGGTCTTCTTCATGGTGGCATGTGCTTGTAGTCCCCGCTACGCAGAGGTTGAGGCAGGTGGATCACTTGAGGCCAGGAATTCTGGGCCAGCCTGGGCAGCCTCGGGAGGTCCGAAAGAAAGAAGAAAGAAAGAAAGAAAGAAGAAAGAAAGAAAGAAAGGAAGGAAGGAAGGAAGGAAGGAAGGAAGGAAGGAAGGAAGGAAGGAAGGAAGGAAGGAAGGAGGGAAGGAAGGAAGGGAGAGAGAGAAAGAGAGAGAAAGAGAGAGAAAGAAAGAAAGAAAAAGTGGAGGTGGGAGGAATCATTCAGTTACTCTCTTACTTAAAACCTTCCAGTGGTCCCTCATCACAATTCTTTTTTAAATAAATACCTTTGTTTTATTTATTTATTTTCATGTGGTGCTGAGGATTGAACCCAGTGCCTCACATGTGCTATGCAAGCGCTCTACCACTGAGCCACAACCCCAGCCCCTCAGCACAATTCTTGTCAATACTGTTTGGTTGCTGTGGTTCACACGGCTTGGGATGATCTGTCGCTTGCTTTTCTTTCCAGGTGTATCCACCACAGATTGTATTACCCAAGCACAGCAGTAATTATTATCTCTCATCCCACAAGCTCTTCTAGATTTGGCCATTCCCACAAGAGGCAAGTTTGTTGACTAATTTGTAACCAAAAGTACATGGCAGAAATGGCACTGTATGACTTCTTAGGCTAGGATGTAAAAGGTGGCACAACATCCATCCACCTTGTTAGCTTATGACTTGAGCCTCCTGGTAAGGACTCCGAAGACCCAGAGGCTGTCATGACAGGAGGAATCCCCAACTAGAGCGCCTGGAGAGAACTGACATTGTGTGGAGAGAGACAGAGAGCAAGAGATAGAGATAGGTGCCCCTGTTACTCCAGCCCCTTCTTTTCTACATTGAATAGCAGAACTGGGCCCATACCTGTAATTCCAGTAAGTTGAGAGGCCGAGGCAGGAGGATCATAAGTTCAAGGCCAGCCTGGGCAACTTAGTGAGACCCTGTCTCAAAATTAAATATAAAAAGGGCAGGGGATGTGGCTTAGTGATAGAGCATCCCTGGGTTCAATCCCCAGTACCAAAATAAAGTAAATAAAAGGGTTGGGGTGTAACTCAGTGGGAGGCTGTCCCTGGGTTCAACCCCTACTGTGGTGGTGGTGGGGAGTCTGTATAGCAGGAAAGAAACCCCCCCTCACTCCCGCCCCCCCCCCCCGCAAGGCCAGATCCACCCAACCATTCTTTCCTAATTCCTGACTCAAGGAAACAGTGAGATATAATAGTGATTGTTAATTGTTTAAGTTACTAAGTTTTGGAGTGCTGTGTTTTGCAACAATAGATAACAGGGACAATAGATAATATCAACCTTTGACTTTAGCCATTCTAATGTATAAGAAATTGTGTTTCTCTGGGTCTTTTTTGTTTTGTTTTGCTTTGTTTTGTTTCTTCTGGCTGTACTAGGAGTCAAACCCAGGGACTTGATCATGCTAAGCCAACAGTATGCCACTGATCTGTGTCCCCAGGCATCCCTGTGGTTTTAAGTTCCAGTCCCTGATGACTAATGATATTGAGCACTTTTGTTTTGTTTTGTTTTTGTGGTACTGGGGATGGAACCCAGGGCTTGCTAAGCAAGCCCTCTACCACTGAGCAACAACCCCAGCCCCATTATTTTTGTTTATTTATTTTTCCAGTGCTGGAAATTGAACCCAGCTGGGGCACTTTACTACTGAGGTATATCCCAGCCCTTTTTTTGTTACTGGGGATTGAACCCAGGAGCACTTAACCACTGAGACACATACCCGACCCTTACTTATTTTTTATTTTGAGGCAGGATCTCACTAAGTTGTTTAGGGCCTCACTAAATTGTGGAGGCTGGCTTTGAACATGCAATCCTCCCAAGTCGCTGGGATTACAGACATGTACCACCACACCCTTTTTATTTTGTGACTGGGTCTCGCCATCATACCCAGTTATTTATTTTCTTAATGGTGTTTTTTAAATGATGACATTTATAATTCTGATGAAACAATTTTATCAATATTTTCTTTTTGTATCTTGCCCAAGAAATCTTTGCTTACACGTCAATTGCAAAGATAGTGGAGTGTTTTCTAGAAGTTTTGTGATTCTGAATTTTAAGGTTAGGCCTATGATCCATCTCAAATTAATTTTGTGAATAAAATCAGGTAGGGGCCAACACTCATTTTTTCCCAAACGGATACCCAGTTCTTCCAGGAACTTCCATTGAGAAGACATCCACCACCCCCTGACTTGATTCAACACTTGTGTAGAAAATCAGTTAACTACATATGTATGGACCTTTTTTTTTTTTTTTTTTTCTTTTTTTGATACTGGGGGTTGAACCTAAGGGCTCTCTTTACCACTGAGCTACATCCTCAGTCCTTTTTATTTTTTGTTTTGAGACAGGGTCTCACTAAATTGCTTAGGGCCTCACTAAGTTGTTGAGGTTGGCTTCGAACTTGCGATCCTCCTGCCTCAGCCGCCCCAGTCCCTGGGGCTATAGGTGTACACCACCATGCCTGGCTTGTTCCATTTTTCTATTTGTCTACACTTACACCAATACTACATTGTCTTGATTATTTGCCTTGGCATCCATATAGTGTTTTCCAATTGGGTTCTTTTCAAATATTATTTTGATGATACTAGAGCCTTTGTTCTTCAATATACATTTTCAAATCTTCTTGTCTATTTCTTCAAAATAGCCTGTTGAGATTTTGATGAGGACTGCATCAAATCTATAAATTCTGGCACTCTTAGTACTCAGTAAATGACAGTCATTAGTATTGATCCACAGACAGTATGTGTGGATGGATCATACTTCAAAGGGCCCTTCTGTTAGTTCATGTGCAAGTCCTGAGTCCTTCCAACCATTGTCAGGCTCCTTAATGTGTCCAACACAGTTCTGCCTGCCGTGAGTGCTCAATATCTGCCTCTTGCCCGTCTGCTTTTGTCCTTAGAAGCTAAGTGAAATATAAATGACAGAAGTTCTTTGTGCAATTGACCAGCTGCTAGTTGAGATGTCTGGGGCTTGCTTTTCACACGTCCTTCTGTACTCACTCTGGCGCTTGCAGACAGGTGCTTGGAAGGGCTGGCTGCCCTCCCGCCTGTCGTCCCTCTTGGCTGGTCCTTCTTGCCTGAATGCTTAGCTGGCTGGAGACAGCTTGGCCATTTCTCTTCCAATTTTCATGAAGGTTGCACTGAAGTTCTGTGGAGCTAGCCAGTGGGTTATGAAAGAGAAAAGTCACCTCCAGCAAATGGATACATTTTATTATCAATCATAAAATGCTTTGTAAGGCAGGCTATTTTAAATGTTCATGGTATTTCAACTGTGTGTCGCTTCATTTGGTTCCCATTAGCTGTCTCTGTCTCCTTCCCCTCTTCAACCCACTGCAATTGGAGTTCTAGCCCCATCACTTTACCAAAACAGCTTCGCAAGGTCACCAGTGTTCTTCCATGTCACTGAATCCAATGGACAACCTCTTTTCTTGTTGTACTTGACTGGTCAGCAACATTGGGCACTGCTGATCTCTCCTTTTTTTGCGGAGGGAGGATAGAGGGAATTGAACTCAAGGGCATTTGACCACTGAGCCACATTCCCAGTCCTTTTTTGTATTTTATTTAGATAGGATCTCACTGAGTTGCTTAGGGCCTCACTAAATTGCTGAGGCTGGCTTTGAACTCGCAATCCTCCTGCCTCAGCCTCCAGAGCCACTGGCATTACAGGCGTGCGCCACCGCACCCAGATTCTTCTTCTTTTTTGAAAGGGTGTATTGGCTTGGTTTGGGGGATACCCCAGGTGCTCGTTAGCTTCCTATTACTCTAATGATTAACTGAGATGAATCAACTTTTAAAGAAAAAAGGTTTAAACTTTTAAAGATCATAGGTTTATTTTTGTTTTTGTTGTTTTGTACCAGGGCACTTAACCACTGTTGGCTCACAGTTTTGAAGGTTTCAGTCCATAACTGATTGGCCCATTTTGCTTGGGGCCTGTGTGAGGCCATATATCACCGTAGAAGTGCCTGGTGGAGCAAAATCACTGACCTCATGGCTGGTGAACAAGAGAGAGAAAGAAGAGACGGTGGCCCCACAGCTACCCTCGAGGGCACACAGCGTCCCAGAGGCCTCCTAGCAGGCCCACCTCTTAAAGTTTTTACAACCATCCTCCAGTGACACCTTGGAAGCAAGTCTTACCACGTGGATCTTTGGGAGACACTTAAACCCAAACTATAGCAGCACACATGGTCCCCTGGTCACTGTCTCTCTGCAGGTTAATCTTTCCTTTCCAGCCACTGAACATTGGGCTTCTTCAGATCTGGCCTAAGGACTCAATTCATGAAGCTCTGCCTATATATTTCTTTTCTTTTTTTGGGGGGTGGGCACCAGGGATTGAACGAGGGGCACTTAATCATCCCCCACCCTTTTTTTTCCCCAGCCCTTTTTTATTTTTTATTTTGAGACAGGTTCTCACTAAGTTGTTTAGGGCCTCCTTTAACTGCTGAGGCTGTCTTTGAATTTGTGATCCTCCTGCCTCAGTCTCCTGAGTCATTGGGATTACAGGCATGCGCCATTGCACCTGACCTATATATTTTCTTAGGAGAGTCTGATCTACACTTCAACCATTTCCTATATGCTGATCACTTTTAATTTTCTATCTTTAGCCTGGAACCATATATCCAATATCCAACATCCAATGGAAACTCCACCTTTCTCAGACATACCTGGCAGACACCATTGACTGAGGAATGGATGGTTCAGGTTCTCCCCAAAGCAAGCTCTAGGACAGGAAATTGAGTGCAATTGGGTGTAGTGGCACACAGCATAATCTCAATGACTCAGGAAGCTGAGGCAGCAGAATTGCACATTGGAAGCCAGCCTCAGCAACTTAGACCCTGTCTCAAAATAAAAAAATAAAAAGGGCTGGGGATATATGTAAAGCTCAGTGGTAGCACCCCTGGGTTCAATCCCCAGCACCAAAAAATAAAAAGAACAAATAAATGAAGAAAGAAAGAAAAAGAAATCAAGTGCAAAGCTTTCATTTGGAACACGGGTAGAGAGTAGATGAGTGAGGCAGAGGGCTTGTCATTCTGCTGGTTACCTCTGTGCAGCCAAACTCAGTCCTTTTGGAGAACTCTGGGAGGTGGTGTAAAACCTGCTGGGCGGGATCCCAACCAAGACTTAATGAATGGAGCTGGTGATTATCCACCACCACTCAAAAGAGGCTCCTTTAAGGGATGCTGCGAGATTCCAGTGCCTCTGGCTCCCTCTGCCTAGGCCCAACATCCTCCCAAAGCCAGAGAAAAGCCTTCAGGTAGAGTTTCAGGTGTTGGGAGAAAAAAGCCTTTGACAAGTGGAGGTGAATGGCAGGGCTGGGGATGGAGCAAGAGCCACCAACCTTGACACCTCCCAGCCCTTGTCTGCAGAACTCTGGTCTTGTTCTAGTGGCTGTACTGCAAATTTGGCCTATGACTTCAGGGAAGAGTCCTGAAACATCTGAGCTTTGTGGTAATCCAAGCCTCACATGTATGTACCTAGCCAATGGTATGTGTAAAGAGGGAACTTGTAACCTACTCCTGGCAAGTGAGATTTGAAGGACATCTACTGGAGGCTGCTAGGAAAGTGCTCCTCTTCTGTTGCGGGCCACTGTTGGATGTGGATCTGGTGCCTGGGACTCTGACAGATATCTTGCAATGGGGATGAGAGCTCATCTGAGTACAAAGTAAACGTGCCAAGGACGAGAGAATATCTGGGAACCTCAAACCTGGATATACACCCCAGCAAAACTCTTGCACGTGGTCATCGGGAGCTGGCAAGAGGTTCACATCAGCAATGTTTATAGCAATAAAAAACTAGAAGCAACTCTGACATAATCACACATAGAATATTACACATCAGTGTAAGAATGAACTATAACTATCCCTGCAATGTAAATAAATCTTGGGAATATAATTTTTTTTTTTTTTTTTTTTTTTTTTTTTTTTTTTAGTGCTAGGGTTTGAACTCAGGGCTCCACACATGCTAGGCAAGTGCTCTACCAGAGGTACACCCGCCAGCAGAAACATAATGCTAAATGAAAGAAGAAGATTTCACAGGTGATGCCCAAGCTGGGTGTTGAAGATGAGTGGGAGTGACCAAAGAAATGATCGAGGAACCTGATTCAGAGCTAGATTGGAAGATTGGAAGACCTTTCAGCAACCAAATGAAGTGTGAGCCAGAAGACTCCCTCAAAAGCGAACAAAAGATGCATATTCTTTGAGAGATCATCTGTACCACCTGAGAGAGCCCCAGGCATGGTCAAGGGTAACACCTTCAATTCCACTACTGTCAGAAGCAATTGTTAAAGACTTAGAAATGGGAAAGCCGGGCACACCAGTAATCCCAGCAGCTCGGGAGGCTGAGTCAGGAGGCTTGAGCATTCAAAGCCAGCCTCAGCAACTTTGTGAGGCCCTAAGCAACTTAGTGAGACCCTGTCTCTAAATAAAATGTAAAAAGGGTTGGAGTGTGGCTCAGTGGGAAAGCGTCCCTGGATTTAATCTCCCGTACCAAAAAAAAAGGAAAAGAAAATAGTCTTTTAGAAATGGGGCTAAAGAGAATGTTGGGTGTCTTCTCCAGGGAATGCCAAGCATTGTCCTGTTAACTATGAAGGATTACCTGATTCTATGCAGGTACACTTTTGGTTGTCCAATAACTAGGCTATTTTCTAATTCCATATGGGAGGCAGTTAAGCTGTAAAGAACTTAAAGTAATGCAAATGATTCTTTTTTTTTTTTGAACCAGGGATTGAACTCAGGGACACTCGGCCACTGAGCCACATCCCCAGCCCTATTTTGTATTTTATTTAGAGACAGGGTCTCACTGAGTTGCTTAGAGCCTCACTGAGTTGCTTAGGGCCTCACTGAGTTGCTTAGGGCCTCGCTAAGTTGCTGAGGCTGGCTTTGAACTCGGGATCCTCCTGACTCAGCCTCCCAGGTCGCTTGGATTACAGGCGTGCGCCACCGCACCCGTCATGCAAATGATTCTTTCCCACAGAAATGCAAATGAATTTTGTCAGGTAAGGATTACACCTGCTAGAAAAGGTGATCACAAACATTACATTTTATTGCCTAGTAGGATATTAAGAAAATTATTAGCAACTTCATTTCAGCATTTTTGAAATGTGTATACTGTTCTTCCAATTCTTCTTTGAACTAGTTTTGTCTTATTTGTTCTTCATCAAAGGATTGAGTAAAATTATACCTCAGTCATGATATGATCTTTTTGAAAACTGTAATTTAGCACAGAAATAAAATACTTTTTTCTTTTACTTAAAAACAAACAAACAGGGCTGGGGATATAGCTCAGTTGGTAGAGTGCTTGCCTCACATGCGCAAAACCCTGGGTTCAATCCCCAGCACCACACAAACAAACCAAACAGCTGGGCATGGTGGTGCACACCTGTAATCCCAGCAAACGGGGAAGCTGAGGCAGAGAATCACAAGTTCAAGACCAGCCTCAGCAATTTAGCGAGGCCCTAAGCAATTTAGGAGAGACCCCATCTCAAAATGAAAAATAAAAAGGACGGGGGGGGGGGGCCGGGCGCGGTGGCGCACGCCTGTAATCCCAGCAGTTTGGGAGGCTGAAACAGGAGGATCGTGAGTTCAAAGCCAGCCTCAGTGACTTAGCAAGGCCCTAAGCAACTCAGTCTGCCTAATAAAATAATGTCTCTAAATAAAATAAAAACTAGGGGCCTGGGGTTGTGGCTCAGTGGTAAAGCACTTGCCTAGCATGTGTGAGGCCCTGGGTTCGATCCTCAGCACCACATATAAATAAATAAAATAAAGGTCCATTAACAACTAAAAAAATATTTTAAAAAAAATGGACCGGGATGTAACTCAGTGGTTAAACATTAAGCACCCCTGGGTTCATTTCCCATTACTAGTAAACAAACAAAAACCATTTTTACTGCTAGGTACAGTGGCACACACCCATGATCCCAACTGAGGAGGCTGAGGTGGGAGGATCTGAGACCAGCCTGGGCAACATAGTGAGACCCCAACTCAAAACAAATAAAACATTTTATCTTAACTTCTATTTATTCATCTAAAAAATACTTCTGACCCTGGAGAAGTATAACAGGAAACTGGCTACTTCTAGAGAGCAGCTGTTTGTCTGTATGTCTTTTCTGCCAGACCAAGTTCCTTGAGATCAGAGAGTGTGGCGTGTTTATCTCTGTCCCCACGGTCAGTCCTGGCATGGAGCTGGTGTTCCGTAAGTGAATGAGTGAACGAGGTAGAGACAATGAAACTCACTTTCACAACTTGGACAGAGGTCATATGAGTGTATCCCTACTCGATAGATGAGGAAACTGAGACACGGAGATGTGAAGAGACTGGTTCAACCTCCCAGTGCTCAATGGTCTCCATGGGGTCTTGGATTCCACATTCTCACTTCTACTTTTTTTATTTTTATTTTTTTCAGTGCTGGGGGTGGAATCCAAGGCCTCTTGCCTGCACTTACCCACTGAGCTACACTCCAGCCCCAGTTCTGCATGTCTTGCAGGGAAGCAGATTTTGCAATGATGTTCACTGGCCAACAGGAGAGATAGTGGCATTTTCATTATCTGGCCCTGTTTCCTTGTTTATTCTTTCTCCCGTGGTCTCAGCGGCTGCAGTTGTCATGAGTAGGGAAAAGCTGAGGATCACTGGGTCAGGCTTCCCCCTTTGGCTAGAGCTGCTGTGGGCTCCTGGGGTAGAGCTTGTGGCTCTGTGCCTTGCTGGGCCACGTAGCCTGGGTCCCTCCAGCTGGCTGGCCTGCTGGTTCCACCTCCAGCTGTGTCCTGACCACACTGTCAGTGTCTTCCCTGAGGCAGACAGGCAGCGTCCACTTTTCAAGCAACACCAGCCTTAGACTTGGGCAAAAAGAGTCCCTGCCCTGGGTCTTGTGCCTCACAGGATCTTGCTCCTCCTCTACTCCAGCTGTCTGTCTCCTAAGGGACAGGAATTCTGTTGCAGCAAAGGGTCCTGCTCACCCAGAGCCCATCCTCTTCTCTCTCCTTCTAGCCTACAATCTGAGTGCCTGCGACCTTGAAATTTCTTGCTCAAATGGCCCCAGCCTGATTGAATGCCCGTGCGGGTCTACCCTCCTGTGTACCCTAGGCCCAAGGGCAGTGTTGGTGGAACCTGGACAGGTGGACTCAGACATCCAGATTGTGCACTTGAGAGACTGTCTCAGGATGGAGCCTGGAGCAGAGAGCGGAAGAGGAGGCAGTCCACACACCAGTGCAGAGCCCCAAAGAGTCTGAAATTCAAAATTGAAATCTGGCCTTTCTGGTTGTAAGGAAGGTACATTTGTCAAGGTAGGAGAATAGTACATATTTTGCTTAACAGTCTGTCAATTTAATTTATAACATTTAATAGTTACACATATGGTGCGTGGGTCTCTGCGCCTGCTTTTGCCCCGGGGTTTGCAACTATTAACAACAGGGCTGTTCTTTCTTTTTCCTCCCTTCGTACTCAGTCCAACTGCTTTCTGATTTTCACTTCATACCTCAAGGCACCCTTAAAAAAAAAGGAAAAGATAAAGATGAACCCCACAACCAGTTAAGATAAATTGCACCATTTCCATGGGTGGAGACTACCTGGCAGCTTCTAAGAGAGAACAAGGCAGCTTGATTTAGGCTGATTTGAGATGAAGACCAAGAGAGTGTTCTGGGAAAAGGAGTGAAGTGGAGCTCAACATCAGGATTGCCAGCACCTGCTGCCTCTCACCTCCTCCCTGACCCTCTACAGCTTCTCCAACAGGCCGAGCACCTCTCCACTCGGGTCCTGGCATTTGCCACTCCCTCCCTGCTGGAACTTTTTTTGTATCAGTAATTGAACCCAAGGGTGCTTAACCACTGAGCCACATCGCAGCCCTTTTCATTTTTCTTTTAGAGACAGGGTCTCCCTGAGTTGCTGAGGCTGGCTTTGAACTCGTGATCCTCCTGCCTCAGCCTCCCGAGCCCCTGGGATCACAGGTGTGCACCACCCTGCCCGGCTGGAACATTTTCTTTTTTTTCTTTGTGGTGGTGCTGGGAATGGAACTCCGGTCCTCACCCATGTCAGGCAAGGCTCTGCTCCTGAGCTACATCCCAAGCCCCGCTGTAACTTTCTTGCCCTATCCTCCTTCCATTCCAAGGTTATCTTATCAAAGAGCCTCCCTGACTATGTCCCCTCCATGCCCCTTTGCTGTCCTTATTTTCCTCCACAGTACTTACTGCCATTTTTTATTGGTACATTATACTTATACGTAATAGTGGACCTCATTGTGACGTGTTCATATGTGCACATAATTTGCTTAGTGTCCTTTCCCAGTACCTTCCTTTCCCCTCTGCTCACTTGCTGCCACTTGACATACACATGGGGTTGTTTATTTCTATAGTATCTGTCTTTACTTGAGTCTAAGCTAGAAACTGTTTTGTTCACTGCTGTACCCCCAAATCTAAAGCAGTGGCTACATAGAACAAGCACTTCATAAATATTTACCAAATAAACATATGGGTTAAAAAAAAGTATATGTTGAATCTTCATATATGTCTATGCCTGGAATATTGCTAAAAGGATATACATGAAATGGGTGAAATTGCTGTTTCTTTGGCAGGAGAGGAAAAGACACATGGCTTCACTCTATCTTCTTCCGTGATGCTTGACTTTGTTATCATATGCATACAATACTAATTTTGAAAAAATTTTTTTAACATCCTACAAATTTATTAATGGAAAGAATTTTGAAAAGCTGTTTGAGCCCCATGATGGTCCCATAATGAAAAACAAACTCTGGTCAAACGTGACCACAGAGATGGATCTCTTAAATGCTGAACATAAAAGGAAGTTGGAAAAAATACAAAAAATCAAATCCAGCCGGGCACGGTGGTGCACGCCTGTAATCCCAGCACTTGGGAGGCTGAGGCAGGAGGATCACGAGTTCAAAGCCAGCCTCAGCAACTTAGCGAGGTCCTAAGCAATTCAGAAAGCAGATCAGTGGTTGCCAGAGGAGTCATTGGCAGTGATTATTTACAGAATCTGGAACCCATTGCTGTGGTGCTTGCTATTGGAAGGGTGAGGTAGGAAGGTCTCAAGTTCTAGGTCAGCTTGAGCAACTTAGTGAAACCCTGTCTCAAAATAAAGAAATAAAAAGGGCTGGGGATGTAGCTCAGTGATAAAGTGCCTCTGGGTTCAATCCCTAGTATAGCAAAATAATGATAATGATAATAATAATAATAATAATGCTTTATATTGTTTATTTATTTGTTTTGCAGTACTGGAGATTGAACCCAGGAGTGCTCTACCACTGAGCCACTTCCCAGCCCTTTTTATTTTGAAATAGGGTCTCACTAAGTTCAGGCTAGCCTTGAACTTGGGATCCTCCTGCCTAAGCCTCCAGAGTCATTGGAATTATAGGCATGAGCCATCATAATCAGCAGAAATGTTTTGTTTTTTAAGCTGGGCAGTGGGTATATTGTTATATTTTATATTATTCTTTGCTATGTCTAAAATGTTTCCTGACAGCAATTTGTAACCTCACAAAACTCTAGCCTTATGATCCTATTACAGGCTGAGTTGTGCCCCCACCCCTCAAATTCATATGTTGAAGTCCTAACCCTTAGATAGTGACCATATTTAGAGATGGAAACTTTAAAGAGGTGATGAGTTAATTCGAGGTCATCAGGGTAGCCAGAATCCTACATGACAGATGTCTTTATAAGAGGAGATTTAGCCGGGTATGGTGATGCACACCTGTAATCCCAGCATCTTGGATGCTGAGGCAGGAGGATCCCAAGTTCAAAGCCAGCCTTAGCAAGTTAGCAAGGCTCTAAGCAAATTTGCGATATTCTGTTTCAAAATAAAAGGGACTGGGGATGTGGCTCAGTTGTTGAGTGCCCCTGAGTTCAATACCTGGTACCAAAACAAAAAACAAAAAAACCACAGAAATGCATGGGGAGAAGACACAGTGAGAAGTCGCCACCTGCAAGCTAAGGAGAGAAACCTCAGAAGAAACCAGCTTGCTGAGCCCTCCATCCCAGACTGCTTTCCTTTACAGCTGGAGTCAGCGACGTTGTTGTTTAAGCCACCAGGCCTGTGGGCTATGTCACAGCAGCCTAGAAAATGAACACAGGTCCTTTTGTCCTCTACCTTCTCCAGTCCCCTCACCTCAGATCCATGGCTTCACTTTTCTCACTTCCTGTTTTCTACTATATTATACCTGGCTTACCACGTGACTTTTATGGTGTGTTCAGCCATCAGAGCTGAGAAATCCAACATAGAAACAGGGTGGAAGGGCCCAGAGGCCTGTCATTTGCTGAAGGACTCATGGTCACTGTCACCCTCCTTCTCCTCTCCCATTCTTGGCATTTTTAAAACCCATCTTTCAAGACCTAGTCCTAGACCATGCAGGAACTGGGGGCTCCAGAAGAAGAAATGCCAGGGAAAGTCTTCAATTTTCTCATCTTTTAAAATAGTCACAATAATAATAGGATTACTTACACCCTAGGGTTGTTGAGAGGATTAAATGAGCTATTCCTTGAAAAACATTTAGTCCTTGAGCATGGCCCCTGGTGCACGTGCATAGCTGTATTTTGCCTAGCTTTGCACCAAGCCTCAGGACAGTATCCATTTCTTTACACAGAATGGCCTGTGTGTGGATCAGTGAGGAGACATTCTCAACTCCTGGCCGTTCCTAAGGGATGACATTTGTTGCTCGAAAATGTAAATCTTCAGTACATTTTGTGCAATTTGCTAAAACCAATGATAATGACAACCCGTATCAAGGCCAGGGTTCCAGTCCTAGCGCTGAGATGTTTTCCTCGGGAACTTACCTTGCAAATGCAATGACTTAATGACCGTTTCAGCCCCGCCCAGAAGCGGGTACCTGGATGTGCCTCAAGTGTCTCCCTTCTCGCATGTATGGGAGCATTGAAATGATACCTGTCACCTTCTAGGTAGCCAGAGCAAAAAACCCTCTCCCCAGGGAGGCCTCCACCTAGCCCCCCACAGCCTAGGTGTCAGGAAAGGGGGCTTGGCCTGTGGAATCCAGGAAAGTGGCACCAGAGTGCACAGAAGGGTCTGAAATGAAGGGACTCCCTGCCTAGACCAGCAGAGGAGGCAGGGGGCTGATGCCTTTGAGGGTAACCCTGGCAGAGCTGGCAGTGTGCTGGAACCATGAAGAGCCAGCCCTGGAGATAACTTGCTTGGAATCCTGGACCTACCACTTATTAGCCCTGTGACCTTGGGTAAGTAACCTTGGTCTTTCCAAGTCTTGGTTCTCTGACTGTGAAGTGGGGACAGTGACAGTTCTTGGGTCAGAAAGTGGCTTTGTGAAGTTGAAATGAGATGATGCACAGAATGTGATCGCACAGGGTCTGGGGATATAACTGATTCCTCCTCGAGTGGCTCTGTGGGCCATTTCTGCTTGCCTCTTCCACATTGCAAGTCCCAGGAAGCAATTCTGTTTGCACAGCCTCTGCCATGCACCATATATAGTTAAGAGGAAGCTGGGACTCCTCTTTGAAATTTAATTGCCTTTAAAATGTTAATTGCTATGTCTACCCCGCCACCCCCAGGCTGTTTCCAGAATTCTAAGACCTCAGCTATCCTACGTTAGTTGGTGTTGATTTACACGCCTGTCCTTACAGGAAGCCTCTCAGGAACTCTCCCACCTAAGGAGGGGAAAGCCAAGTGTGTCAGTGCCTTCTGTGCCACTAGATCTAGGCCTCGTAGGCTGATGGCTGAGCAATGGCTTCCTGCTTGCCTCTGTGGGTTGCTACATGACTGAGCCCCTGAGGCTGCTGGTCTAAGGCAGAGAAGGACCCCCAAGGGAGGTCAGCATAATTTCTGGAAAGTGTTAAAGCAAAGCAAACCTGGTCAGGCATGGTGG
Source organism: Glaucomys volans (assembly GCA_020662805.1). Taxonomy (NCBI): domain Eukaryota; kingdom Metazoa; phylum Chordata; class Mammalia; order Rodentia; family Sciuridae; genus Glaucomys; species Glaucomys volans. The sequence goes on from JAJEJO010002069.1 coordinate 460,437, forward strand.
CTCAGGCCTGTAATCCCAGCCACTTGGGAGATTGTGGTAGGGGGATGACAAGGTTAAGGTCAGCTTTGGCAATTTAGAGAGACCCCGTGTTGAACAGAACAGAACAGGTTGGGGATGTAGCTCAGTGGTAGAGTGCTTGCCTATCAGGCATAGAGGCCCTGGGTTCAATCACCAGCACTGGGCTGGGGTGGGGATGGTGTGGGATACTAATTAAAGAAGAGCAGATTTTATTAAGTGTTAATGCAGTTAGGAAAGAGATTTCAGTATATAACTGAGCTCAATTTTGATCTGTGTAGAGGTGACCTGGCCTTTGAAAGGGAGAATGTCTGGGGAGTGAGCCCAGCTCCAGCAGAGTCAGGGAAGTGAAAAATTACAGAGGGGTGAGTGGTCAATGTCCCTGTGATTAGGCCATCTGTTCCCATAACTGGCACCTACTGAAGTTAGACTCCTACCTTCCCGCCGAGGCTGGAAGACAGGGTCCTAGCCTTCCTGACCACTGTATTTTAAAGAAATAGCTCTCAGGTCCTAGAGAAAGACAGTCCTGGCCTCTAGAGGACACATACAAATCTCAGAGAGCAGAGAAAGAATTTTAAAAAATTTTAATTGAAGTTTTAAACCAAAGGGAGGCCCAAAGTCTATGCCCAGTTTTATTCTGGTAGCCTTGAGCTCTCTCAGAATGGAACTCAAGGAGGTTAGGTCATCCCAGACTTTAGGCTACTGGAAACCATGGTAGATTTTTTTCCAAGTCTTTTTGTATATAGGGGGAGGGAAGTGGATGAAGTGCTTGTGCTGAAAGTTACTGTTCTTCCCTCAATACCCTGTTCAATCTGCTACTAAGGATTGAACCCTGGGCCCTCTACAACTGAGCTACATCCCCAGTCCTTTTTATTTTGAGACAGGGTCTTGCTAAGTTGCCCAAGCTGGCCTCAAACTTACAATCCTCCTGCCTCAGCCTCCCAAGGAGCTTTTATTGCAGGATTAACCACAGCACCCATCAGGTTGGCAGTTCTTATAAGCCAAGGTTGAGGCCTAGTCAAGAAGAGGGCTCAGGTTCTGGGGATGTGGTTCAGTGGTAGGGTGCTTCCTAGCATGTACCAGGCTCTGGATTCAGTCCCCAGCACAGGAAAAGAAAGGGGGCGGGGCTCAGCTCAGAAAAGCCTGGCTAATGTTTGATCAAAGAGAGTGTTTGTAAAGAGGAAAGGAGAACTCACTGGCCTGGGTACATGCCTGTAATCCCAGCAATTCAGGATCCTCCTTGCCGGAGGATCACAAGTTCAAAACCAGCCTCAGCAATGGCAAGGTGCTAAGCAATTCAGTGAGACCCTGTCTCTAAATAAAATACAAAATAGGGCTAGAGATGTAGCTCAGTGGGCAAATGCCCCTGAGTTCTATCCCCAGTACCCCGCCCCCCACCAAAAAAAAAAAAAAAGAGAAATCAATGAGGTTGCCCCTATTGATGTTGTTAGAGGCTCAAAAATGAGCAATATGTTTGTTTCAATGTTCTGCATGAGGCCAAAACAGAACAGAGAACATCAGATCTAGTTGGCACAATAGACTCTTTTACATGGTAGCCTGACTCTGGGTTTCCAGCCTTTCCGCAGAGCTAACCTTAGTGTACATCAGAATGCTTAGAAAAACTAATCAAAATGCAGATCAAACCCTCTCTGCCTCCAGATTTGCCACTAGGGCCTGGGAATCTGCATACCACAAGCCCTCACCAGTGATTCTGATCACAAATAGCCCCCAGGCCACATTTGCAAAGTACGTTTAAATGTCTAGTAGACACATGCAGGGCCAGAAGCTGTGGTCCACCAAGCACCCATGGTAATGAACCTTGCCCAAGAAGCTCTGGCATTCTTGTGCCTGCTGGGATGCCCTCAGGCTGCTATTTGCTTTTCAGTGGGCTCACCTACCTCTAGGCTGCATGGTTGAAGCCCTCGCTGGCTGGCTGTTCATTATCCAATCCACCCTGTGTCACCCTCCAGAACTACACCTTGGCCTGCAGGCCACTCTGAGGCTTTCGAGTGTACTGAGACCCCCTCCTCACTGCCCTCCTCCTTTCCACAGCCTGGAGTCCAGGGCCTGTCCTTGAAGCCAGGGCCCTGAGCCCTTAGGGAATAAGCAGATGGGAACATTTGAAGGTAGGGAGGTTTAACTTCCCTTGATAAAAAGCAAAGACTGGGGGTGTAGCTCAGTGGTTGAGCATGTGCTTAGCATGTGTGAAGCCCTGGGTTTGATTCCCAGCACCAAAACTGGGAAAAAAAAAAAAAAAGCCAGGTGTGGTGTTGCACGGCTATAATCTCAGCAGCTCAGGAGGCTGGGGAAGGAGGATCGTGAGTTCAAAGAAGCCTCAGCAACTCAGCAAGGCACTAAACAACTCAGCGAGATCCTGTCTATAAATAGGGGTGGGGATGTGGCTCTGTGGTTCAATTCCCAGGACCAAAATAAAAATAAAAAAATTTAAAAAATAAAATAGTCCACTAGGAAAGAGCATACTCACACATATATTATTCTCCGATAAAAGAAATCACAGCTCCTCAGAGAAATGGATCGGGGCAGAGAAATATACAAAATGAGCCTCAAGTATCTTGTAATGACAGAAAGTAAGGTAGTAACCATCTCCCTATCCTAAAAAACCGAAACGGAAAACCTCACATTGATAAAGATGCGTGGGAGCCAATTGAAAGTGAAATAATACAAATGAATAAATAAATAAAGTCAAAATTGGATTATAACCCAATAAAATAAATAAATATAAAATAGATATCCACAAGTACAAAATAGATATAAATCAAGGATTAAATAAATTAATAAATGGGGAGAGAGAGACAAATCAGCCAATAGTTAATGCAGATAACTCCACCCTACAGGAGGGGAACTCCACCCTACAGGAGGGGAAACATAACTGCCCACTACTTCAATTGAGCAAGGAAAGTGGGGAAAAGAGCAATCCTGTAATATAGAAACCTGAATAGCACTACCTCTGCCAGGCATTCGAGGTCACGTTTAACAGTGATGTCACATTGATAATATGTACTCTTGATCTGATGTGCTAAAAATGGCTCTTCACTTCTATTATCCTCCTCCTCAAAACCAGAAGTCCAGTCTTATCATAAGAAAAACACCACACAGATTCCAATAGATGGACACCCTAGAAAACCAGGGAAGTCTGAGAAACTGTCACAGCCAAGAAGAGACTAAGGAAACAGGACAACTAAAAGTAGTGTGCCATCTTAGATGGAATTCTGGAACAGGCAAAGGGCATAGGGCACAAAGGAAGGAGCTCTGTAATAATGTATCAATTCATTAATTACAACACGTGGTACCTTCTTAATTAGATGCTTCGTTTTTGTTTTTGTGGTACTGGGATTGAACCCAGCGATGCTGTACCACTGAGTTCCATTGACAGCCCTTTTTATTTTTTCATTTTGAAACAGGGTCTCATTAAGTTGCTCCAGCTTGCCATCCTCCTGCCTCAGCCTCCCAAGCTGCTGGGATTACAGGCACACATCACCACAGCCAGCCTGATGTGTGATGCTAATAATAGAGAAAATTGTGTGTGTGGGAGGGTGGATTTCTCTATATTGTCTTTTCAATTTTTCCACAAATCCGAAGCTGTTTTAAAAATAAAGTCTATTTAAAGAAGAAAAAATGTCCCAGTGACTCCGGAGTCTGAGGCAGGAGGATCCCGAGTTCAAAGCCAGCCTCAGCAACTTAGCAAGGCCCTAAGCAACTCAGTGAGACCCTGTCTCTAAATGAAATACAAAATAGGGCTGGGGATGTGGTTCAGTGGCCGAGTGTCCCTGAGTTCAATCCTTGGTTCAAAAAAAAAAAAAAAAAGGAGAAAAAATGTCAAGACCAGTGGGGAACTCCAGCTATGCCCATGCTTCTGGGATCTCAGGGAAGGCAGGTGAGGGTCAGTCCCCCTCCATATCACCCAAAATGGCTCCGCGGGAACAAGAGTACTTGTCAAAATGTCCTGAGCTGTCTGTATCTCTGTTCTCCAAACCAACCTTCTAAGATGCATCTTGGGAGGCCAGGAAAGAGGGTTTCTGGGTTTTCCATTAGATAATGTGGCAAGGGGTGCCAGCCTGTGTGGTCCTGGTCCAGTAAGGACTCCCAGAGAATACTGGACTCTCAGAACATCCTGTCAGTTTATACCAACATATTCACCCTGCCTCCCCCGCAGCTCCAATCTTCTGAAGAGGACAACAGAGTCCAACTCCATTAGGGAATTAAAGAACCTTCTGATCCTCTTTGTGTCATTCCTCCAACCTGACTTTCTCCCAAGAGTAGAAACAGAGGCCTCAAATCTGCCCCCAGGATGCTCTCACTGCAAGAAGATCTCTGAGTGGTGGGTCCTGTCCACACAGCCTGCTGCCCCTCCTGCTGTAGGGTCAGGGATCTCTAGGGTGTAGTGTGAACTCAGTTCCTCTACAACAAATTTTATGTTATTCGTAAAGGCCTGTCTGCTTGTTTTTATCATCCATCTATTAAGCCAGAGTCTTCAGAGGCAGGGACTGTCCCTTCTTTTTTATGTTGCTATCCCCAGCACAGGCAATAATCCATAGAAAATGCTTCAGAAAACACTAATTAACATTAAATGGTTAATTATAGGCAGGCTTCTCATCAACACAGGATAGTGCCCACCATCATCCCCTGAGACAAAACCATTCAAATCCCAAATAGACACCTGAGGTGTGAGCCTTTGTTAAAAGTATACAAATGAATGGTTTAATCTAAACCGCCCCCCCCCCTTTTTTGTTGTTCTGGGGATTGAACCTGGGGCCTTGCACATGCTAGGCAAGCACTCTACTACTGAGCTAGATCCCCAGCCCATCACATGACTTTTTGAAATATAAAAGAGCGCTAATTTTCCTCCTTTACTGTCCCATTGTATGTGTGAAATATATCATAGGAAAAATCCAGAAAGAGTTGTGGTTTATTGGACCAAAAGGACACCAAGTTCTGTGAAGTAAGGAGTGAGTTTGAGGTATAATCGCTAATTTCTACCAGTCTGTCTTTGTGACCATAAACGAGCTCATTTACAAGCTAAGGCATGAACATCTATGGTGCAGATTATGTGTTACATAAATCAGTGGCACTTAGAAACACGTACCACTCTATAATGGAGATGCATTCCACATGCATATTCATACAGCCTTCAGTGAGCAAGGGGTCCCACCTGTGGGAGTCATCTATGTAATCCAGTACCTATTTATCCTTGGCTCATTGACTCAATAGAAAAGAGGTGTTTGTGCACGCGCGCACACACACACACACACACAAATAGATTGCCGATTCTTTTCTTGATGGAACGTCAGAATTCAAGGATCCAGACTGGAAACAATTGTCTCTCTAAAATCCACATGGTGGGCAGGGCCCTTCCCTGGCCTCCTCCTCTGTTCTCTCTCCCCATTTGCCACAAACCAACTTTTTAACATTCATCGCAGGCCTTTCCGGTGTCTTTGCACCTGCTGTTCCTTCTACTTGCAATGGCCTTCCCCATGTGGCCCACCTGGCAAACTCCTACTCATCTTTCAAATCTCCCCAAAGAGCTCCCTATGCATCCTACTCTGTACTTTTGTGGCCTATTCAGGTCACAGGGGTAGGAGAGCACAGTGGTTAAGAATGGGCTCTGGTATCAGAGTGCCCAGACTGAAACCCTGGTTCTGCCATTCCCTGTCTACATGACCTTGGGCAAATCACTTAAGATCATTATATCTCCATTTTCATAGCAGTGAAGTGGGGATAAACGAGGTCCTTCCTCTTATGGTACCGGTATGTTCAGAGTGCAGCAGCCATCATCTTACAGGGGGCATGACGGTGCACAGATATTCCTTCATGTTTCTCTCCTTTCCTGTTCACTCTCAGGGTCTGGAAAAGCAGGCATTTTACCACCTTCCTCATGTTACTGGTCTCAGCGCCTGTCCGAGTCACACACTTGCTGCCCTCTTGGGAATGCTGTGCCTTTTTGGCAGATTTGGAGAAAGAAGCAAACAACATTCTGTGAAAGAACTCTAAACACCCAGACATCAGCTGGGGCTTCCACAATTCTTGAAATCAAAGCAGGTTCCATGGCTGACTTGAGGTTCTAGCTCTCTACACAGGTTCTTGCATGAGGACCCACCCTGTCCCTGCTATCTCGGACTCTTGAAGTGCAACCCGTCTTTGAATTCTTCACCAAAATCCATCACAAAAAAAGTGTCATAGAGAAAAGTAGACTTTACTGAAGATTTTCTCCACTGCAGATCAAATTTCAGTTTTCTACTGTACCAGTTTCTTGGGGTTCCCTAACAAATTACCACAAGCTGGGAGTTTTAAACATAGTAAATGTATCCTGTCACTGTTCTGGCAAGCAGAAGTCTGAAATCAAAGTGTTAGCAGTGCAGGGTTCCCTCTGAAGACTCTAGCAGAGAATCCTTCCTTTCTTCTTCCAGCTCTGGAGGCTCCAGGTGCTCCTTGGCTTCTGGCTAGGTCACTTCAATGTCTGCCTCCACCTTCACATGGTCTTCTCCTCTATGTATCTGTGTCCCCTCCCTCCCTTCCTGTGCTGGGGCTAGAACCCAGGATCCTGCACTGCATTCCCAGGTCTCTGTGTATCTCTTCTGAGGACACCAGTCATTTCATTTAGAGCCCAGTAGATATCCAGGATGTCTTACTGGGAGATCCTTAATATAATGACCCATCTGCAAAGACCCTTTTTCCAAATAAGATCACAGTCACAGGTTCTGGAGCTTAGGATGGGGATATATCTATTCCAGGCCATCATTCACCCACTAGATCTGTAACTCCAAGCTCCATCCTCTTTTCTAACTCCGCACCTCCCCGGTCCCTGCAGCACTGGGCTGACAATGGGGAGGGAGGTCTCTCTTCTCTTTCTTCCTCATCCTTCTGCTTCTGTCTCCTGCAGGTTTGGGCAATCAGGTTTTTCCAGAAGCCCCTTTGTGATTTTGTGATACTCTTGGGCTAGCCTATTTATTTATTTATTTTTGGTATGGGGATTGAACTCAGGGGTGCTTAACCACTGAGGCACATCCCCAGCCCTATTTTGTATTTTATTTAGAGACAGGGTCTCACTGAGTTGCTTAGGGCCTTGCTAAGTTGCTGAGGCTGGCTTTGAACTTGCAATCCTCCTGCCAGGCTGGCTTCTTGATCTCCTCTGAGCACCTGCCTCCTGAGGGACATCCCTCAACCTCTGGCAGCTGGGTCCCCTTGGCCCCTGGCCACCTTTTTGGGCTGGGGTTCCTTCAAGGCTGCTCAACTCCAATTTTCTTCCACAGTTTCCTCTTAGTCATTGGGAAAACTCCCCTGGTCGAATGGTAGAAATGCAGGCCTGCCACCTCTACCCCGTTTTGTTCTAATACTGTGAGCCTGGAAGAGTTCCTCCCCCTCCCCTTCCATAAATCTCTAGGCTAGACATAGGCACCAAGCTGTGGGTGCATGGTTCTCACTGCAGGGTGAGATGACAGGGTAGGGTGGCCCCCAGGGGACATTTGACAATATTTGAGGACATTTTTCTTTCTTTTTTGGGGGGAGAGGTACTGAGGATTAAACCCAGGGGGAGCTCTACCACTGAGCTATCTCCCCAGCTCTTTTTAGTTTTTATTTTGAGACAGAGTCTGGCTAAGTTGCCCAGGCTGGCCTCAAATTTGTGATCTTCTTGCCTCATCCTTCAGAGTCACTGGGATTATAGGCATGCACCACCATGCTGGGCTGGAGACACTTTTTATTGTCTCAACTGAGGGGCAGGCATGTACTATTACTCTTTAGAGAGCAGGGAGACCAAGGATGCTGCTAAACATCCCACAATGCATGGTAAGGCCCTTACAATAAATGATTACTCAGTGCAAAATGTCACAGTGCCGTGGTTGAGTGATCCTGCTATAGCGCCGTAGCTGCTGCCATACTCCAGGAGACCAAGTCAACTCATCTGCTAACCTTCTTCTCTTACTGTACTCCACTCCTGAAGCTATGGAGGGGCAAGAGTTCAGTTAATATTCTGCAGGGGGGGGCTGCCCACCTTGCAGGCATCCTCACTTTCTTGGCAGGTCTTCTGGGCAGGGTAGTGGTGAAGGAGGAAGCATGGGTGGGGTCAGAGACAAGCATGTCTTCACATACCCCTGACTACACCCTGGTAGCTCCCTCCCAAGGAACTCTGTCTACTGCTTTCAGCAAGGATAGGGAGAGGTTCCCAGGATCAGGGTGGTCTCCTCTTGGGAAGTCTTGGCAAGGTTCCTTATCACCTGCCCAGCTGAGTTGGAGTCTCATTCTCCAGTAGGAATTCTGAGACAACAGAAAATGTCCCATCCAATGCAGAGTGAGGTTCATTTATTTGTTTGGAGTCTGCTCCCCTCTCCGACCTGTAAATTCCTTGGAGGCAGAAGCATGTTCATGACTTTGGAGTAGAAGACTGTGCGGTTTGGTGGTTGGTCCAGGGTGTGTGTACATATGCAGATATGCATGTGGAATTGTGGGTCCCCTCAGTAGTGAGTGAGGTTGTGGTCAGCTCACAGTGGGGGAGAAGAAATGGCGAGCTTCTTGAGTTAGCTGAGAGGCCAGGTTGGCTTTCACACAGGAGATGCCCCAGGGCATAGACAGATAAAGGCTGTTTTGTTACTTCAGGGAACACCTGGAGAAAGAAGGGTTAAGTGAAACTCGTGAGTTTGGCCAGAGCACACAGCAGAGGAGCAAGAAGTGTTCAGGCGAAGCTTTATTAGTGCGGAATGAAAGGCTTCACTTTATACGGCTCCAAATGGGCACAGCTATGAGCAGGGGAGGTGCCGCAGGAGGCAACCTCAGGTCAGAGTGTCTTTTCATGTTGTCAGTGGTCCAAAGAGAGACCTTGTCATCCCAGAGACCGTGAGTGCTCTGTCATAGGGTTGTGTACTGTGCAAGTAGTGGTTCGAACAACTCCAGGAGTGGGGTTGTGGGTGGGTAGGTGGTCCTTGCACCCTCAAGATTTGGGGGTTACTGAGATGAGGGTGGTGATGATGACATTAGTAACTCCCGAGGATTGAACCCCTTACATAGTGAGCCACACCTTGTGTTAAGGGCTTCCTCTACAAGCTCTCTTTTGATCCTCAAAGTAGAACTATTATTATCTCCATTTTGCACATAAGGCTTAGGCTGCACTAATACACAGCCAGTAGCCACACTGGCGGTTTAAGTTTGAGTAAAAGTAAATGAAATTAAAAATTCAAAGCCGCATGGCTAGTGGCCAGTGGCCAAGGCAACTACACAACATTTCTATAATGCAGAAAGCCCATGGGGCAGGGCCAGCTGAGATCTGCCCTACTGCCCAAGAGTACACCTCCCACGGGGAAGGTCTGGCATCCAAATGGGCATAATGAACCAGGTTCTGGTGGAGGTTGCCGGGTGAATCTGGTAACCAGGACTCCCTGATTTGGTTTTCACTCAGCTACTGATTTCTCAGAAGCTATTCCATAAAAATGTTTGGTATCTTGTTTCCCACGTAAAGAAGGGGGAGTAATAGACCTTAATAATACTCTCACCCTACCTGGATACCGAGCCAGTCATGGAGGCTTAAAATGGGTGGAAATGGAGTTCACAGTACATTAATTTTGAGTCAGTGGAGCCAAGACAAAGCTGACAAGGACTTTAGCTTTTTATGGCTCCTTCCTTTACGGACTGCAGCAAGTTTCCTCTGCGCCACATCAATGGATCACTCTTTCATTCAACAAACAGATGTTGAGCTCCAGCAAGTGCCAGGCACTGTTCCAGGTCCCAGGAACCATAATTGCCCTTCTTTGTCTCCTGGGGTTGTTAGAAAGGGTAATTTCTATAAATACACGCGTCAGATTTGAGTTTAGGGACTTGAAGCTGCTCAGAGAAAAGACAGTGCTATTAGCTATCCAATAAGAAGAAAGAGCCCTCAAGACCGGTTCTGGGAAGACAATAGCCATCCAAAGGTCCCCTACCAAGTAACTCGTTCCGGGCTCTCCAGCCGACAGGGCTCTCCAGCCGACAGCAACAGGTACCAGGTCGCAGAGGGGCGGGGCGGGGCGGGGCGGGGCAGGGCGCGCGCCCAGTTACCCGCTGCCGCCGCCAGAGGGCAGCCAGAGAGCGCGCCCGGGCGGCTGGGCCGAGCCCCCAGGTAAGTGTGGGTAAAGTGGGGCCGCCCCCCTTTCGGGGCCCAGCCTTTGAGCTCCTGCGAGTGCGTTTGACTCCGCGGAGGGGGCCGGAGGGGGCGCTCAGGGAGGCGCCCGAGCGGCGGCTGGGACCTGGGAGTTCTGTACGCCTGGGGTGGGGGCGAGCCCTAGGGGCCGGCGGGGCGCGGGCAGGGCCAGAGCCCTGCTGCCCTTCCCGGCCGCGCCCGCCGATGGCCTCGCCCGAGCCTGGGGCTGCACCAGAGTTGCCCGGGACAGCACCTGGACCAGGCCTCCTGCACGCTTGGCTTGTGCACTTGCTCGCAACCTGGCCGGGGTCCTTGGTGGAGCAGATCATGCGCCCCCAGCTCGGGGTGGCGGGCGAGGCGGGGACGGCCGAATGGGGGAGGGCGCGGGCGACTGCGGACGCCAGGCGGCGCTGGGGTGAGCGTTGCTGTAGAGCGAGTCAACAAGTGCTGTGTTTACCCAGCGCCGGGCAGGCGCGCACGTGCGGCGGGAGGGGCCTCGGGGTCGTGGCGGCCTGCGGGGACCTGTGTGGGGGTGGCACGCCCCTGCCGCTCTGCGCTTGGCCTGGCCGAGGATGGCTATCGAACTTTCCAAATGATTGGCTTGGGGCTCCGTGGCGGTTCTGGGCGCTGGACGTTGCTTTCGCCCATGATTGGGCGGTCGGGAGTGGGATTCCGAGGGCATGTTGGCGCCCAGGGTGTGTGAGTGCGCGATGAAGTATTTCCCCTGGTGAGAGGATCCCACCGTGCGCCCTGCCCACCTCCTTCATCCTGACAGTCCTGTCCCTAGCTTGTTTTCCACTCCGGAAACCTATTCCCAGCAGTTAGGCTGAGGTTGGGGGAACCTTGGCACCTCTTTTACTCAGGACCACGGCCCTGGGCTCGCAGTGAGGGCAGGCCATCCGCGCAGTGGTGCAGAAGCCTCCTTTCTTAGACTGCAGAGAGCGCTCTGTTGGGAAGTCCTGGGTTGTTGATTCCTGCCTGTCTGCTCAGATGGCAGAGCGGCCTGATTATCCACCTAGGTGGTCTGTCACACCCCAGGGGTTGCTGAAGTTGGAAACCTGTCCTCAGTGAGATCAAAGCTAGGGGGATTCAGGTGAATGGTCTGCGTTACCCTCCATCTGCAAAGAACCTTTGATCCTTCTAGCAGTTTCAGGGGAGGAGGAGTGAAAAGATATCCCCAGAGACCCTGGTGAGCGAATTGGATGGGCTAGCACTGCAGTCCAGGCTCTGCCCAGCCGCCTCCCACACCTGGAGCGATTGCACCCTCACCTAGGTGTCCAGGCCCTCCATCCCCCTGCCTCTGACATCCACTTGGCTTCTCATGGAAAAAAAGAAAACCATGAGCCTGAGCAGTAAGCTGTGCCTCCTCTTTTCTCTCACTGTCACATTTTCCCGACAAGTGCTCTGCACCTGCGCCTCCTTCCCTCCACCCTTCCCTTAATCCTCTGCAGCCTGGCTGCTGGCCCTGCCACTTTGCTGAAACTGCTAAACCGCTTTCCTGAAAGTCATCAAACACTGCTCTTTTGTGGGCCCTCCATCCTCCTGTCCCCTGGGAAGCTGACCCTGTATGCCTGTGTCCTCTTTGCAGCCTTCTCTGCTGTCATTTCTGGGTAGTCTCTCTCCTGGCTTGGGTCTTCGTTCTTGTTTTTCTTTTTCCTTTTCCGAACCCTCTTCCCTCTTTTCTGGGATGGGTTTCCAGGCCCTGTGTATGGGGCTTTCTGCAGGAGTCCTCCAGGAATATCCCCTCTTGTGTCCATCCCTGTCCTCTTTTGCTCCAGTGGGATGCCCTAGGGTCACCACAAACTCAGCACATTCACGTCTGGATTCTTCCTCCCAAGCAGTGTCCTCTCTCACTTGTCCTCTGTGGGTTCCCCCGCTTTGTCATGCCACACTTGTCTCTGAAGTGTCTTTCACTCTCCCCTCTACTTTGTGACCTGCTCTTCCATGTCCGGAACATCTTAGGCCAGAGTACAGAAGTTTCTTGGCTGGCCTCTCTGCTGCCAGCCCCATGCAGTGTGTCACCTCTAAAATGATGTCCCTTGTATCTTGTCACTTACCCCCTCCCTTGAGAAGGCCCTAGATTTCTTTGGTTGTAGGCCTCAGCTTCTTCCCTGCATGTGAAGGGTCTCAGTCATGTGGCCTCACTCTCAAACTGTTTCCAATTACCTCTCTACCTGTTGTTGCCTTCTTGGCCCTACCCTGTGATACTTGGCTCGGATGCTGTTTCCTTGCAAAGCTTGGTTCTCCCCACCTCCCTCCTGCTGCACTGGGGCCCATTTCCTGGCCCTGTGCCCTCCAACTACGGCTGTCTGCAGCTATCTGGTGATTCACAGTCCCTCCTGTCCCTGATGGAAGCCTGTTCCCTTTTCCCCTGAATTCCTAGGTCCCAGCACCCTATGGATTCTTGATAAGGCATTCCCACCTCCAAACCACCAAGAACACCTCCCATCATCCTTCAGCATCCAGTTCAATCTCCATTTTCCTCCAAGACTGTTCCATTCTTCCAGATTCCAGTCAGTCTCCTCTTGCTGGGCTCACTGATGGGTTGGTTACAGGTTTCACTACACAATTCAATACTTTGTTCTCTGCTGTTAGCCTCCCATTGTATTGGGTACGGGACACTGAGAAATGCCTTTCCGGCTCTTAACCATAGCAGCTGTTTATTGAGTGGCTCGTTTTGTGTCTGTTGAGCAGTGTTAATCGGTCCAGGCAGTCCCTCTTTTTTTGTTGTCCTTGCACCACTCAGAGTGTAGGCATTAGGATTTTGAAGGCTTAATCTGATTTTCTCTCTCTCTCTCTCTCTCTCTCTTTTTTTTTTTTTTTTTTTTTTTGAGGTACTGGGGAGTGAACCAGGGCCTGACGCATGCTACTTAAGAGTTCTGCCACAGCAGCCTCAGCCCCAGCCCTTTAGGCATTAGGATTATTGTGCTCATCCTGCCCTTGAGGATGCAAAAGCCGAGAGGACCAGGGACATGCAGGAATCACACAGTTGGCAGGTGTACAGAGTGGAGGCTGAAACTTGATTCTGTCTTACTTTTGAGACTGCCTTGAGATATGGTGATTTTCTGTTTGTCCAGAATGCATATATGGTCCATGTCTTCAGTGTCCTCTCAGCACCTGGCCTGGTTGTACAGGACATGCTGGTGGCTTTGTTGGTTGCTTGGGACTCCGCTGGACTCCAGGAAAGGACTTAGTAACAGACAGATGGTTAGGTGGGACCAGTGACTCAGGGAAACTGACATCCCCAGTAGGTCTTGGAAAGGAACTGTTTTCTGGTATCGTTTTTAAATAAGAATTGTGGTGGAATAAAGGGGAGAGCCTTGCAAGGGCCCTGGGTCATTTCTGTCCCTTAAGGCACTTTTAAATGCCTTTTTTGGTAAACAGAACTAACCCTCCACCCCAGACAGCCTTCAACTAAGTTTCTTTAGGAGACGTCCTTCCCTTCTCCCACAGGTCACTGTCATATGAAAATGAGCTCCTGCTGTGAAATCCCGTTACCATGGCAACCAGTAGTGTGAGGCCCAAGTCTCTTGCTCCTAGGTCTCTGCACTGTATGCTTCAAGGGGCTTTTTCAATCTTTGTCACTTAAAAAAAAATTGCTCCTCTTTACTTTCCTTTTGCATATACACTGAAACAAAAGAAAAAAAAAATTTCCAGGCAGTGATTTTGGGATATGGTTGGTGCCCCAGCAGATTGTCACCAGGCTGCTGGCCCACCATTAATAGTGCCCCTGAAATGACGACCCTGGTTTAGGTGACATTTTGAGTGACTCGTGGTGCCCTGTGGGTAAAAGGACAGCATTTTGGATGCTTGAGAGGAAGAGGAACCAGGAGGCATCTGCGCAGTGGGATGTTTATTGGTGCAACCCAGCTCCAGGTGGAGGTGTTGTGGGTGCCTGTCCTCAGTTACTGTCTCCTCCTCCCTGAGGTCTTTGCTCACAGACATCCTGGCAAGAACCACCGGAGCACGGTGCTTCAGAGGTGTTAAGAAGGACAGGGTGCCTTTGGCAGTGGTCAGAGCTGATACTGACCAAGTCCTAGGGTGCTGACACTTCTCTTATTTAATCCTCAGTGAAGTGGAATTAGAAGTACTATGAATGTTGCTAGAGTGTTCACCTTGCCTGTGTGAAGTCTTGGGGCTGTAATCCCAGCAACTTAGGAGACTGAGTCAGGAGGATCCCGAGTTTGAGGCCAGCCACAGGAATTTAGTAAGACTCTTGGTAACTTAGCAAGACCCCCGTCTCAAAATTTAAAAAATATGTATATAAAGGACTGGGATGGAACTCAGTGGTAAAATGGCCCTGGGTTCAATCCCCAGAATCAAAATAAAATAAGTATTATATTGTTTCCATTTTATTGGCAAGGAAAATGATACACAGAAAGGTTGTTTCTCAAAAGACATACAACAAGGATGTGAAGGGACTAGATTTTTTTTTTTTT
>JAJEJO010002070.1:0-41704 GCA_020662805.1 Glaucomys volans
CATCAGTGGAGTAGTCAGCAAAGATCTCCCATTCTGTAGGCTCTCTTCATTCTGTTATTTCATTTACTGTTGATAAGTGTTTTGAATTTGACACCCTTGTACTTTTTGATTATTGGTTTTATTTATTCAGCTTTAAGAGTTTTGCTAAGAAAGTCAGTGCCTGATATTTTTTTTAAAGAATGTTTAAGAATTACTGTGTAACCCCAAAAAGGTAAAATATTTAGTACTTGGCTTTATACAAGAAATGATTGTCTATAGTAGTAAAGAATATTGACTAATTATACATTTAAATGTTTTCTATAAGCTAAAGATTAAAATTTATATTGTGAATCAGGATAAACCCATGTAATCTATACTCACATCACTAAATGTCTTCTTTTTTAAATGAATTTATTTTGATTCATTGTAACCAAATGAAGTACAGCTGTTGTTTCTCTGGTTGTACACAAAGTAGAGTGTGCAATCATACATGTACACAGGGCCATGAAGTCCATCTCATTCTGTTATTATTATTACCCCCACACACCTCCCTTCCCTCTATGAAATCCATCCTTCCTCCATTCTTGCCTCATTTCCACCAGCATTATGCATCATCATCCACTTATCAGATAGATCATTTGGCCTTTGGTTTTTGGGTTTGTCTAATTGCACTTAGCATGACCATCTTCAGCTTCATCCATTTAACAGCAAATGCCATAATTTTATTCTTCTTTATGGCTGAGTAATATTCCATTGTGTATATATACCACAGTTTCTTTATCCGTTCATCTGTTGAAGGGCATCTAGGTTGGTTCCACAATCTGGCTTTTATGAATTGAGCAGCTATGAACATTGATGTTGCTGCATTACTGTAGTATGCTGATTTTAAGTCCTTTGGGTATAGGTCAACGAGTGGGATAGCTGGGTTAAATGGTGGATCTGTTCCACATTTTCTAAGGAATCTCCACACCACTTTCCAGAGTGGCTGCACTAATTTGCAATTCCACCAACAATGTATGAGTGTACCCTTTTCCCCACATTCTCACCAATGCCTGTTGTTGCCTGTATTCTTTATAAAAGACATTCTAATTGGGGTGAGATGAAATCTTAAAGTGATTTTGATTGCATTTCTCTTATTACTAGGGATGTTGAACATTTTTTCATATATCTGTTGATTGCTTGTATATCTTCTTCTGTAAAGTGTCTGCTCATTTCTTTGACCCATTTGTTGATTGGGTTATTTGTATTCTTGGTATAAAGATTTTTGAGTACTTTATAGATTCTGGAGATTAGCGCTCTATCTGAAGTGTGTGTGGCAAAGATTTTCTCCCACTCTGTAGGCTCTCTCTTCACATTGCTGATTGTTTCCTTTGCTGAGAAAAAGCTTTTTAGTTTGAATCTATCCCAATTATTGATTCCTGCTTTTATTTCTTGTGCTTTAGGAGTCATGTTAAGGAAATCTGGTCCTAAGCCAACATGATGAAGATTTGTACCTACTTTTTCTTCTATTAGGTGCAGGGTCTCTGGTCTAATTCCTAGGTCCTTGACCCATTTTGAGTTGAGTTTTGTGCAGGGTGAGAAATAGGAGTTTAGTTTCATTTTGCTACTTATGGATTTCCAGTTTTCCCAGCACCATTGGTTGAAGAGGCTATCTTTTCTCCATTGTTTGTTTTTGGCACCTAGTATGAGAAAACTGTATTTATATGAGTTTGTCTCTGTGTCCTTTTTTCTGTACCATTGATCTACATGTCAGCAGAGCTCAAACTATCCCTATTTGCTGATGTCATGATTCTCTATTTAGAGAAGTCTAAAAATTCCACCAGAAAACTTTTGGAACTCACAAATGAATTCAGTAAAGTAACAGGATATAAAATTAATGCTCATAAATCTAATGCATATTTATTTGTAAGTGATAAATCCTCTGAAAGAGAAATTAGGAAAGCTACCCCATTCACAATAGCCTCAAAAAAATAAAATACTTGGGAATCAATCTAACAAAAGAGATGTAAGACCTCTACAGTGAGAACTACAGAACACTAAAAAAGAAGTTAAGGAAAATTTTAGAAGATGGAAAGATCTCCCATGTTCCTGGATAGGCAGAATTAAAAATGTCAACATGGCCATACTACCAAAAGCACTACACAAATTCAATGCAATTCCAATTAAAATCCCAATATCAGACCTCATAGAAATAGAGCAAGCTATCATGAAATTCATTTGGAGGAATAAGAGACCCAGAATAGCTAAAGCAATTCTTAGCAAGAAGAGCAAAGCAGGGAGTATCACAATACCAGACCTTCAACTATACTACAGAGCAATAGTAAGAAAAACAGCATGGTATTGGCACTAAATGTCTTCTTAATGTTTTTACATGGGTACTAAAAAACAATCACTACTAGGATTTCAATTGAAAGAAAAGAAAAGAACAGAGCTTCTTTTATTCCCTATCTCTGATCCTATAATTCGACTCAAAGAGTTTAAGTAATTTTCAGGTCCTGCAGGTTTGAGTAGAATCGATATTCTGGAAGTTTTACACTGGAACTTATAGTTCCATGTATGAACTTGAAGATCATACATGAATTCTATCCATTCAGTGTAGAGCGACTATACTGATCATTCTAAGAATCTCATTGACAGAACAGAAAGGACACACATATGTAAAGAATTTATCCATTCCAAGAATAAGTTTTCCTCTACACTCATTCTACTAAAGTTCAAAAAAGTCTAAAAAATATAATAAAGAATATCCAGTAAGTTAGCTGCCAGACAAAATATTGAAATGTAAATATCCAAGCATAAATATGCAGAAAAATTATGACATCCCCTAAAATTCTATGAATACAACATATTGAAAACCAGAGTACAAATAATGCCATAGAACTGAAGGTCTTCCCAATTTCAGTACTGTTTAATGCTTACGATAAAAATATCTTAATAGGAAACGGTCTATTTTTAAACAGTAGCCCTTGCTTATGATTGCATATTTGAGAATTCTGATGATTGCATAATGAATCTATTAATAATGCATATGATAATAAATTCAACCTTTTACTCTCTAAGAATATTCCACTTTTGATATTAATCAATACTTAAGATGATTTAAATATGAACATGCAGATTTTGACATTCTGATTAATAATTTTGCTTCTTGGATTCTTGAGATTAGGTATTTAAAGGATGATAAAGGATTATTTTATATCAGAAAAAATGTTTTAAACATTTAGGCATGTGCTAATCCAGTGTGACATTTGGTTATCTTACAATGGAAAATCCAGAAAATATTTATATCATTGTATGCTGTCTTTACTAGTTCAAACCCTACTTTTTATCTATAAGTATGACAAACATTATAATTTGCAAATTTTGGTTCACATAGTTAATTTAATCATTTTAAATGAGAATAATTATTTCTGTTTGTAGTTTTGATGATACATTAATATTGACACTAAAGCAGGGTTGTTAATTTTCTTCTAAGACATTTTTATGTATGATATGGTGTTAGTTATTCTAAGAATTGTTTGTAAATGAAAATTTGTTTTCAACATATTCATTGAGATGTAATTGGCATATAGAGTCCTGCACATATTTCATTTATATAATTCAGTGGGCATAATTTGCTTGTCACCACAATCAGTATGATAAATACATCCATCACTTGTAAAAGTTTTCCTGGGCTGGGGATATAGCTCAGTTGGTAGAGTGCCTGCCTCGCAAGCACAAGGCCCTGGGATCGATCCCCAGCACCAAAACAAAAAACAAACAAACAAGAAAGTTTTTCTAACCACATTTTGCAATAGTAATATTTAACTTGTATCTACTTCTTAACCAATTTGTTTGCTGTATACAACACAGTACTGTTAAATACAGGCACTATGTTTTACAGCAAATCCCTAATACTTGGCTTAAATAAGTGAAATTCATTGAACAACAGTATTGCATTTCCCTCTCTTCCCAACCCCTGGTAACTACAAATCAACTCTCCGGTTCTAAAAGTTTCACTATCTTGGACACCTCATATAAGTGAGTTCATGCTGCATTTATGGTTTTGTCACTTGTTTATTTCCCTCAGCTCAGTTTCCTCCAGGTTTATCTGTTGTATGTTATTTCATATGGTGGAATTTCCTTCTTTTATCAGACTAAATAATATTCCATTGCTCATAAATATCATGTTCTCTTTATTCATCTGTTAGTGAACGTTGATGTTTGCAAATCTTGACAGTTGTGAATAATGCTGCAATTGAACATGGAGGGCATATATATCTCTTTTTCAATTCTTTTGTATACACACCCAACAGTGGGACTGTTGGATAATCTGGTGGTTGTATTTTCAATATTGAGCCACTACCATACAACTTTCCACTGCAGCTGCACCATTTTGTGTTGACACCAACAGTGTACAAGAGTTCTAATTTCTACACCTCCATACCAACACTCATTATTTATTTTTAATTTTGATAATGCTACCATAACTGCGATGAGATGATACTTATTGTGATTGGAATTTGTATTTCTCCTTTTTATTGATTCATTTTAGTTATATATGACAACAGAATCCATTTTGATATAATCATACAAGGATGGAATATTTCATGTTCTAGTTAGACTCCCATTCTTATGGATGTACATGATGGTGGGGTTCACTGTGTTGTTTTCATATATTTACATGACAATATTATGTGAGATTCATTTGGAATTGGCATTTCTCTAATGATTAGTGCTTTTGAAGATCTTTTCATATGCCCTTTAGCTACTTGTATGTAAAACTTGGAAAAACGTCCTTATACACTTTGTCCATTTTAAAATTTGATTATTTGTATTTTTTCTTCAGTGTTGTTGAGCTTTAGAGATCCTTTATATGGTGTGGATATTACTGTTTTATCAGATAAATAATTTCCCAATATTTTCTTCCATTTCATAGATTGCACTTTTACTCTTTTTTGTTTTGTCCTTTGACCCTACTCTCATTTTTGAAACATTTCTGTAAATTTGAGATTATTTCCAAATACAAATATTTTTTCCAAATTGAAAGAAAATCTTGAGACCCTTAACCACAGGAAATTAAGAAAGTTATTAAAAACCTCCCAACCAAAGAAGTTCAACACCAATGGCTTCAATAGTGAACGGTAATACAAATGTAAAAGATTAACTCAGATCATTCTCAAGCTCTTAAAAAAAATTGAAGAGGAGTAAACATGCCAAAATTCATTTTACAAGTCCAGCATCATCCTAATACCAACAAAGTAACAAAGATACAATAAGAAAATAAAATTAAAGGCCATCATTAGGCCTTTTATTAGGGTGACTCATCATGTGGACACAACTTTATGTCACTAGAAAAATTTGAAGTATTTCCATACTTTTATTCCTAAATTAAAAAATTCAATATTCTAAGCATAAATGAAATGAACTGAAAATATGTACAGTTTTATAAGTAAACTGGAAATTTGAATGCATCTTCCTTAAAAGCTGACAGAGAAACAAAATATATCTGGAAGACATAGTAGATTTTAAAGGCTTATAATGATCAATTGGATATAAAGGTAATAACACATGGTGACCTTTAATTTTATGTGTCAGCTTGACTGGTTCAAAGAGCAAGTAAACATTATTTTTCTATGAAGGTATTTCTAGGAAAGATTGGTATTCAATCCGTAGATTAAGTGAAGAAGATCAACCCTCACCAATGTGAACAGTCATCATCCAATCACTCCAGGGCCAAATGGAACTAGAAAGCAGAGGAGGAAGGATGAATTCTCTCTCTCTTTTTCCTTCAACCAGAACAACTACCTTATTCTGCTCTTGGGCACTGTAGCACCTGGTTCTTGGGCCTTTGACTCAGCTGAATTATACTACTTATTTTGAGTCTTCAGCTTAAGTAGAGCCTATTATAAGATTCTGTGGTCTCTGTAACCATAGACAATTTTCATCATCAATCTATTCTTTTCCCTATTGGTTGATCTGTCTATCTATCTATCTATCTGTCTATCTATCTATCCATCTATCTATTAATTCTGTCTGGATCTATCCATCCATCCATCCATCCATCCATCTATCCATCCATCTATATGTTGATCAATCAATCATCAATCCATCTATATCTTCTGTCAGATTTGTTTCTGTATAGAACCTTAACATATAGAACCTCTATAATATATAATATATATATAGAAATCCCCATCTTTTACTGTTTTGCTGAGATAATATTTGTTTTATTTTCACTTATTTATCTAGTGAACTGTATACTGATTTTTATTTTTTAAAACAATTTTTCAAAACTCTAATAAGTAAATCCATATTGTGGATTCTTTGAAAATTATTTTATTTAGAAATATTTTCTTCAAACTTTAAACTGAGATTGCTTTATAACTTTCCTTTTTTGCAATATCTTTGCCATGTTTATCTATAAGGTTATGCTGATTTGTTAACTATAGTTCAGACATTCTCCTTTTTAAAATTTTTTCTGATATTCTGGAAAATTATCTTGCACTGGAATTATGTATAATGTAAATATTAGGAGGTGGTATTTCCTTTTAATGTATGTGTTGAAGCTACAAATTCTTGATTCCTATTCCTTCAATTTTATCCCACAAGTTTTGAATTCATGCTTTAGTTTTATTCCCTATGGTATTTTCTAATATTCCTTGTAGTTTCATCTTTGACCCATGAGTTACTTAGATTTTATAAATATTTGGAGATTTATTCCAAGTATCTTCCTGTTGCAGATATTAATTACCTTATGCTCAAGAAAACACACAGTATATAACATATATTATTTTATTTCTAAAACTAAGATTATTTTATGTTTGTGGAAATTAGTTTTATGTTTGAGACTATGATATACCTAGGTGAATTTCCATATAAATTATGAACAATCTGCATTTTTTGTTTTTAAGTATAACATTCCATAAATGTCCAGTAGGTCACATGGATTGACATTTATCAAGATATTGCATTTTGTTCTTTGAATTTATTATTTGTATTTTAATTTCACATATTTGGAGTTTTTCACTAGTTTTTCATATTTGATGTCTACATTAGTGGTGTTTTCAGAGAGCTTAACTATACAATTGCAACTTTTGAATTGTTTTTAGATTTTTATGGAAAACAATAGTAACTTAATAACTAATCATCTGTATACTTGAAAAGAATATTTATTTTGCCCTTGTTAAGCATAAATGGATAGATGATAGATGATTGATAAAGTGATAGAAAATAAGCATATGTATATATGTATGTGTCAAGTTTCTGTAGAGAAACAAAATTGATAGTATATAGACAGATAGATAGGAGATTGATCATGAAAACTGGCTGTGGTTATGGAGATCCAGCAGGCTCATAGTATGCTGTCCTCCTCTGTTGCTGCACCTCCACAAATCAATGATGACAATAAACAAGCTGAATTTTCACTGTCAATTATGTTACCTCTATATCCTTTATTATAAAATCATAAATGTTTCACGTCAACAGTTCTCTTACTAGATGACAATTTCACAGAATCTCTTCCTTCAATATACAAAGCCATTCTCCTTGCCCTCATTGTATGATTTTGCTTCTTACCACACTTGAATAACAAAGCAATCAGAAAAATACTCAATAGACTTCTCAAAGGCAACTATTCTACTGCCATCATGTAGTGTGTGTGTGGATTATTGCAGAATACGGGTGCCCTTATCCTTTATTCTCCACCTTCAACTAAGGACCTGTTTTGAAAAAAAAAAAAAGTAAATAAACTAAATCATATTGAGTTAAAAATAATCAAATAATCTGAAATTTAGTAATCAAAGAATTTTAAGTACATGACATAGCATTATATGTCTGTCTTTAATAAATAAATTTAAAGAGCAATTAAAGATTGGTCTAAAGGTCAGTCTGGGAATGTAATTTCAAGTAGGGAAGACATTTTACCATATTAATGCAATGCAGAAATATCTATGATTTCTACTGGTGGTATGGTCATTAGTGGTATTGGTCTATTGTGGTATGGTCATCAGTATAAGCACTGTGATTTATTTCCTACATTCATATTTGAAGAAAAGGAAATATTAAATTTCAGCTAGAGGTTTGATCAAATAAGAAGTGTTTTTTATCATCTGAATCAATGGTCTCACAGAATTTTTTCCATAGATGTCCTATCTAGCAATGATCCTTATTCTGTTTTTATTTTTATTTTTTGTGGAAAGTTGGGGGTGGTTACCAGGGATTGAAATCAGGGAAACTCAACCATTTAGCCACATCCCCAGCCATTTTCTTGTATTTTATTTAGAGATAGGGTCTCACTGAGTTGCTTAGTACCTCACTGTTGTTGAGATTGGCTTTTAACTTGCAATCATCCTGCCTCAGACCCCAGACCTTCTGGGATTACAGGCATCCACTACCATGCCTGGCTGAGCCTTACTTTTTTAAAAAAATTTTTTTAGTTGTAAATGGACACAATACCTTTATTTTATTTGTTTATTTTTATGTGGTGCTGTGGATCAAACCCAGTGCCTCACACTAGCTAGGCAAGCACTCTACTTATGAGCCACAACCCCAGCCCTGAACCTTACCCTTGATGAGCTATCAGAGCCCTTTGTCAATCCTGTATTGCCATGTACACAGTGGATTCCAAACTCATTAGCTTCTCAAAACATCCCTATGATACTCTTTTATTCTTTCATCTCACTTCTAAAAAGCATTTAATCCTCACCCTTTCCTTGTTGTGCCACTTTCTTTTCTGGATTTGCCAGATACATATTCTCTTGGATTTCCTTCTACCATACTGCAGCTTCCTTCTGTTTTCTTTGATAATTCTTTGTTTCCTAGCCAACCTCCTGTCCTCTACTCACTTCAGCCCTCCATCCCATGTCCATACCTGCATATTGTCCTTCTTAATAATTACAAGCCCTCTATCTTTCTCTTCAAACTTGTTACTCACTGACCACCAATAAGTCAATCCTCTGGTCTCTTCTCTATCTGCATTAGCTGTATGATCTCATTCAGTCTCATAGTTTTAAATGACATCTATATGTCATTTGTTTTGTTTGCATCTCTGAGATTTAAAAAAAAGATAATATTTTGTATAAAGGTTAGCTGTGTCAAACAAATGTTCCCATCCCTCTATCATGCTTGTACAAATTTTGTCAGAAGAAAAAATTGATGGTGGAAAGGAAATGGAATAAACCAGGAGAATATAAGCAAAATAAATTTTTGCTTATAAGATTTCTCTGATGTATCAAAAGAAGGACATAATCTTTAAGGAAAATCTTTAAATTATAGTTAAGATATATATTCCTGCACTCACAATTTCTACTTTTTTTCTTTTACTTTTATATGTATATATATAACTCATGATGGTGTTTGCTATTTAGTTCATAATAAAACCTACAGTTTGCCTTTGTTAGGTATAATATTTGAAGGCATTTAAGAGTTCCATAGACAATGCTATGAGTTGTCAAACCCAACTTACAGTGACGAAACTTGCAAAATACAGGTATTAATGCAACCTGACAAGGATGTATTATTTGTACTAAAGTGAGGATGACACATGCAAGAACAAAACACAACAATATTAACCAAAAATCACATCTTTCTTTAAGGCAGGTTAATTTATTGACATCTATATCAATAAAATTTCTACTTTAGCCAACTTTTGAATTTCAATACGTGGTTATTGAATTTATGAAACTTTGATATTGACATTATTTTTGTTGTGAGAATTTAACCCGAAGCCACACATACACCTTTAAAAAAATGGCCACAGGGAACTGTGACATCCTTTATTACAGTAGCTCCCACATTCCTCACATAATGAACTTTGTTGTTCTAACCAATGAGCTTTCAGAAATACCATTTCTTCTGATGACATATCTAAAATGAATGAGCAAGAAATTTCTTTTCTCCTCAGTGAGGAAGAAAATATTTGAGATGAGACATTTAGTAACTCTTTTCTGAAATTAACTGAGTTGTATCACCTAAGGTCAAAAAATACTGCTTCCTAACATGAACTGCAGGTTTGTTAAAGGATTTCAGGAGAATGTTTTCAATCTGAGAAAACCAAATTGAATTGCTTACTGATCTCCTGCTGCTATTGACATAGTGAACATTAATGCCCTTCTCAGCAAATGCCATCTATCTAGCCCTGAAAGCATGTAGTATGTTTTCTTTTCCATTGACAAGGTCATTCTGATCAAAACTCAAAGTTCTGTTTATTAAACTAGCAGTGATCCAGATAAAGCTTTAAAGGATCCTAGGTGTACAAACATTTTAATTACATTATAGGAAAATATTTCTCTTCACATTTAAATTTAAATACTTAATTTTCAAACTTACATATAAACATATATGAATAAATATACATCTATATAGCAAATAAAATTAGTTTATATAATTTTCTATTTATTTTTCTATTTTATTAATGAATTATGTACCATTAATATTAATAAGGAACATTTTCCTGTATTCTATTCTTCTATGCTGGTAAATTATGTGAATAGCAAATATATGTTCCATTTAAAATTTAAATCCTCATCCTCATAAATTGGAGATGAAGACTTTAAGTTTATTTAATAGTTACTGAAACTTGAAAAGAATATGGATGTTTTATTCAAGCTGAGAACTGTGCAGGTATATATGGATCAAACCTTTTTCCATTCTTCTCCCAAATGTGTACTGAATGATTCCTCATGTAGGTTGTGAGTTTCTGGAAATCTCCAAGTCAAGGTGTCCCAAGTCATGCAACTTACATCATTTCACAATTATTTATACAGATTGTTTTTGTATTTATAATATTTTGGGCTTTAGTTATGTGGAGAGTGCCTAAATGTTCTTTCTTAACATATATAGATATATATTGCAATCACATTCACAAGGAGAATATGCATTCAATTGCAATAACTAGAAATTCATTTTGCTTGATAGGTCAGTATTCCTATGCAAGTATTTTAATTATTTATAAGGTGGAAATGAGTCTCTATTACAGCTCTCCAGTAAGTGATATGATTTCTTCTTTTAAAAGAATTCAGTAATTTGAACTGTTGGTCCCTTTGTATCTCATGCCCATTGTCTTTTCTCCCCTTTGCAACACAACACTTTTCCTCAGAAGAGTTATTTATCCTCAGTTCACCAACTCTTAATTCCAAACCTTTCATCAAACCACTTCATTTAAACATTGACTCTTCTCATTTTAGCAAAATATAGATCCAAGAAGGATTTATAAAACCACACAGGCAATGAAATAAAAAGTACACTGCCCATAATAGGAGATTGGAGTAAGAAGGAATTGGTTATTAAAAGAAAAGAAAATTCTAAAGAGTATAGAAATAACAGCCATAAGGATCAGCCAATAGTCCTATGGATGTAATAAGCCAAGAATGATGCTCCCCAGCACAGGGCCCTCAGACTCTTATCTTGTTGGAGAGGGCAGGATTTTGACTCAATGGATAACATGGAAGTTATTATGGTGCTGCACTGGCAGCACTTGTTGGAATACTACCTTCAGGAAATTCCTGGAAGACTCCTCTTAGGGAAAGTCATTCATGGGAAGATGTCTAACTAGCAACACCACTACAGCACCTCATATTGGATATGGTTGTGAAATGCCAGCAGGTGCTGTAGCCACTTGGTCCTGCTTGCCTGTAACAGTGCACTGGAGAAGCTTGAGGGCTTCAGGATCTCAGAGGTAGAAAACCAGGCACACAGAAGAACCAGAACCAGGAAGCAAAATGCTTCCCTCTTGTGAAGTCACCTTAAAACCATCTAGGATCTAAGTTTTAGAACCAAATGACAAAGGAGAAAATATTTTAAAATCCTAGCCCTTTTTTGTAGAGGGCAGGAAAAGCAGGTGGATATGGAATTGAAGGCAGTAAATGGATTACTTGCATCATCACCAGTGTTTTTCAATATTACTTAGGTGGTCTATGTTCAGTCCTGAATTTCCTCTAACTGGCCACTTCTCAATTTCTGTATTATTATTCTGATGTTCATGAACCAAAAAAAAAAAGTATTGAAGAAAAGAGCATTTATTTTTAGAAGTGTTTCTCTACTTTTCCCTTTGGCACCATCATTTAGTTTTAAGATTTTTAAATTCTGTCTATATATTAACAATAGCAGAATTTATTTTATTTATTTATTTTTATTTTGGTTCATTGTACACAAATAGAGTACAACCATCATTTTTCTGGTTGTACACAAAGTAGAATCATACAATTTGCATATTCATAGATTTACAAAGGGTAACGATGTTTGTCTCATTCTATTATCCTTCCTTCTCCGCTCTCTCCCCACCCCTCATTTTCCTCTATAAAATCCATCCTTTCTCCATTCTTCCTTTACCTCCCCCCATCCTCATTATGTGTCATCAGCCACTTATCAGAGAAATCATTCGGCCTTTGCTTTTTGGGATTGGCTTATTTCACCTAACATTGTATTCTCCAACTCCATCCATTTACCTTCAAATGTCATAATTTTATTATTCTTTATGGTTGAATAATATTCCATTGTGTATATATACCACAGTTTCTTTATCCATTCATCTATTGAAAGGCATCTAGGTTGGTTCCACAATCTAGCTATAATGAATTGGGCCGCTATAAACACTGATGTGACCGCATCACGGTAATGTGCTCATTTTAAGTCCTTTGGGTATAAACCAAGGAGTGGGATAGCTGGGTCAAATAGTGGTTCCATCCTGAGTTTTCTAATGAATCTCCATATTGCTTTCCAGCATGAGGCACCTATTTGCAACCCCACCAGCAAAGTATGAGTGTACCTTTTCCCCCACATCCTTGCCAACACCTGTTGTTGCTTGAATTCTTAATAATAGATGTTCTAATTGGGGTGAGATGATATCTTAGAGTAGTTTTGATTTACATTTCTCTTATTACTAGAGATGTTGAACATCTTTTCATATATCTGTTGGTTGCTGGTAGATCCTCTTTTGTGAGTGTCTGCTCATTTCCTTAGCCCATTTATTGATTGTGTTATTTGTATTCTTGGGGTAAGTTTTTTGAGTTCTTTATAAATTCTGAAGATTAGTGCTCTATTTGAAGTGTGTGTGGCATAGATTTTCTCCCACTCTGTAGGCTCTCTCTTCACATTGTTGACTGTTCCCTTTGCTGAGAAAAAGCTTTTTAGTTTGACTCTATCCCAATTATTGATTCCTGCTTTTATTTCTTGTGCTTTGGGAGTTATGTTAAAGAACTCTCTGGTCCTAAGTCAATATGATGAAGATTTGTACCTACTTTTTCTTCTATTAGGTGCAGGGTCTCTGGTCTAATTCCTCGGTCCTTGACCCATTTTGAGTTGAGTTTTGTACAGGGTGAGAGATATGGGTTTAATTTCACTTTGCTACATATGGATTTCCAGTTTTCCCAGAACCATTTGTTGAAGAGGCTATCTTTTCTCCATTGTACGTTTTTGATGCCTTTGTCTAGTATGAAAAAACTGTATTTATGTGGGTTTGTCTCTGTCCTCTATTCTGTACCATTGATCTACTTGCCTATTTTGATGCCAATACCATGCCATTTTTGTTCCTATTGCTCTGTGGTATAGTTGAAGGTCTGGTATTGCGAGCCTGCTTTGCTCTTCCTGCTAAGGATTGCTTTAGCTATCTGGGTCTCTTATTCTTCCAAATGAATTACATAATTGCTTTCTC
Organism: Glaucomys volans; assembly: GCA_020662805.1. Lineage (NCBI taxonomy): Eukaryota > Metazoa > Chordata > Mammalia > Rodentia > Sciuridae > Glaucomys > Glaucomys volans. The sequence goes on from JAJEJO010002070.1 coordinate 13,610, forward strand.
TATTTCTACGAGGAATATCATTCGGATTTTAATTGAAATCGCATTGAATTTGTATAGCACTTTTGGTAGCGTGACTATTTTGAAAATATTAATTCTGCCTATCCAAGAACATGGGAGATCTTTCCATCTTTTAAGGTTTTCTTTAATTTCTTTCTTTAGTGTTCTGTAGTTCTCATTGTAGAGGTCTTTCATCTCTTTTGTTAGATTGATTCCCAGGTTTTTTGTTTTTTTGGGTTTTTTTCGTTTTTTTTGAGGCAAAACAGTAGCAGAATTTAAACCTCAAATAAGACCTCTTTAATTTAAACTTAAGAATCATATGTAGAACAGTTTAGTCAACATCTTTAGGTACACAATTAATAGGTATATCAAAATATTTTGGGGGGGGAGTAAAATGGATTGAACCCAGGGGTTCTTAACTACTGAACCACATCCCCAGCTTGCATAGGGCCTCACTAAACAGTCAAGTTGGCTTTGAACTTGTAATCCTCCTGTCTCAGCCTCCCAAGGCACTGGGATTTCAGGCATACACCACTGCACCTGGCTCAAAATTTAAAATTTTTAAAATTCACATATTTTTCTCATAAAACTTCTTCCATAGATGTTCTATTCTCAGTAAATATGAACATTGTTCTTTTAGCTCCTTAGATCCTTAGAGAAATTCTTTCTATTGTTATTTAACACACACATTCCATACTGTAGAAGATGTTTTAATCCAGTTTTAATGCAGCCTTCAAATACATTCTGAAACTTTTCTTACAGTGTCCATAAATACAACCCTAAACTAATCACCATTTCTCACCCAGAATATTGCTCACAATTCTCTCAGTAACATAGCATATAATCTGATCATTTTAAAACATCAGATAGAACATAACATTCCTATACTAGAAATTATTCAGTGGCTTCTTACCTTATTTATAGTATATGTGAAAAATCTGATGACCCACATGGTAGACTCAGACCCACTTTTTCTCCACTTAGTTCCTCTCTCTTACTCTCTGAATCCTGGTAAATGTCAGTCATACTCTGCATAAGCTTAGTCCTTGTGATTTTTTGGTTCTGAGAATACTCTTCCCTTAAATATATATATTACTCCATCCTTCATACACTTCAAGTTTTTATTCAAGTGTCACGTTAGTGGTACCTCTTCAGTCCTTACAAATCTCCCATGTGTTGTCTTATTTTTCTCCATAACCCATTTTGCCATCTAAAATTTTATGTATTTTTATTTATCTTTTTTTACTTTTTTGCTATACTAGAATCTCACTGAGAGCAAGAAAATTTGCTCATTTTGCCCCCTTATTATCTTCTCTCTGCCATGTACAATGATTGAATAATAGTGATATCCATTTAAACTTTTAGATAATGGATACTCAAAAATATATGTACTTTAATTTTGTTCATTTACCTAAAGTAAAAAAAATCTCCAATTTTGGTAATAAATCAAATGAAGAGTTAGTTCTTTTAAACAATTGAAATGTTTTAATCTCCATGACTGTATTTTTTCCTTTTCATGATTTTTTTCTAATTATTTTCTTTCTATGATTGATTTCCATTTTATGATTAAAATACAAATTCACTTACAAATGCCCAATAAAAAAAAAAAAAATAGGTAAAAAAGGCAGGGGGTCATTACCATTGTTTGGAATTTTGCCAAGCTTGGTCTTTTTAATTTAAACTGGCAGATTTGGGGTTGTATTCACCAGGCTGACACAGAAATACAATTAATAAAATACATTTATTAGTTAAGGAAAAAGACAATAATAATAATAATAATAATAAAGGAATATTTACAAAGTGCACCCCGGCCAAACAATCTCTCACCAATCAGCACTGGAAATCATCATAGGCACCACCACAATAATCAGCACTGGAAAAAATATCATCACAGGCACCGTGGCAGTTGACACTGGAAATCATCACAGACAGTGCAGCAATTCTCACTGAAGCAATCGAAATCCACCACTCTCGTCCACTCCTCCCTTTTTATACTTTTTTAAGTGGACATATGAGTCATTGTCTGGCATTACGAAACCAGCCCCATGTATTATTATAAAACTTGAGTTCCGGGATCTGGTCAGGAGCCGAGTTCCCAAGGATATTGTTATTGTGTTCTGTTCCATTTGAGCTCAAAAATGTCCCAGAACATTCATGGGACTCCAAACAATGTTATGTTTCTCATTTGTCCACTCCTTCTGTTATGTCTACCAAGCATTCTGATCTTAGGTAGCTCACCATCAAAACCATAAACAAAACTACTGGGAATTTTCCATGCAACCAGATAAGTTAATAAATAGATTCATTAATAACCCCCAAATTTGGAATGTAATGATCTGGCTTGTTTTATTCTCAAGACTAAATATAAATTGACCTAATTACTACTCTATATCCATCAACATAACAAAGAAAGAATTGAATAGCAAAGCTCAACATAAAGAGCTACCACTGTGTACCTTTTGCAAATATTGCACATTTCTAGGACTCTCCGGAGACATACTAGCAATAGATTTTCAAGAATCCTAAAATATGTCCTTAAAATTTAGTGTATCAATTACTTTCTAAGATTCTAACACAAGAATACAAACCCAAAATGCAGACATATTTTCTTCTTTTATCATGAAGTTAGCCTTAAAATCTTTAAAATAGAAGCCAAAATATCGGCAATGAGCACGTATTCAAACCGTATTAATAGGCAGCCATGAAAAGTATTTGTGCAGTATTCAATTAAATGGAAAATGCACATGAAATGATTTAGAAGAAATATATAATTATTAAATTATACATGTGAGTATATTCAGTTTTGAAAATGCATGCACATGAATTCATGTGGCATTAAAAACATTGAATACATAGAAGCAGACAATGGAATGGTGGTTACCAAGGGCAAGGAGGTGGGAAGAACAGGAATCAGTTGGACAAAGGGTACAAATTACAGTATATATAGTGACTAAATACAGCAATCTAATATACAGCATGGAGTATAGTCAATTACATTATATTACATACTGGAAATTTGCTGAGATAGATTCCAAATGTTCTCCCTTAAAATATATGAGGAGATAGATACATTAAGTTGCTTGACTATAATAATCGTATCAATGTGTGTTTCAAAACATCATGTTATACATTTTAAATATACATAATTTCAATTAAAAATAAAAATGTGGAACAAAAGAAAAATATGTTCATATAATGTTAAGCTCAATTATCTATAAGTAATTAATAACCAAAACAGTGAATATCAATAAATAAATATCAATTATATTTGTCTTTTATTAAAACTTGTCTTTTCATTTCTGTGTTTTAAATTCACTATAATTCAGGTTATTTAATGGTTTCCCAATGACCCTATGTAACAAAAATCTTTAACACATTTTGGAGATGAGAAATGTAACACATTTTTGGCCATAGTGAATATAAAAATGTCTTTTGTATGTCTACTCACTTATTTTTATTGGGAAGTGTTATTTTCTGTTATTTATTATTTTAAAACTTTTAGCACTACCAGGAGATATCCCAGATTTTTCTGATTTTACCCTTATAAATAGCATTACAATGAACACTTCAGAGCATACATTACTGTGGGCAATTTTGTATGCTTCTGACAGATAACTTCCCAGAACTGGAAATGCTGATCCAAAGTAAAGGAACAGGTTAAAATATGATTATTAGTTCCAAACTGTCCTCAATTATTCTGTTAAAATCATACTTCCATTAATTTTATATGATACCACTAGTATCAGTTTTCTTACATCCCACACTGCAGTTGATTATAATCAATTCAATTAATTAATCAATTCAATTCAATATAATCAATTCAATTAATTCTTATCTATCTGATAGGCAAAAAAAGCATCTCACAGCTGCTATAACCCAAATTTTCTAATTGCTGTAATTTCTAATGCTCTCTGTCAGATTTACATAGTTCATATTATTTTAAGATATTTTCAATCTTGTTTAACATGCCAAACTTCAAATGGAAACTATACGAACACAAAATTTGTTTTGTACCAAAGTATCTTTTTCTTGTCTAAAATCTGTTCAAATTAGGAAAGGGCACATCACAAATTCACCCAAACAGTACAATATCTTTTTCACAATGCAACAGTGATGTGACTAGAATCATACCCATAAATATCTCCCTCGACAAAACAAATGCCTTATGTACAGCAATCATTCATTTTTGCATTGACAAATCCTTTTCTTTACCAGCTACATATGGTCAATTTCTATTTTTCATGTTGTATCTTTTTCAATTGCACCTAGGAGTCATTTTAATATAGATAATTGAATTGCAGTTAATTCTCCATCTGGTGCTCCAGATTGGTTACTTACTACTGCTGATTTGAGGCTGATATTTTTCATTTATATTACTTGATCATTTTATTCACTGTCACATCTCTAACTGTATGTGGCATTTATAAAGCATGCCATGTAAACATGGTTGACAATTCCCAAAGTGTAATTCCTTATTAAAGCATTTGGGCAATTTATGCAAGCCCTCCTATGATCCTTGCTTTGACTTTTGTATTACCATATCATTTATTTTATCTGTGAGGTGTGATCTTAACAAGTTTTGTAAGAATGGTGTCTACAAACTATCATGGGATTTCTTAATTTAGTGTGTTACTTTAACATGCAGAATATATTGATGACATGATAAACAGTGCATTATCTTTTAATTATCAAGGAAGCCTGATATTTTCTCAGAAAAGTGTAACAAGTTGAAAATACTGCATAATTGCACATAGTCTTAGTGAAAAGTGTTCAACTTTGGATGCATGAGTCATCTTTTAATGTTTGAATAGCGGATTACAGTCAAAGTACTTTCACTTCATTTGATCCTGTTAGGTTAGTAATGGATCTTGAGTATGGGTGAAAGAATTACTTTGAAACTAGAGAGAAGGTTAATTCATTATTGGGAGTTTTAATAAATTGACAATTCAATACTATTTTCAAATCTGTTTCAAAATTTTGCTGACAATATTTCCATTTTAGGTTTCTGAAAAGAGTAAATATGATAATTAACTAAGTGTAAATTAAACTCACCATGTGTATATTTAATCAAAGGATATATTAGTCCCATGTTAGGTTTTATAAATCAAATCTCTTGGAAGTTTAAATTACTTTTTCAATTCCATGTATTTCAGGATTATCAAGAACTCATGCTATTCATTCTAGAATTTGTTCTGTAAATGTGCATGGATTGTAGAGATTAGGAATCATCCAGATCAGTCTGTGTATTTTACATCAGACAAATCTGAGTCATGGTAGGCTTTAGGTTTGAGCTGGTCAAAAATCACCAGGATAATTGCATGGGTATTTTGAGATGGACTGGTATTGCAAATACTGAAAGGATGTTTGAGAACTGCTGAATATGTCATGCTCTAGTAAAATACATGTATTTTGAGTCAGGTATGGAGACACAAACTTGTAATTCCAGTGACTTGGGAGACCAAGGCAGAAAGATCACAAGTTTGAGGGCAGTTCAGCAACTTAGTGAGACTCTGTTTCAAAATTAAAATAAAAAGTGCTGGGAATATAGCTAAGTGGTAAAGCACCCCTGGGTTCAGTCTTCAGTACTGCAGAAAAGTACAACAAAATGAAATTAAATAAAATGCATTAGATTGTGACATAGGAGGAAAACTGATTTTGTTTTATGTTTAGTTTTGCTTAATTTATGACTGTATGGTATCTAACATTTGCCTTACTTAAAAGTGCATATGCAGATAAACAGGGGCTCATGCACACACGTGTTTCACTATCTCTACTTAATCACAATGAACATCCGACTCTCTGCTGCTTCATTAAATTTATAGGAAAAAAGCCTTTCCCTATGTCTACATTGTATCATATGTTTAGCATCTATAAACCAGCTATAAAGAAACTCTTGTTTATTCTTAGGTGTATATAATTATATCTATATATTTATCTAAATCTGTATCTATCTATATATCTATATCTGTATATCTAAATGTATATCTGAAGAGAAAAACAGAGAGAGTGAGAGAGAGAGACAGACAGATGAAGAGAGAGAAGTGGTGGAGAGAGAGAGTCTTATTCACTGATTTCCAGTGATTTTTCACCAATATTTCAGATGCAACTTAGATATCCAATGTGTCTGATACAGAAATTGTTTCCTATTAAATAGTTACATCCCATGACCTGCATGGTTTTTAATTCAGGTTCCTGGGCCAGGCAGTGATGGGATGGAGAAAAGATAGACTCACAAATAGAGAAAAATCTGGGTCTCCATGGTTAGCTGCAACTCTGGTAGGAAGGTAGTGACACACAACAAGCTCAGCATGTTTATTATATAGGTGTAAACATGAAAAGAATTTATTGTGAGAACATTTCTTCAAAATAAGCAGAACCAAGGTCATGAGTATGAGCAGCCTGATTATGATTGTCAGTTTATGCCCATAACTATATACCTCTGAGCAGCTGACATCTGAACCTCAAGGTCAAGAACTGAATAGCTTCTCCATGGCTGACACAGAACTTCCTATTGAACAGTGCGTCATCACAGTGATTGGACAGTTTCAAATGGCAGTCTTTGCACCACGAGTTCCCAAGAGAGGATCACCTTTGTCAAAAGAAAGTTAGTTCAAGACTCATAATTCAGTCTCTGCTCCTGACAGCTACATAAGGAAAAATTAAAAAGGTTCAATAGATGATGAGAAGCATTTCATACATTAATTACATCATAATTTTAAAAAATATTCATCTTCTAATTACATAAAATAGAGGCATGATTTAAATTTTTCTTGTTTAAAGAATTCTAAAAAAAGAATATTTTAATTATTGACAAGGAAATTCTTTCAGTTACACATTGAAACTTATGTCTACTTAAATCTTTCAAAATACATGAACCCTTCTTATCAGAAGGAAAGGACTAATTGGAGAGAACTCTCAGGACCTTCAAGGTACCCTGCTTCATAATCATCAAATTCCATAACACAGGTTTTAATACAGTCCATGAAAATCAAGTTAAGTGTCTATGTGAGGCTAAAAAATTAAAATTTTCTTTAAAAATTCTGTTTTTTTTTAAATGTAGCATTTATAAGTTTTAATATTTCTCCTATGTATAAATGCAATAGAAAAGCAAGTGTATTTTATCTGATTTCTCATTTTTAAGCCCTTAAGTATGGTTTATGAAGTCATCACAGTGTATCACGTAAATATCTAAAGTTGTCTGTATTTTTCTTAATCTGTTATTTTAATTTTCACCTGTGAAAATGAATCATGTAAATGGTTCACATTTCCATTCTTTATCTGAAAGCAATGTAGCAACCAAGAGGCACACTCAGGAAGCATGTATGTTCAGCATGCTTGCACACACACACACACACACACACACACACACATGTTCAAGTATTTTGAAAGCATGACTAACTTAGCTGTTATCAAGTAAAGCCAAATATCAGGGCTGTACAGTATCAGGAGATTCCATCTCTACGAAGAACTGGAAACACTTCAAATCTATGGTAAACATTATTGTGCTATACATTTATGAAGGAAGATTGTTCATCAGTGTTGGGAATATTAGATAATGCATTTCTGACTTCAAAGCACTTCAAAGTGTTTCTGCTTTTTAAGCCCAGTCTTTCCTTGTTGATCCTGCAAGTTCCCTATTCTGAGTGTTACTTCCGCTGGGTATTCTCAAAGGTTTCGAGGAGTCTGTGTCATCGCTATGAGAATGATGACCAAAGCATGTGCACAGATATACTCAAAAACAACTTTAAAAATGAATAAGAGTAGAAAAATCATATGCAAATCCAATCCTCGGGAGTAAAGGGAGATGATGATTTTGAAAATGTGACTTTCAAGCATTCCATTGCACGTCAGACCATCAGGGCACACCTCACTTCCCTTTCAGCATCCCTCATTTCTGCTCATCAATATACATTCACTTTTTAACTAAACAATTTCAATATTAAGTTGCATGTGATATTTCTCTTTAATACTGGAAGTATAATAATTGTATTCAAAATACAAGAGATTATCTAGCAAATTGTTTCTAAATCTCAGATTGCCATAATTTAGAACAGCAATTGCTATACTGTTATAATTCGCTTATGATGAAATCACATTCCTAGAATGTACTCCTGGTTTTAGCAGGGGCCAGAGAAAAGTTTTGCATAAAATTTAAAATCTGTAAGTATCAGAAACATTTTTTTTAAGACCGGGAAGTACAACGCAGTTTCCCTATTTCCTGGTTTATCTTGCTGACACGGGCAACAGGTAGAAGGATGGCTACTCCTGCTCCCCTTGGAAGTTCTCATTATCTTTTTGCACTCCTGGGAGTGATACAAGTTTAGCTTAATACCAGATGGTGCCAGATTCTCCTGCAGGTCACACATATCATTGAAGCTGGAGTTTTAGAGGTGCTGAGTAACCAAAGTTGGTACCAGCAAATTCTTAATTAGTTTCAATTATTTTAGGCTCCCACCATCCATTCTTTCCATCCTCACTCTGTCCTGTGGACTCAAGCCCATACCAACTACAAAAGTTCACATCTGAATGTGAATTTAAACTAGCTCCCACAATTACATAAAATCCAATTTTTATCATATATATTTTTATCAAATATATTTTTATTTTTATTATATATATGTGTGTATATATACATATACATATATTATATATATATATATATATATATATATATAAATAAAACTATCCATTGTTGCCTACGTTTCAGGTCTTTTCTTCCTTTCTTTTTCTTTTCTTTTTTAAGTTTGTCAGTATCTTTTATTGAACTTAAAGCCAAGTAGAATTAAAGCTCCACAGTTTTTCCAGATACTTTCTAATAAGTAACACCAAAGTTCAAAAAGTTAATGATATTTTCATTATTATTAATAGAATTGCCTTGGATATGAGGACATATGGCAAATATGTGCCTTTCTTTGTATCTGTGTGCTATGCATGGTAGATATTTTTGCTGTTCCACCTAGATTCCTCAGATCATTTGCACAGTTTCTGTGACAGATCCCCACTTTTGCTGTGCTTTATGTCTGACTTCTATCCACAATATCTTTTGAAGACTAGCCTTGGGCTACTGGAACTGCTTCACTTACATTCACAGACAGATGGAATTGCTTGGGGTTTTAATCCACTGTCTGCTCCTCCCCACATACTGATTGGCTATTAAAATGCAGCTACCTTATCTCAACTTAGGCCAGATTTTGAGATCTAATTCATGCACCATAGCTGCATCCCATCTATCCATTACATGGAGAGAACTTTGCCTGAAATCAACCTCTTTTTTGAATTCTCCCATTTCCTGATTCCACTACTACCTTGCTAATCTCATTAAAGGAGAGATTCTTAACAATTTTTTTGTACATGAATTCTCATTTCTAGATCAGATTTTAGTGAATCCAATCTAAGCCATCAAGAAATGTACAAATAAATATGACTTGTTTTCATTTCATACTTTAAAAAGAAATAAAATAGGCCATTGCAATAAATATCACCTAAACCTTGTTTAATGGGATTATGTCAGTGTAATTTATAAAGACTAGAAAGAAATACATCGTTATCATTTTAAGAAAATATTTTTAACGGTCTATTTAAAAACCTGAAAGGAATGTAACGCAAAATTTAAAAGGATTTGAAAAGTAAATGTTATTTTAAAACTTTTTTATCATGTTAGTGAAATTATATAATTACACTTTAGTGTACTGATAATGATAATTAATGGCTTTGAATCAAGAATGTTTACTTTTGTGACTGCCATATGCAAAATGTATGTCCACTTATGTATTGTTTCAGTACTGCTTACATTTCTTTTTTAAGAAACAAATTATCCTATTACATAAACTATATTTTACAATTTTGATTAGGAAATTCCCCTTGTAATCTAATATTAAATCTATGCTAAAGTCTTTATCTTTCCCTCTCAGTCACTGATTCTATAATTTAATAAAGATAATGATTTAATTTACCCAAATATCCTTGAATTTCTAATATCTATATGTAGTCATTATTTGTCCTCTTGAATTTGCTTGTTTAAAAGGAATAATTTCTTTAAAATGTTTTTTCCTTTTTATTGATTGATTAGTGTACTTGGTTATTAATGCTTTTTCATTTAGAATATTTGCTAAAACTCTTTTATTACATGATCACTTTGGACAGAATTAACTTACTTCAAATGCAAACGTGATTCATTCTTTCATAGGACAAGGAGATGCTGTGACAGCTAATCAATGATTGACTTTGTCCTTAAGTTGCTCAACTGTCAAGGATAAAGTATGTCAATCAGTGAGAACTAATGCACCATCAGTTACAATTACTTTAGCAAAAAACAGTCACAAGTGTCCTATCATTTCCCCAATATTGAAGGCAAGTAAGAATTAGCACCACTGAGTGTTCAATTTCATTGTCTTATATTTTACTTTAATTAACAAAAAGAAATACTGAGTTAATTTTACCTCTCAGACCTATCCATTGATTTTTATATAAGCATTTTCTTGTCCTTGACTTACTAGTCAAGAGATTTCTAGCCTTTAATTATATCCATAGATTAAAAAATATACCAATCTAATTCACAGAATGCTGTAAATTAAAATGCTTATGAAGTTTAGAATTAGAAGAAAGTCACTTATCACTTGTCTGGCTCTAGGGAAGTTACTTAAGTTTTGTAAACCTGTTTTTGCATTTCTACTATGACGATTAATAATTCAAGGGATGTTTAGGAGGATAAAAGCAAAAATATTTATGAAAGCATCTCATACAGGTGCTGCTCAGAGAAGGAAAAATGAATGAATAACAAGTTTACTATTTTAATATAATATTTGAAATTAAAGAAAAGAAAATTACATAATAGTTAAGTTTAACCCATTGTTTTCATAAAGATGAACATCAATGCTTGTATTTCAATGTAAAGACCCAAACCAAACTGCAGTAAAACTGTTAATTTTATATTACATATTAATAAAACAGCTATATCCACATTAATGCACTTACATGTAGGGAAAATGAAAGTTTGAATAGATAATGGAAGAGGAGATCACTTTTGCTCTGGAAGACAAATCACCTACATTATGTATATCTCCAGTATTGTGACTTACATTCATGCCACTTTTTAAACTTAAATAATTTGGATTTTTCATTTGGTTATTGTGTACTTCTTTGTTTTGTTTTCTGAATAACAGACTTTTAAACAAATTTAATTGAAAATTTTTCTTTTTATAAAAGTTTCAAGGTTGACAAACTTTTATATAACTTCTTAAAGTAACTCATTGAGCAATTTGCAACTTTGTAATGTATAATTCATGTCAAAATGCCCGGCATTCAGTTTCCCATGGGCCTAGAGTCCAAGGTTGTGAGGATGTAAGGTTCTGGGTGTCAAAGATTACATGAACAGCCAACTACTCTCTATCTTGGCTTCTAGACAGTCAACACATGGCTCCTGTCACAAAGTAATTTCTAGTGATCACTGGAGCTTTTCAAATGAAAGTACAGTAACCTTGAACATAGGAAATCTGGCAACATCAGTACTTGTTTAGAAAAATCTTTGAGTAATTTGGAAGTGACTCAACATATTCTAACTAGAAGTAGATCTTTACTCATGGATCAAGGAGGCAGAATTTAAATGTTGACAAAAGGAAATGATTTTGCATCTATTGTGGGAGGTTGTAAAAACAAATTTGTTTTGATATACATGAAATGAAGTATTGAGCTGTCATGTAGCTTAGAGGTAGAATCCTCATTTAGCATGCTTGAAAACCTGCTAGGTTCAATTACCAGCACCAAAAATAGAAAAAATAAAAGAGTAATATACACAGAGTGGGGAGGGGGATGGAAAGTGAGAGGAACTGACATTTTTTTTCTTTTGTTATCATTTTTTTATTTTTGTAAACTGCATTTTGATTCATTGTACACAAATGGAGTATGTCTTTTCATTTCTATGGTTGTGCACGATGTACATTCATACCATTCCTTTAATCATACATGTACATGGGGTAATGATGTCTGTCTCATTCCACATTTTCATACCCCACCTCCCTCTCATTTCCTTCTATGTAATCTAAAGTTCCTTACATAACCCATAATATCACTTGGATACATGACTTCTTCTCTTTTCTCTCATCCCCAGAAAAGGGTGTTTTCTTTGTCTGTAGTGATGGAGCCAGTTCTGAGATAAAAGCACAACCGAGCTAATCTTAGGAGGAAGTAGAGTTAACATTTCCAAGATCTGCACCTCCTTCTTTTCCCTCTGCTGACCCAGCCCTAGCTATAATGGAATCCAAGGTTAATGAATGAGAAGAAGTCAGTGAGTGCCCTGGGAATTTAAAACAAACAACCAACAGTATCCTGCAGTCCCAAGTTTGCTGATACCACTCAATGCAAAATTTCAAGTCATGTTTAGAGGAAATTTTGACAAAAGTTAAATATATGACAGAGTTAAATATGACTCTTTCCTGTGCCTTCTTGACATTAAAATTGTTTTGTTGGATCCTTCAAGTTTGTGACTCTCCCATTATTATAAAATCCTATATCACTTAGTAAGCAATGGTGGGGGTATCTAGGAGACAATGATAGGTGAGCCTGGAATAAGATTGCTGGTTTCTATAAAGAAAAACATAGTAAATATTTCATCTTCATCTAGACTTGGGATCAATGTGTGTAGACCTAACCCAGAATTATCATCAGAGAATTCTGTAGTGGATATAGACCTCACAATCAAAGCATCAAACCATGAAGTTTAGATCGTACTTGTGCTTTCTTTGTATTAGGCATAAATAGAAAATAACAACATAAAAATGTTATATGTTAGCATTTCAGATGAAGTGTAGTTAGAATTTCCTCATGATGGTCTACTTTCACCCTGAAGATAAAAAGAAAATACATCTTCTGCTAGAAATTAACCTTAAGGAATGTTAGTCAATAAAAGAAACCAAGGAACTCTCCAAAGACAGAGAAGAGGGACCAGGGATTATAGAACAAAGTATGGAATGCTTTCATGTTTTGCCATAAAGAAATGTTTTTAAAGGATTATCCTAATGAAAATTTTTGTTTCAAATACTGAATTCCTAATAAATTGGAAGAACAGGAAAAGATTTTGTAGATGTTTATCTTCCCAGTACAAAACATGAGTCTGCAAGGGAAGAAGAAAGGGAGATATTTCTGGGCCACATTTGACAATGTTTTACTTTCATAGTGAGACAGACAGCAGCGTAGAATTTTATTAGACCAGTAGATATTCTTTCATTAAGTGATTTTCCAGACCGTTCACTTGCATGCTGACACAGATGAGGCACTCTGTCTAGAAAAATGAAACCATAATACCACAAGTGCCATTAGGTTTTTTGCTGGGAACACAGCTTAATAAAGGTACCGTCAGCTATACTACGCACATCTTAGCCAAACATATTTCAAAATCTGTGAATCTAGCAAAGCTGTGCAGAATCTTCTCTACTGCCGGCATTGAAGATTCATTCTTGTAGTATATTACTTATCACTTCAATCTAAGCACTAGATGCATTTTCTAGCATCCACTGGCATTATCCTCTTATATAAATTCCTGTGGGATGAACTGATAATTTAAAACCTCTGACTGTACAAAACCAGCACTTTTTGCTGGCTAAAATGACCACAATATGCAGTTATGTGAGAAATAAAAGAACTCAATATCTCCTTCCAAGAAATGTGTTCTTGAAGGAAATAATATTTTAAATTTTCAAAAATGAAGTTTCTATTCAGTTTGCAAATTCTTTAAATAATTAATAATGAATTATTTTTTTCTGCTTGAATGTCAATTAAATGAGATTATACAAAAGATTATAAAAGCATACCTAAGAAAGAGCCAACCATTATAGAGTGATATTAAATTTAATATGCACTACATCTTTTACTAGTCACAATATTCTTATACCTTAATAATTTCAATCATATTTTGCCACACTTAATAAAACTTAGATGAAGAATTTTATCAAAATAAAAAGCTTTCTTGAAAGAATTTCCATAAGAAGAGTTGGATATATATATATTTTAAACACAATTCATCTTTACCAAAATTACTTTTCTAGGTATAAACATCATTCAGGATCATATGTATTTTGAACATTCAACTAGTTCTGTCTCCTTGACATAGTAAAAAGTGTGTTTTGATTAGAAATTAAAAGTTCATAACTCATTAGAAAGTAATTGCTATAATCATTATATGGAGCATACTATATTAGTATTTTCAAAGTTTATTCCAACCCATTTCCTCTTGTGTCCTTGAAAATATCTTCATTATGTTGTTTGATGAGAAAGATTCACAGGAAACTAATGTTACCCAATTTCAGCCCAACTTTTAGGCAGTCAGGTGTGTCTTTCAGTGGATCCCCAAAGTAACACATAGACCATGCTTAATGGCTGTTCTGGATCTTGTGGGGCCGGAATTGCTAAGAAGTAGCAGCACAAACATCATACAACTGGGCCAACTCTGTATTTTTAATAAATTTATTAGTAATTGCCTTAAAATACACATTCAGTAAAATATACCCTACTAACCATTTTAAGTGCACAGTGTGATACTATCAAGTACATTCAGATAGCTATGCAACTAGTCTACAAAACTTTTTTCATCTTGCAAAACTGAAAGTCCATCAAACTATTGTGAATTCCTGTCCTCAACTCACCCCTTACACAACACAAGCACATGTGGTACTTGCCTGGCTGGTTTCACTTAGCATAATCATCTCCAGCTCCATTCATGTTGTTGCAAATGACATGATGACATTCTCTCTTTATTGTGTGGCTGGATAATATTCCATGATGTATACATACCTTTTTTTTTAATCCAATCCTAAATTGATAGGCACTCACATTATTTTTATTTCTTGGCTTTTGTGACTAAAGCTGCAAGGAATGTGGAGTGCAAATTTACCCTCATCATACTGATTTCATTTACCTTGGATTATATTACCTGTAGTAGGATTGCTGGAAAACTTGGCAGTACTATTTTTAATTTTTAAGAAACTTTTATATATTTTTCCAAATGGCTATGCTAATTTACATTCCCTTATATCCACATCCTTTCTCACATGTTATTTTCTGTTTTACAATATTGTCCACCCTAATGAGTATACCGGAGTATTTCATTGTGGTTTTGGACTACCATTTTTCTGAAGATTACTTATATTAGGCACCTTTTTGTGCACATATTGGTTATTTCAATGTCTTCTTTGGATATAACTCTATTCAACTCCATTCCCCATTTTTAATTGAGCTATTTTTTTGGGTTGTTGTTGAATTTTAGGAATTTTGTTTGCATTTTTTATATTAATCCCTTATCAGTTGTATCATTTCTAAATATTTTTCTTCCATTTGATAGGTTGCACATTCACTCTGGTTTTGTTTTGATATATAGAAATTATTCATTTTGATATGATCCAATTTTTCTCTTCTTACTTTTGTTTCTTATAGTTTCAGCATAACATGCAGAAATCTTTGCCAAGTTTGTTTCTAAGGGTTTTATGATTTTACCTGTAAGGATTTTCTTGATCTTTTCAAAAGTAACTTTTGCATATAGTATATTTAATATTATTTTTTGCACATTGGTATCTAATTTTCACATCACCAGCTTCCTCCTATTGAATAGTTTTGGACTTCTTATCAAAAATAATTATTTCATGTATGTGTGTATTTATTTCTGAACTCTCTATGCTACCCCATTGGTTTATATATCTCTCTTTCTGCCAGTACCACAATAATTCGATTATTATCTTTGTATTAGTTTTTGAATTTCAAACATGTAAGACATCTATCTTGTTCATTTTGGCTATAAGATGTTCCTGGATATTCCTTATGAATTTTAGGATTCCTTATGAAATTTAGAATTTTTCTGCTTTTGCAAAAGTGCCATTGGATGTTTGACAGTGATTGTACTACTGCATTATACTTCATAGATATCATCCCAATATGATTTTCCATTTATTTGTGTCTTCTGTAATTTCTTACAGTAATATTTTATAGTCTTCAGTGTATAAACCCGTTCTTCCTTAGGTATTTTATTTCTTTAGGTGCTATTGTGGACTAAATTGTTTTCTTAATTTCCTTTGTGTTTATCATTGTTAATGTTTGGAAACACAATTTGCTGACTATATATATTGTAACTTTTCTAAATATGTTTCTTTGTTCTCATAGTTTGGGGGGGGAAATTTTTAGTGTTTGGGGAGGATATTAAACAAATTTTTTATAATTTGATGACATTCCTAAGTCAGTATACGGATGATAATTTCAGGATCTTTATTACGTCATTTAAAATTGGTCTATAACCAGTATTGTTGTACACACATATACCTTAGGGTAAAAATCATTGGAATATTGAAATTTCACTTTCATATCATTACCTTTTTTAAACTCATACCTTCATTTTCAAATTTTCTTTGCAATTAGAGACAAACACAGGATATAAAAATAAAATAATAATCATCAAACAATACTGACTACTTTGTTATGTAACTAAAAGAAAAAACATTTCTTGCCAACTTTCCAGTACTTCCACAAAAAAATTTCATCTTTTTTGAAAAACATTATTAATATATCTCTTGTATATGCACATAATGCTTTTTCTTTGCATTAGCTGCCTAATGGTCTATTATATGAAAAAATAATTCAATAAACTATTGCAAAATTGTTGGACTTTTTTGAGAGTTTTCAAATTTTTTCAATCAAGGGCAATACTGATCTGATTAGCCTTATTTACATACTTTTCGGCACCCTTGTAGGCACTTTTATGAGACAGATTTCTGTCAAGACGTCAGTATATTTTCAATCTCAGAAGAGAGAATGGATTATTCTTCCTATGATTGTTGTGCAATCATGTCACATCAGATCCTGTTTCTCTTAGCAATCTTTTATCAAATACTCTGTGCACGTCCACGTATCTGCTGGGGGAAGGAATGAAGGGAAATTATGTTGGAGTTTCAGGGTCTTTAATCATGCAGATTTGGCCTCCCTTTTAGTGGATAATATCTGGGCTGGGGCAGAGTGTCAGTTGTGCAAACTGACCTGAGAATTGTGATTTTAAACCAATACTGATTTTCTGCTTATCCACTATCGTCAGGGTTATATAGGTCAATATATAGGTTATAGCAATATCTGATTGCCATTGTGACCCTGTAGCCCAGAACAGTGAATGAATCCACACTTGTTATCATTTCAGAATCCTACTGTCACCAAGCCCAGTCTCACAGCATAATCCTTATTGTCAACACATGGTGAGCAAATGACAGCCCACATGAGCTTCTCAGCAGTGCTGAGTACGACCTATCACTCTCTTTCAGTATTAGTGAAGTGAGTGGCTTTCTGTGGACCAGAGGCAAGTCATAGAATTTCTGTTTAAAGAAGAAACCATACAAACAATCTGTTTCTGAATTCTATGTATCTTTCTGTAATACTCAAGAGAGCTATGAAATCTAAATGCGTGTATATAGTGTATGTGTGTGTGTGTGTGTGTGTGTGTAGGTACCTTTTATTTTTTCAAAGTTTGAGAGATTCATCACAGTCATGTGTGTTTAAGAAAAGATATAGACAGACATCATTACCCTATGTACATG
Source organism: Glaucomys volans (assembly GCA_020662805.1). Taxonomy (NCBI): domain Eukaryota; kingdom Metazoa; phylum Chordata; class Mammalia; order Rodentia; family Sciuridae; genus Glaucomys; species Glaucomys volans. The sequence goes on from JAJEJO010002070.1 coordinate 31,165, forward strand.
TGTGATTAACAATTATGATATGAATGTACATCTTGCACAACCATAGAAATAAAAATTTGTGCCCCGTGTGTGTGCAATGAATCAAAATGAAGTCTGTAAAAATAAAAATAATAATACAAATTTTTAAAACAAGATAAATCTTAAAAAAGGATATAGACAAAAGTCACACAACACACACACACACACACACAAATGCAGTGTGTGCAAAATAAACTTCATTTTTTCCACATTATCACCTTGTGATGACTCTGTCACTAATTAGTAAAACAAAAATTGGTATATGGCCAAAGAAAGTGGCATAAGGCTCTGTAGTGTTTTGCACATAAGTGATTTCATGTGAAGATAAATTTCAATGATTCCACATCAGCTAGGATTAGTTATCTTACACCAACAAATTATCTCAATACCTCAATGAATTTGAACAACAAAGGGTCATTTTATCCTCATTCCATGACACTGTTGAGTCAGCTGGGGCTACAAGTCTTGCAGTTCTTAATTGAGGATGAAAACTCAGAGAAGGTTTCACTACTTTTCCCTCAGTTTATTGTATTTAAAGCTATAAAGTAAAACTCTTTAAATCAAGAACGAACCATTATCTAGGATCCTGTTTGTAATTTAGTGGCTATGACAAGTGACATGGCCATATCTAATCGAAAGGAAGGAGAGGGAGAAAATCCTCCTATTTTCTGAAAAAGTAGTTGTGGTAAATATTGTCATGAACAGTGTTAATGTCTACTAAAGCCTCAGTGTTTTGTAAAGTCTAAATTTGAATACATGGTAGTTTAGCAAGGTGTTTAAGAAGTGTTACGTTATATTCATGTGAGGGTAATTTTTTTAAATTGAATTTTCCCTGATTCCAATCCAATCAAGAAAAAAATTTAACCTTTTATTTAATTAGAATTTCTTCTTGAAAAAACTTTATGTAGTTATACATCTTTCCCATTTCTTTGACATGAACATAATTCTTTTAAAAAGTCAAAGAAAATGCAAACAAACAAAAAGCATCCATGCAGTGCAACTAGCTCCCTGTCAGACAAGATGGAACAAGATAAAGATGATTAACACCAGGTGCAATTCAGATGAACTTGTGTAGCAAATGATACTCCCATGAGGACAGTATCTTTCTCTTGAGAAAATGCATGCAATTGATGGTATCTGCTGGTTATATAAAGGAGTAAGATTTCCTGTATTTACAATCTCATTACCAAATTGCCTGTAATGTGCATAGCAATCTGGTGTAGGGCTTACTCAACAATAAAACTGGATTCTATCTTTTCTTCATTTGTGGAGAGGCTTTCTGGATTAGTAGGAAATTTCATTTTTAATTTCCACAACAGAACGAATCTATATATAAATAAATGGAAATAATGCATGATGATCCCTTTAAGATTCCACAATGAGATTACAATGAGATTTGTGGTTATTCCATGAGGAAGGACCTGAAAGTTTTAAAGATTACATTGAAGTGTACATAACTTGTAAGAAAATTATTTCCTCTCAATATTATTATTATTCTTTGAGCATACTCCATGCACATATACACAATAATGATACGATACTCCAAAATATAATCTAAATCAAATTATAAAATGTAACATGTACACACATCAATAATACTTATATAAGTGTATATATGCAGGGAAATAATGACATAATTATATTTACTAAACACCACATAATTTATGCCAGATTCTATGGCAAAAATGATTTGTACCAATAACAAAAGCATACCATGTTCAAGCAGTTTATATAATGTATAAGTGTATGTATTTTACAGATACTACATATGTATAATGCTTTTATGTAATCAGGAACAAATTATTATCATTTGCTAGTTGTTATTATAACAACTACTCCTTTCATTGTTATTCTTTTTCATTACAAATATATTGTTTTATTAATATATTTATACATATGTATTTTAAACATATAAATGTGTGTCTATATAAACATTGGGTGTGTATATATATATGTGTGTGTGTATATATACATATGAATGCATACATATAGAGAACAAATTAGAAAGTAAAGTAAGTTGTACACAAATCACAAAGCAAACTTATTTTAGAATGAGAATTTAGCTGTTTCCTTTCTCCAAAATACACTATTTTTCCTCTAAATCATGCAGCTTTTTATAGAATCATGTCCCTATATTTTCACATGTAATATGGTATGAAGAATAATACTTCCCTCCCATATACTTAAATCTTAATTCTTAAATCTTATAAATATATTACTGCTTATATCAATGTATACTTAGCAGATGTGATTAAATTGAATATCTTAAAATGGTAAGATCTGAAGATGGAGGAGGGACCAGGAGCTTACAAATGAAGGTATCCTCAAGCAAAGGAAATGTCAAGAAAACAACTTTTTCCTAGATATACCAGAAGGAATGCAATCAGCTTACATTCTGATTTTAGTTCAGTGAAATCCTTTTCATATTTTGACCTCCTAGACAATATGATTACAATAGTGTGTTGGATTAACCAAAAGTTTTTGATAATTCATCACATCAGAACTAGAAAGCTACTAGGCAGGATGTGCTGAACTTCATCCATACAGTTTTTTTTAATACATTCTTTAAACTTCTCTCTTCAACCAGTGTCCTTTTTGCTCTGCAAGGCTGTGTCCAGGAATCAAAATGTCACTTTCTCTTTAACTTTCATTTGGATCAGCAAATTGGAGTGTACAACGGGAGATTCTGACCATTAGAGAAGAGTGTTATGTGGGTATTCTGTAAGCTTTCTCCTGCCAGATTAACAAAGGCAGGCTGCATTCCTCTCTTGAAGGTCACCTTTCTTCTCAAGTGGAGTCCTCTTCATTACCCTTTGGATATTGTGCACAACTACTCTTCTTGACCTTACTATAGGTCAAGGGGTTTAAAAATTTTCCTGTTGTGAATATTTCATACAATGCATTATTTCATAGGTGATTTCTCTGTATCTCACTTGAATCATTCCAAGTAGCCTTATTGTTACACAGATTTGTGCCATTTGTTTTTAGCTGAGTGTCTGGTTAAATGGTAAAAAAATAAGAGCATCCTTTTTAGAAAAATATCATAATACAGTACAATAATAGAAATACTTAGGCTTGAAATTCCTCATTTATGCTTTTTCAAAGTAACTGTACTGAGAAATGATGGAATTTTATCAGCTGTTTATGTATTATATTTATTTGGATGTAAAAGAAAGTGACCAAAGATAATATTTTAAGTAGCCATTAAATATGTTTAGAAAATTCACCTTAGAAGTATTAGGTAATTTATAATCAAATATTTCTGATGAGAAAATAAAGGAGAAAACTCTGGACATTTTAGTTTAAAACAATTTAATTTGTAGTATTAACTTCAACTTCACATAAAAATTTCAGTATGGTCACTTTGTGCATATTTAATTATGATTCAAAATTAATTAGAGTTGTATTATTTAATGTGTTAAGTAGTGTCTCATAACAACAAAAAACTATTGCACCAGACAATGCTTAGGACAGAAAACAAAACAAACAAAAAACTAAGTCATTAGTAGCAGAAATATATTTTATATAGGAAAGTAGATGCCAACACAATTTTTGGAAAGTCTAGACAGTTCTTTACAAATTTACCTACAATTCAAATGTATAGATCTCTTTACTGTTTCTTCACTAACAATTAAACAGACTTGAAAACTAATGTCTGGATATTGGACCATGGAGTCTGACCACTGAAGTCACCCACATATGTCTGAATTCACCTGAAGGACATTTTAGTTCCAGAAAACAAAAAAAAATCCTTTATCTGATTTCTAAAATTTGGTCTGGTGCAAAGGTCCACAAATATTTTTTCAATGTAGGAACACTAATATTTTATGTTTGTGGTTCACTGGACTTTGTTAAAGCTAGTCAACTCTGCTGCTGTGTGCAAGTGTCAGAGACTGTCATATTCATGAATGGGCACACCTGTAGTCCAGTGAAATTTTGTAAACTGCATTTTTTGTAAAAAGCAATGGGAAAAGTAGATTTGGTCTACTTTGTCACCTTCTGTTTCAGTGCATCCATTATGCATCTGCAAGGGAGTCTGAAAATGGGGATTTTAGCTTTCTAATTGCTCAAGATAGAATGTAAGAGTCAATGTAAGTAACAACAGAATCCCTTTATAAAGATGTCTACTTTTTGTTAACATTCCTGCTTTCTCAGTAAAAAAAAAAAAAAAAAAAAAAAAAAAAAAATTGGTAAAAAGGGATTAAAATGAAGGGAATGATAAGAGTTAAGGAAAAACAGTAATTTTCATGACCTGCTATCTAGATTCAAGGAATGCATCATGGCTTTGGTTTTATATAGTCCTTTGATGAAAGTTAGGAAGGGATGAATCAGATCATTAATTAGTCAGATGCCCAGCTAATTCCATTGAAGTCGTTGGGAATGTAACTGACATATGATAGCTTTTCACCTTTGTCACTAATAAAATCAGTGGACTAATCACATTGAACTGCTTCAGAAGAAATTTAATATTACCCAAGGAATGATTAAAAGATTTCAATGTCTCCATGGAATGTTTTTTAGATTAGCTATAATAAATTAATTATTAAGAAAAAAGTAATTGCAATACTTGTGCAAACAATTCAAAACAGCTATATGTGGTAGAGAAATGTACTAGGAATGTGGAGGGAAATGTAAATTTAAAGTTAGCAGCCTTTTCAAGAGCCACATTAATTTATTTCTCACTATCTTTGTTATAATATAAAAATGCCAGAATAGCAAAATAAATGTTATAATAGAAAAACAAACTATAGTGCCATGACAAAGTATTTATTTCAGGTTACTGACTTATTCTGAGCCAAAAATATTTAGGTTAATGGAAATTAAAAATAGTGATAACAAATAATTGCAGAAGGTAAAAACAGTTATTTTTAGCTCTACTGAGTCTGAGTTATTAAAGCTAAAAATGGCATACCAAGCATATTATATAATTAAATAATATATAATAAAGTTCAGAAAATGGTAAATGTTAAATATTTCTTTTACTGTTAACTTGTGATTACAAAGATATCAGCTCTATATTTATCATGTTTTTCAAATTTAGCAATATAACATATTCTATTGATATTTCATCTATATATTTTAATTTTAGACTTTGCGTAAAATCTCAAGTATTGAGATTCCTATTTTAAATAAGTATAAGTCAAAACCAAATGCAATAACATTAATTTGTGTTGGTCAGATTTTTGTTGCTGTGACCAAAATACTTGACAAGAAGAACCCAAAGGAGGAAAAGTTTATTTTGGGCTCATGGTTTCAGAGGTTTAGCCCATGGTTGGCCAGTTCTATTGCTCTGGGCCTCAGATGAGGTAGAACATCTGGCAGGAGGATGTGGCAGAGGAAAGTTGCTCAGGTCATGGAAGTCTAGAAGCAGAAAGAGCAACATGCTAGGGACAAAATATAATTTCCAAAGGCACACCGCCCCAGTGACCTACTTCCTCCAGCCCCACCTGCATACAATTACTATCTAGTAGCTTTTTCAAACTATTAATGTATCTAATGAATTATTCCACAGTTTAAGTTACTGCTCTCAAAATTTAATCATTTCACCTCTGAAATTCCTGCATTGTCCAAAATTAACTTTTGGGGGACAACTTACATCCAAGCCATAGCAACATCAGGTTTTTAAATAAACTTGGTTATTTATGAATTCATTTGAAGTTAATTCATTTAGCAGTCATGATAAAGTATTAATGAGTAACTGATGGCTTCTTATTTTTCCAAACAAAAACATTTTAACAAAAGATAATGTCCGGCATGTGCATTCTACTTTGGTGAGGTTATTAAAAGTGTACTTATCAGCAGAGTATACGTGATGTTAAATATGATGAATTTTCATATTTTTTTTACACTCACACACATCAAGATAATTGTTGGAAGTGAGATTTGGATGAACTGGAATTCAAAATTCCTGTCTATTTAATTATTTCACAAATGTATATGTGCATACATATGGAATAACTAATTATCCTGCATAATTTTAATGATTTTATATTTTCAATGAATAACCCTGATCTTCCTTTTTTTTTTTTCTATTCTGGAGATTGAATCCAGGAGCACTTTTTGCCTGAGCTACATCCCCAGTCCTTTTTATTTTAATTTTGCGAATGGTTCTAAGTTGTTGAGACTGGCCTCCAACTTGCAATCCTCCTACCTCAGCCTCCCAAGTTGCGGTTATTATAGGTTTGTGCTGTGGAGCCCAGTAATACCGCTGATCTTGATTCTACCTGCATACATGGGAAATCCATTCTGTTCTTAAACTTGAAACTCACATTTTATGAGTTTCGGAATAGAGGTCTTGATTTATCTTCTTCATGACCTCCTATCCCACAATTTTCCAAATTGGTTCTCGGATGATGACACCAGTATTAAACCAGTAGCCAAAAGTCTGGGAGTCCTTGATTCCTTTCTGTGTTATGGCCTGAATTAACCCAAACCTCAGTGGAATGATACTACCTTCACATTATATCCCAAATTCAGATGTTCCTCTCCTATATTGTCACCCAGGGAAAATCCTCTCCTACCACTGTCACACACACAGAGAAGACTTGGCATTTTTACGTTGAAGTGTTACATACACTCAACTGTTTCCTTATGTCTACTCTAAACCTTCTTCATCTCGTTGCATAAGAATGTAACTAGGTGATTTTTTTTACGACCACAAATTAAAGTACGTTACTCTCTTTTTGAAAGTTCTCATTGGTTGGTTAATTAGGAAAATGTATAAAATTTTAGTATGACCTAAAGATCACCCAATTTTTCTATTCGTTACTTTCTGGACACTGTCAAGTTCAATTTAATTTAATTTAATTTAATTTAATTTAATTTAATTTAATTTAAATTTGCTTTTTTACTATATGTCTACCACATTGGCCTTTTCTTCTGTTCTCAAACTCATGCTCCTCTATTCCTTAAGTTCTGTGTACTAGTTTCCTCTGACCAGAACTTTTTGTCCCATATCTGGAATATTCTACCCCAGTTAATATGGAAAATGTACCTTTGCATAAGTGAATTCTTTCTATATATGACTTTGTTTCACTCCAATTTGTATTTTCCTCCAACACAGACAAAAGAGAAATGGACTTTATGATCAGCTCTTCTATACAAAATAAAACTGTCACTGTTTTAAAGCAGAATTTTATTTTCTACTTGCTTTATGCCAAATGAAGTGCTTGGGCTAGTTTATTAGTTTCTTTTTTTTTTTTCCTACACTCGGCCAAGTAATGAGACTCAAATAACTATGTAAATTCATTAATCTCATAAAGCAATTAGTGTAAAACCCAATGACTGTTAAATTATTTCAAAATGAATTAGTTACAACACAACGTTTAATTTTCATGATAACCCTCATCTATTTACACAATATGATAATTTCAATTAAATAAATGCAAAGATGTAATATATTAAACAGAGCAGCCAAAAGCTTGTTCATCTCTTGTAAAAGTGCCTTCTCTGACCTATGGCTAAATGAATTAAAATATATAAGACGCTCAATAAACTGGCAGATAGCAAGAAATTTTTCCTCCTTCACCCACTGAAGGCAGCAACACAGCTTGTTAAGAAGAAATTGAAGTGTCCTTTTGATGGATTCCAGAGGGGTCACATTTCATCAAATTCTTGAAAAGCAAAACACCACACACACACACACACACACACACACACACAAAATCCCTCCAATATTTTTTTCTTCTCTCTTTTCTTGTGTGCTTTTAAAATATTTATTCCAATTCAATATTTGAAATGGTGATATGGAATGAGAAGGTAGCCCTGTTTGAATGAGATGTGGGGGTCATGACCAATGGACATTCAATTTCTTTAAGAATTTGAAATAGTCTTATATATCTTCAGTCTATCAAAATATTTATGAAGTACTTCTTTGATTAAAAGTATGACAGATACACTGTAACACCTCAGATTGTAGAAAAGCTACGATAAAAATGTCTGTTAGAGTAAATGTGAGTAAAACTACATATGAGCCTTTGCCTCTATTACTAAACCATGAACGTACCTATTGTAAGACTTAATGACCTCCCTTCTTCCAATATAAATTTGACAAAAATGTTGATGAGTGCCATCCCATTTTATATAGTGGTTGTAATTTATAACTTACCTGTTTATTATTAAAAACCCACAAAATAATATATTCAAAAGCTCTTTCCAAACTAAGCAATAATTTATGTGTTAATTACAAATAATAGCTTGCCATTTTTATTTTTATTTTTATTTTTTGGTACTAGGGATTAAACCTAAGGGAGTTAAAACACTGAGTCATGTCCCGAGCCCATTGCATTTTTTATTTTGAGACAGGGTCTCACTAAGTTGCTCCAGGCCTCACTAAATAGCTAGGGCTGGCCTTGAACTTTTGATCCTCCTGCCTCAGCCTCCCAAGCCATCTGGGATTACAGGCATGTGTCACCATATCTGGCAGTTCACTGTCTTTAAGGAACTAACTTTCATTATCTAAATAAGAACTAATCTGAAGTAAGTTTTGTTTTAAATATTGCATGGCAATATTTTGGCATTGGTGATAAAAATTTGTGCTGGAGAAGTGAATGGCAGAATAAAAGATAGAAATGTAATGCTTCTCAAGTTTCTTTTAAAAAATAAATGCAGTTTTAAAAAGTTATGCAGCTTTGTTTCCCATTAGATGAAGTAACTTGCTATAAGAAAACTGTAAAAACAAGGAATATCATAGCAATGTGCAAACCCTGAAGGGCATTCAGTATAGAACTAAAATTCTGCACTGAAGGGAAATACATGGCATGAACTTCACATTCACCCAGATTTCTGCCTAGGGGCACTTTCCAGACCATGGAACAGGGAAATACAGCCGATTTATAAGGCAGCAGCTTTGCTTGGTAGAGGAAACGGATAGGAGTTCAGGACCTCTGAGGCAGCAGTGACTTTCAGGACAGGCTGCTGTAGCTGAGGAATCTACAAAGGAAAATAGAAGGAAAGAAAGAAAAGATAAGAAAGAGAGAAATCAAGAAATCTGGACAGGGGTCTCCTGGGTTCTTTGGTTGAGTAGTAGGCTACATGGGCACAGGTATGTGTGTCCTGGCTGGAAATGCACTGACAGCCTGGGATCTGAGTGCAGAAAGAGGATCACAGAAGCAAGCAGACAGCTGAGAGAATTATAATTCTGATCAAGCACAGCAGTTGGATCTCATAGCACTAGGTACTTAACCAAAATCCATGAAAGGCCACATCTTAGGAGTATGTCTATTCTAGCCTTTTAACAGTGTATTGACAACTAAGGAATCTAGAGACCTAGGATGCACTAAACTTTCATTAATGAATAGGACAATCCCCCAAATAAGAAATGATCCAGAACAATATTAATGATGAGGTTCAGAAACACTGCTCTACCAGAAGCACTACTATAGAAATACTCAATAAAACAATAATACTCAGACTTAAAAATATGCCATCCCTAATGCCCTGTATACAATAAAAACACTAGGCATAAAAGATGGGAAATATGATCCACTCAATGAAAAAGAGTAACAGAAACAGACTGACAAATGATTAAGAGATGCAGCATGTAAACTTGTTAAAACTGTTGTTGCAAACGTGTTTGAAACGTTAAGGTAAGGGTGAATATCATGAAATAATATTGACAAAAGTTAAAATAGAAATGATTTAAGACTATTAGAAATTATGAATGAATTCAGTGAATATGAATATTATGAATATTTTTACAAAAATCAGTAGTGTTTTTATATACCAATAATGAGTTTGCTGCAAAGCAAAAATGCAATTCTATTTGTGATAGGTATAAAATTTTAAAACTGCATAAAAATAATTTAACAAAGGCAGCAAAAGATTTTTACAGTGAAAATTTGGAAACATCTGATGGAAGAAATTGAAGAAGTCACACACACACAAAAATAGAAAAATCTCCCATGTTCCTGGCCTAGGAAGAATTAATATTGTTAAAAGACTTATATTATCCAAGAAATTAACAGATGCAATGCAACCCTTACCAAAATTAGATGACCATTCTTCACAAGGCTAGTAAAAACAATCCCCAAATTCATATTGAAGTCAAGGCAATACCCAAAGCAATCTTGAAAATTAAGAACATCAGAGGCATAACAATAACTAATTTCAAGACATACTACAAGTCGTAGTAACCAAAACATCATAAGACCTTTAAAAAAATGGATACACAAATCAATGAAAGAGATTTCAAAAATAAAATTACACATTTATAAATGACTTATTCAGAACAAGAACCCAGAACATGCATTGGAGGAAGGACAATCTTTTTAATAAATGATGTTGGAAAATTGTATATAAACGTATTTAAATACACCTCAAGGTGTATAGTAGAGCATAGCATCAGATACTTAAGGAATAATTGACAAAAACATGAGAAATATGGACATTCCCACCAAGAGTGTGTAAGAGTGTCTTTTTCTCCAGATCCATTCCACTGTAATCTTACTTTAGAAAGCTAAAATCCAACGAGAAAAAAGTAATGTGCTTTAGTTAGGAATTAGTGAATTACCTGTAAAAAAAA
>JAJEJO010002070.1:41714-178811 GCA_020662805.1 Glaucomys volans
AAATATATGTGTACACACAGATGCACAGCCATACCTTCTCCATGCATAAATATTTTTTTACTGGAATTTTTTTACTGGAAACTCTCTAAAAATATTATTTGAAATAAACTAAATACTCCCTAAAATTTGCATTCAGGAATATAAATATTGATAGTCTGCTCTGTTAAAATGCTTTGCTAGTTAGTAAACAGGAAAAACGTTTTATAATTCCTTTAGAGGTTAGCACAAAATACCTATTCATGTTATGTTTGCTGTGTTTGAATATACATAAATGCAGCCTTAATCAAATCACATCACACAATAATGCCAATTTAGCTGACTGATATTTAATATTATTATTATTATATCCCCAATCATACCTTTCTCAAGCTGCAGTCATAACTCAGGAAATTATATAAAAGTACAAAACTTCATCTTTAACACTTCTGTAAGTGTATAATATCATCCAATGCAGAACTCTTGCAAATATTGGATTACAGAATGGAAGTCAAGGAGACTTAATTGAAAATTTTTTCTTTGTTTTCCTTGATTCTAAATGATGAAAGTTATGAAGGAATCTTCAGCCTACCTAGATGATCCCATTGCAGGTGAATGTGAAGCAATAAGAATTGCTTATGTCATATTCAATGTGCTTTGTCTCCTGAACCAAAACCGAATACAGAGACCTAAATGGTCCTTTCCTGTGCCACCTTATCTTGGTTAAATAGCAGGGTCTACCCATTCTGGAATTATCACTGCTTAGATTATGAAGTCCTGATCCTATTGCAGCAGGTGGAAGGAAAGTAGACAAGCAGAAGCGATCATGACAGAGATGGTGCAGAAGTATCTCACCCCAGGAGCAGCAATGTCACAAGAAGGACCGTAATTTACTTTCACATCAAGAATACCAACTGTCTATGTCTGTGTGTGTGAGCATCCAATAATAACCAAAGCCAGATTTGTCTGCAGAACTGTTCTCTTCCTTTTCAGTCTTCTTTCTTCATTGAATTCTCAAGCAAACAAGTGGCAAAAATCATTCTAAAGTCGAGGAGATCAACAACCCTAACACAAATATCAGGCAGGATGTATGAAACCTCACATCTATGTATTCATCTTTAAACCTAGCATCACTAGAAGCATGCTCCATGAACCAAGGTAGAAGGGATCAATGTGGGATAAAAATTCTGTTTTACGCCTCCCTGGCCACTCTAATGCCATCTCACAATAGGAAAAAAAATATGAAAATTTTCCAAGTATTTCATCCTGAATTTCTCATTTCTTACCTAGTGAGCATGGCATGAGCAAAGATAACAGAATGAAGTTTTGGCTCTTGCTTGTCATCTTAGTGTAATCTGGAAGGACTCCTCCTCTCTCTCTCTGTTCTACCTCCAACATAACACCTAGAACAGGTGTCCTTAAAATTGCATATTTTATTTCTCTTTGTATATTAATGCTAGTTTCCCACTGATTCACCTAAATTATCTCAAATATTTTAGGGAAATATAGCTCAGCCTTTTCAAACTACTTAACCGCACATCATGAAGAACGCCCATTCACACCAGTAGCTTCCTTAGTGCTTCACACACATGGGTTTATTCAGACAAATGACTCCACTACTCCATTGATGGGATTTCTCCAAGACCAAACTTCAAATAACAAAGCAAACAGGGAGAACAAAACACATTCCAAAAATCATATTAAAAATATGAAAAAATGTGAATTATCTTAAAAATAGACTTTAAATTTTCTATTGTCTCCTGTATCTAGAATTAACAATGGAAATTGAATTTGAAGCCAGCATAATGAGCTTACATATACTGTAATGATCATCGTAATAAAACACCACACGAGCACATACATACTCACATGTGCATAAGGACACATTATTTCAAAATGCAATTTTAAAACTTGGATCTTATTTTTAGGCAAATGTACAAACTTATGACTCAGTGTGGCAATGTACAAACTTATGACTCAGTGTGGCAATGTTCCAGTCACTGTAACTCAGCTGCAGGAGATGACAATAGAAAGGCATGGCTACAGGAGGGGTTGATTGATCGTTTGTGTCAGATTCCTGCAAGTGTTTGAGGACAAATAGTATATTAATTTATTTAGTCCCTTTCTATGTCAAGTACAGATTAGTTAAAGCATGTAGAAGCACACCGTCTAATTGTGAAGCATATGTTGCTGAAGTGGGAATTATTCAAAGAGTTTTAGGAGGCCGATGAAGATAGCAGAAATATATTTCTCTACCAGTTTTCAAACTCTACGGAATTTTTTATTTGACTGAGAAATCTTGTTGCCTTAATAGGTAGTGATAGTTATGTAATCGCACATCTTTCTCTTCTTTGGCTAAATTAAACATGGGAAACCCCTGGCATTTTACAAGATGAAAGTCCTTTTTAGGTCTCTGTTGTAAATAAAGAATTATGTTATGGCCAGACGGATCCCCACTTGGTTGAGCTGGGCTCAGTGGTCTGCACAGCCCTAAATACAAACTTGTCAAACTGATTCAACACTATTGTGCTGTTTATATATAAATGAGTGAAAATTATTCAAACCAGCCAGTCCTAAGCTGTTCACCTTGCTTTGCCTTTTAGAAACCCCCCCACTATGTCTTTACCTTCCTCTTTTCCCTTGCCCCTGATGTCCCATCTCCTGATCCCCTGAGTCTTCTCTACATGGCCTTGCCTGGCACACTATGCCTCTCATTTTGAGGACCTGTGAGCATAATTACTTTTCTTCTTGGGCTCTTCTGTCCCTCTTCTTAGGACTGTCCATCAGGGAAGAGAACATAGGGCAACTACTATTTTAACAACATATTGTCTACTAGAAAAGAAAAAAATCAAACAGATAATTTCCATCACTGCTACAAAAACACTGTTCTCAGCAGCTGAAACTTTTTAGAGTCACAAAGAATGATGAAATAAAAATTCTCATTTAGAAACTTGGAAAACTCACTTATTTTAATGAAATTATCAAGTCACATGGAGACAAGCGATGCTGGTTTCAAAATATTTCAGAGTGGCAATTTTTATTTGAGCCTTAAATGGTAGAATGAGACCAACATCATTACCCTCTGTACCTGTATGATTACATGAATGGTATGAGTCTACATCATGCACAACCATAGAAAATGAGAAGTTGTACCCCATTTATGTACAATGCATCAAAATGAAGTCTGTGAAAATAAAATAAATTAAAAAATATTTCTATCATTAGGGACAATTATTTTAACAATCTACATGTAGTTTGCTTGATAAGAGATGTGTCTAAGCCGGGCGCGGTGGCGCACGCCTGTAATCACAGGGGCTTGGGAGGCTGAGGCAGGAGGATTGGGAGTTCAAAGCCAGCCTCAGCAACTTAGTAAGGCCCTAAGCAACTCAGTGAGACCCTGTCTCTAAATAAAATACAAAATAGGGCTGGGGATGTGACTCAGTGGTGGAGTGCCCCTGGGTTCAATCCCCACTACCAAAAAAAAAAAAAAAAAAGAAAAAAAGAGATGTGTCTAGAGCTGTTCCTATGGAAGGACTGGGTCAAGCAAACCTTCTGTTGAGATAGGTTAAAAAATAAAGTCAAAGTGTGTGTGTCCCTAACCTAATTTCCTCTGTCATCTCTTCTAATTGTCAAAGGAAACAACACTTAGTACCATTATTATAGGAATAATATGTGTAGGAATTAAGGAGACTTGAAATGTTAATCTTAAAACTAACTTCTGATGACACACACACACACAAAAAAACTGATTTAATATAAAGCATAGGACAAAAGCCATGATTGGTAAGCAGTCGTGGGTTAACACTCACGAAAACAGGCGTTGGGTTAGCATGCCTAGCAGAGAGAAAAAGAGCCCCAGGAAAGATGCTAGGAGAAGTGGTGAGAAGGAGATTGGAAGGTTCACAAGAAGGCAGCATGGACTAGGCCCACACACATCATTTAATGAATTGAGAGATCAAGCTGTATATGGTGAGAAGGCCCAATTATAAAAGTTCTCCCAGGAGACCATAATGAGGAGAGGACTATGAATCTGGAGTCGTCTACTTTTGAAATTAGAAATATTAGTTTCTTTGTTCTGTGTAAAAAGATAAGTTTGTTCTTGGTAATATCTCACACTATGCAGTTCCCAAGTTTCAGGTCATATTAATTTTGGAAATGGATAAGTTTCACATATATTGCCCTTGTCTTTTTTTATAAGGCTTATGAATAATTTTTTTTCTTCCCAGCACACACGCTGTACCTTTGAGTAGATCAGAACTCTTTGACAAGTAAAGCAGAGCTTCTCCAGCGTCACCAATGAATGCAAGAATAGATCATAATAACAGTTGTTTTAAAATATTTTGACACAGGAGTGAGATTCCCATTTACTGTCTTTTAATTCCCTTTCCTCTCAGCACAGCTGGAGCACATCATCACTTCTCCTGGCCAGCTGTCTGCAGAGTCATCTCACACACTGATTTTTAGCTGGCAAGTGGTAGCTGAGGAGGAAG
Organism: Glaucomys volans; assembly: GCA_020662805.1. Taxonomy (NCBI): domain Eukaryota; kingdom Metazoa; phylum Chordata; class Mammalia; order Rodentia; family Sciuridae; genus Glaucomys; species Glaucomys volans. The sequence continues at coordinate 46,181 of JAJEJO010002070.1, forward strand.
AGCAATAGACACATCTCAAGGAGACTTCTGACTCATTTATCCTTGCCTATGTATTGAAAAAACTATAGAAAAGCATCATTTTTAATGTAGAAATTTTCCATATGAAGCATTATTCTTATTCAATAACTCTTTGACCTGAATATTCCTGATAAAAATGTTATGAGAGTAATTTTAAAATGAAATGCCCTTCTAATGAGTAGTAACAGGTCCCTCTCTAAATTATTAACATCAAAGACAAATTATTCATTTATTTTAGAGTGTGACTGCATGTATTCAAATTCAAACATCATCTATTTCAAAGCTTGTATTTCTCTGCACATATACAAACTAAATAAAAATGTAAATTGTTTTATCATTAAATTTAAATGCTTATTAAGGTTTTGTGTTACCTTAAAATTATTCATTTGTAGTTTTGAACTGTTATTATTCTTTTGGTCTGCAGAAGCAGCAAAATTTTATTTAAATACAATTTAAATTACCCAGATGTTTTTTTTTTAGGTTGGTTATTTTATAAGCTAAATTTCAAATTATGCAAGCATTTTAATATAAAACTCTATGTCTTTTCATAAGAGAGATTCAGGCAGTTTCCTTGATCTAGCAACTATTGTTATTGTATGAACCTTGTTGGTTATAAATATTTTACCTATAGTATCTATTATTTAGTATTTAGTATTGAGTTTAGAATCATCTAAACTCAGGTTTAACAACATCAACAATAGTGTGAAGAAATCAAACAACGAAGTGATTTCACAAATTACATTTCAAAAGAACATTGCTTCACTCACATGGCGGGAGTGTTTCTTACCCACCTTGTATTCACTTAACTTTTGGGGTAATAAAATGTGACTTCCAGTCAGAGCTCCTTTAGATATCTAAGAATTCTCTCTTTTGTCTCTACTATGATTATGTTGCAGAAAATGGGAACTACAACAACTTGGGTCTCAGAAGGAAATTGGAGTGTCCCATTTTTAATTTTATTTTGATATGTAGTGTGAACCAAAAATCAAACCTTCATGGCTTTAAGTCACAGTGAATTTTGTACTGCTTATAATTTTTGCATAAAATCAAAGATTTTTGAGAAAACATAAGTACATATTACTAAATCTAACAAGAAAGTTATTTTGAAAAAATGTTAATTTTTATTATACTATTGAATTTACTGAATAATCTTGTTTCAGATAAATCATTCATTCATGTATACCAGATATTTAAGGAGTACCTCACAGATGTCAGATATTCTCATAAGTCACTGGAATTCATCAGTCTAGTAGGAAAAAAAAATAGCTCCAACTCAATAAAACAGATTAGTAAAGGAGAGAGAAAATTAACAGTAAGCTAATGCATATTTTAAAAATTATGAAGCATGTCCGAAGCACCAAAATTAAAGTAGGGAGATGTGGGACACAGTGGGATTAGAGTAGCTAGAAATCACAGGAAAATAGTAGGAGGTGAGGTCAGAGAGCTAATGGCAGAAGTTAGAGGGAGTGTTGTATAAGACACATAGGTGATTGCAAGGATTTTGGATTTAATTATGCATACAATGGATAACCATCTTAGTTTTATGCAAGACATTTTATAAATAATGAACTTCTGCTTCTAAAATTAATCTATGGTACATTGAAAATGGACAAGTTGAGGGGGATGTAGGAAAGTAAGAAGAATGGGTAGAGTGATGTCACAGCATCTACAGGGAAGATCCACTTTGTAGCAGTCAAGTTGGTTAAATACACTAGGAATTTCTGTATATTTTGAAGAAAAGATCAAAGCCAGGTTGCTTAGCAGGTTGGCTGGATAATGTAGAAAAAATAGATAAATTAAAAACTATTACCAATTTTTGCTGAACAACTGAAAATACTAAGTCATCATTATCTTTCAGGAAGGCAACTGATAAAGTTGCCCAATCATCTGCCTGACCCTAACCCCAGCCATCTGAACTATACAATGATCAACATATTAATATCTGCTTTCATGACCACACTATGACCACACTAAAGCTGTTCATCTTCTTCCTCTATCACATCTCATTCAGAAGGCACTAAGATTACCCCAGCAACTCCAGAGACCTCTAGATATCATCTACCCTTCTGAATTCCAGCACTCAAGGCATGATTATAACCTGGCATAACTAACTCTCTAACATTCTCTAAAACCTTTCCATTTTTTTCTATCACATCTGCATGTTTGATGCAATCATTATTTATCACCTTTATAAGAACAATTATCTCTTGGGTATATTTAAGTTTTCCAATCTACATAGGGTTTATGTGGATACAAATATCCAACATACATCATATCCTAAACTACCAGATCTAGATGGATTAAACATAATGAAAAAGGCACTGCAATTTGTGTATTTAGAACAGAATAAAGTGAAATATCATGATGACTTAAGACAATCCACAATTTCTCAAACACAATAATACCAAATATTAAAAATACATAATTAAATTAAAAAGTGTAACTATGAAAATGGATATAGAACATTCGAACTTATATTTGCAAAATGATAGCTTATATCATATAAAAATTTACCTAGGAATTAACTAGTAAAGAAGTGTTTTTCAATACGAGAAAGCTAAGATAATTGAAGGTAAACTTTTAAAAAGTAACACAAGGGGCTAATTACAGAAGAAAAGATGTCTCACATCATTTGACAATAGGAAAATATAAATTTAAATAAAAACATGACAGCCTTACACATTCACTTCATTGTCGAAATCTGATGATACCAAAGGTTGGTAAGGACCTGGAATAATCAGAGTTCTCATTCAATGCTTGCAGGAAATTGAATTGGAAAATGTTTTAGTCTTACCCAATACAATTGATGTGTACAAAAATTCTACTACTGGTTTTAATCCAACAGCAATGTGTCTTTGGAGCAGTGTTAATATTGGCATTTGGACCAAGTGATCCTTGTGTGTATGTGTGTTGGCCTATAGCAGGATGCATTGTAGGAAGCTTAGCAACATTTCTCATGGCCTGTACCACCTAGGTGATACTAGTAATCCCCACCCAAATTGTAGCAACCCCAAAATAATTTCCAATATTGCCAAACATCCCTTGTCAAGGAGCACATAATCATCCACTGTTGAGAAACATTGTTAAAAAAGAACCTTTTACATATGTGTAAAGTATCATAGTAGCTGTCTTATTTGTAGTAGCAAATACAGATGGCCATCTGAATGGCCATCAAAAATGAATTTAATAGATAATTCACAGTAAGCTAAAGAAAAATTATAATGCTGTAAAAATAAATTACTAACAAATGAGAATGTATGATTTCACAATTCATGGTTTAGTAAAACACAAAATCACAAGGAGATAAACTCATGATTATTGAACATTGTAAGACATTAAAACAAGCAAAACTGATCACTTTTAAGATATATATATATATATATATATAGGTGGGACCTGGTTAATATTTTTAACTAAAAAGTTTATAATAGAAGTTAGCTTTTGGGAAACAGAGAATGATGTAAATATGAAAGGTAAAGTGTATGGTTTTCTAAGGAACTGGTGCTATTCTATCTACTGAACTCAGACAAATTTATTCTTCTTTGATATTTCCAAATCTTATTGGAATTATGATGTGTGATGTAATTTATAGCATATCAATTTTTAAAATCAAGAAAATAATAATTAAAAGCACAATTGATCCATTGTAAGCCAAACTTTAAGGAAAAAATTTAAAATATGGCAAATAAAAAGCATAAGATGAGGAAAATTGAAATTTGTCTATAAAGGACTAAGAGCCAAAAGAAAATTCTCATTGAGAATTAAAAAATAAAAGATGAAAACTTATGTAAAATATTCACCAATCAAATCTGCTTAAGTGAAAATAACAAATGAGGCTAAACTTCAGGCAAAAAGTGTATCAGTAGTAAAAAGAAAAGTACTACAAAATTGTGAAATAAAAAATTGCAAAGAAAATATAATAATCTGAGATTCATATAAATAAGATTGCAAATGTGTGCATGTGTGCACAGTCGATCAGATTAATTACAAGATTCCTAAGGTGATTTACAAATATAATTTTCCCTTTATTGTACCTAATATAAAAACTGATAGTTCTTAGAAAAAATGAGAAATAACACAATTTAAACAATAAAAATGAAATTATACATTTACTATGTAAATATATATTTATATATATTTAAAAGTATAATGGAAAATGATTGGAGCTAGGAAGGAAGCATTATGCTAAGTGAAATATTCCAGGCACAGAAAGTCAAGAGCTACATGTTTTCTTTTATATGTGAAAGCTAAAAAGAAAACAGAAATAAAATGAAATAAATAATAAAATGAAAGTTAATCTGTAAATAGAAGGGAATTTAGTAGGATCAGAAAAAGGGGTCATGGGGAGGGGGAAGGGAGAACAAGGTGAGGCACTGGGGAATGGTATTGAAAAATCTATGTTATGTGCATGTACAAATATGTAAGATTGAATCCCACTATTATGTATAATTATTATGATCCAATAAAACACTTTAAATATGAGCTTTAATGAACAGGTTTGTGCATGGTCTTCTGTCCCTGTTTCAATCAAGCATTTATTTTTCTTTAAGGTAATCATAAACAAATATTGTGTCTTCCACAACCATATAATATAAAAATAGTTTTATTTACCACATAAGTAGGAGCATGCATTCCTTCTCCTGAAAAAGATGTATTTCCTATCTTTTTTCCCACTGGCATCCATTCATAGAACACAGGTTTAATGAATCCTAACATATATCAGATTTATATTGGCTGCTACAGACACTGAGATAAATAAGAAATTAATGGTGACCTAAATTATCTTACAACATACCTTACACCCTCATAAAGACTGTATCATATCATGTGATCTCTAAGAATAAGACACAGTGTGATAGAGAGCAAAAAGGCTTGCTCTACTATGACATGATAGAGAGTCAGAAATGTCATCTCTTTCCATGGCAAAGTTCAATAGTGGATAAGATAAGGATGTTAAGATTCTGGCATTCTATCCCTCTCCACTCCTAGGAACAGGTCTAAAACTATAACATTAAATTTGTATTCTTTTTTTTCTAAAGAGGCATTATCACTACTTTTTAAAAATTTACACTGTGACAGGTAATCTAACCAAGTTGTAAAGCTGTGTAGGGGTACTAAGTATAATCAAAGCTGAAACAAACTATACAAGACACTTCAATCAGTAGCCCTTTCAATAGTAGCACTTATGACACAGAATCTGATGGACAGTAGATGTCCTCTTTCTTGAACATTTATTTAATGGCCATGCAACATTCCCCGCTCATTGCTTTTTTCGTGCATCATGATTATACATAATAGCCCCCATAAAATTACATTGTCCCTAGGAAACTTGGAAAACTTAACCAGTGATTAAGATCTTCTCTGAGACTTTAAACCCATCTAAGAAAGTCTGATATTAAGATGTTCAGGATTATATAATGATACAACACAATGTTCATTTCCTAGGTCTTCTCACCTGTGTGACTGCCCATGAAATGAAATTACATCAATGTGACTTAAGAAAAATCATTTCATGCTCATTCCTTTCCTAATCCTGAGCATTATCCTGAAGATAGTCTCTGTCTTCTCTTCCCACACACTGAGTTAAAGAATCTCAGAATTAACCATCTGTGAGAGAATAGTCCATGCATATTGTGGTGCCTAACCTAACAATGCAGGCATGAAAGCACTTCTCACAGGAGTTCAGCAGCCAAGTCTTAGAAACAGGGTGAAGATGAAAGAGGAAGAAGGCAAAGAGTAATTCTATGCCTGTCACTTCATCCAAGAACAGGAAAGATGGATGCATGCCAGTGTCGGTGAAAAGGGAAGCCAACAAGAGAATGAGGAGAAATGGTCCTCATTGAGTCAGTGGTGCTGGTTAGGAAGTCAGCTTCCAGAGAAATGGGTGGAGTTATGAGGTGAGGCAGAGCTTCCTCTGAAAGCAGGAGAGTGATCAGAAGGAATCTGTGTGAGTCACCTTTTTGTGGCTATTAAAAAAAAAAATGTCTGGCATAAGCAGCTTAAATAAGGAAATGTTTATTTTGGCTTATGGTTTCAGAGGTTCAGTCCATGGCTGGGTGGCTCCATGGATCTGGGCCTCAGTGAGGCACAAAATCTTTGAAGAAGGGTATGGTGGAGGACAGCTACTCAGCTCATAGCATCAGGAAAGCAGAGGACTAAGAAGGGGTCAGGACCAAGACAGAGCCCTGAAGGGCATCTCTCCAGTGACCTGTTTTCCCAAATTATGCCACACTGGCCCACAATTCCTACCTCCTCCCAGTAGTTCACTGAATTTATTAATCCAGCCAATGGATTAATCCATTGTATAGCACCCACAGGATCCAATCACTTCCCAAAAGTCCCACCCTTAGACCAAGGCTTGGAGATCAAGTCTTCAACATGCAAGTTTTTGAGTGACATTTCCTATCCAAACCATAATGGAACCAATACCAGTAGTACCAAGGTATCCAATGAGTATTAATGCACTTATTAGGTCAATATTCTTATAACCTGATTATTTCACCTCTAAACTTCTTTGCATTGTCTCATGCATAGTCTTTTAGAGGACACCTAATGTTGAAACCATAACATAACATCTGGACCCCAAAAACTCATTCCCATCTCACAAGGCAAAATACATTTAGTTCACTTCCAAGAGTCCTCATATTCGCTAAAGTTCCAAGATTGCCCAAAAGTTCAAGTCCCAAGTTTACACTGAGACTCAAGGCAAATTCTAAGTGTGGGTCCTTGTAAAAACGAAAAGCAAATTACATATATCCAACATTTAAGGGCACACAACAAACATTTCCATAAGGGAGAAACAGGGCATAGAAAGAAGGGATCGGACCAAAACAAGACAAAAAATCCTGTAGTTCCATGTCTGACATGAAGAAGCAGCCACTACGAGGATGGCCAGAGATAGGAGTGATGAAAGGGAAATACAAGAGGCTCCCCTTTCTCTTGTTCTCTAGACAATCAGCACCAATTCCTGTTGGCTCAATCTACCAGAAATACTAATGCTGGAGATCCTAGGAAAATGGAGATAGGAAAACAGAAAGCAAAAACCGGGAGCGAATGGTAGGCGACAAGTGATATACACAGAAATATTTAGTAATATATCAAATGTTATGAGTATTTGTATGAATGTAATATTGAATTCATTTATGTATAGAGTTGGATTGCTTTAATAAATTATATTCTAAGGTTTTGTTAAAATTTTAAGATTTTCTCCACATTTTAACATCCTTAAAAATAGAGAAAAATAATTTCTTTGAGGAGCTATTTAAAATTATGTGAATATGAAATGGTCTAGGGAAAAACATAAATATGCCACATGTTGGGTTTAGAAAAGTTATTTTGATTTTGAATTTTAAAGAATTTCTACTTTGTAATTTGCTAAAATAACTGAATAGTATTGTTATGGGATGTTATATAAGAGTTAATAAAACTCAGGTAGTTACAGCAAGGTGAGGTTTATTTTTTAAAAATACTAAAAGCCAGTTGATGCACATGACTGAATTTCCAGTTAAGACTATCTCACACAAAGTACTGTACCATGTCTCAGACTTCAGAGTCTCCAATGAGGAAAGGTGTCACTTTCCTAAAATAAACAGCTTGCTCTCACTTAGCAGAGGTTATTAAAAGTTATCAAAACTTTAAAAAGAATTAATGTGGTTTTAAAATACAAATTTTAAACATTCATATAAAAAAAGTTATAGTCATTCTAATGTGGGCAGTGGAAAACACATACAAGCATACAAAATGCATAAAAGCAGAATCTAATTTTAATAATAATGATTATATTATAAAAATACATTTTATCTCTTCAAAATTATTTGGATTCTCATTTTTCTGTTCTTATATAGGAATTGCCAATTTTGATAATATGTTCACTCATAGCTCCATGGATTTGCATATATAAATTACATTTAATTACCTATTTGACCATTTTTGTATACTCAGGTTAGAGTATAACATGTTTATTTTTCTTTTTATGGTTCTATCAGTGCATTGTAGTTATCGATAATATTGAGGTTCATTCTGACATAATCATACATGCATGGGATATAATTTGCTTCACTTTAGTCCCCAGTATTTATTTATTTCCCTCTCCTCCTCCCTGTCCCCATTCTCCTTCCTCTTCTCTACTGGACATCCTTCTATTTATTTATAATTATATATAGAATTCACTGTGGTATATTGATATATCTACAAAGCATAATTTGGTAAATTTTGTTCCACCATTTTCCTTTTCCCATCACTCCACCCCCATCCTCTCTTCCTTTCCTCTACTCCACTGATCTTCCCTCAATTTTCGTGAGGTTCCTCCTCTTTTCCTCTTATTTTGGTCTAGTTTCTGCATATAAGAGAAAACACTCAATGCTTATCTTTTTGAGTCTGGCTTATTTAGTAACTTTTTAATATAATGCTCTGAACCAGGTCATGTCTGTTATTAAAGATTCATTTGTTATTTTAAACATCAATATTTTGATTATTTTTAAAGAGTATCTCATTGTATAACTATATTCTGTTTTCTAACTACCAGACTTCTGGACTATTTTTGTTTTTGAAAAATTTGAGCAAAGTTGCTATGATCATTTACACAGAAACTGATTTCTGGACATATGTTCTCATTTCTGTTGTGTAAATATCTAGAAGTGAAAATGTTGGTAACTATGTTACATTGTACAAAAAAAATGGCAACCTGATTTACAAAGAAAATGCACCACTTTACATGCCACCCAGAGTATTCAAGAACTGACATTCAACATCCTCAGAAGCATTAGCAACCATCAGTCTTTTTATTATAGCAATTTAAATGGTTGAACACTAGTATTTTATTGTTATTTTAATTTGTATGTATAGTAATTAGTGATGTTCATATGTTCATGTGATTAATTTTCGATTCATACTTTTAGTAAAGATCGTTGCTTAAATGCATTATATATCTGAAAATAAAAGAATTTTGATTGTACTCACCATAAAAAAATAAAAGTTCCAGGTGACAGATATAATTTTCCTGAGTTGATCATTATTCATTATATGCATGAATCAAAACAACAAAATTGGACTGTTCTATATTGTTTTAAAATATTGCTTTGCATAATTTATGTAGAAATTTCAGAAATTTTGTGCAAATAATTTTTGTCAGACTGATATGTTTACTTTCAAAGCAGTGAAATTTTAAATTTTGACAACATAAAATTCATTGCACTGTATTCTTTGCTTAGCACATTTTATTGCCTTTAAAAAGTCTTGAAAATCCTACCTTTCTTTACTTTATTTGAAAAATTTAAAAATTTCTTCTTTACTTTATTTGAAAAATTTAAAAAATTTAGCTTTTATAGTTAAATCTCTGATTGAATTTTGAGGAGATTTTTATTTACACAGTTAGGAAGATTGAGGCTCAATTGTTTGTGTATCAATGTTCAGTAATTACAAGCTATCTTGACCCACTGAATTATATTTGCATCTTTGTGCAAATTCAATATGCTTTGTAGAAATGGGTTTCCTTCTAATTCCTTTATGCTCCAGTAATCTTTGTATTCATTTTTTAGTATATCACACTAAATTTTTATATAAAATGCAAATTTTATTATTTTGGCATTATTTAAATTTTTATTAGTCATATTAATAACAACACTTTAACTAATAAAGGATTTAGTCTTGAGCGTATTTTTTATTCTAATCATTACACTGAAAAATTGTAATATAATTTATGCTCACTTTCTTAATGGCCCATTTTATAAAGTTGGCAACTTCTTTTTGCATAATATTACTTTGTGCAAAATGTTTCAATATAAAAGCTAGAAGAAATTTTATACTCAGTACACATACTTTGAGTAAGCAGAAAAATCTTTCATCTTCAAACAATGCAGCAATAGTTAGTAATTATTTCTTTTAGATTGTACTATATTTTATTTAATTTCCAAACTTCAAAATATAAGAAAAACATTTTATTTATGCAAGTAATATATCTTCAAATTTTATTTGTTTGTGATCTATCTCTACTTCCATTTTATTTCTTTGGCAATCCCAGTTGTGCTTTCTGTCTCTACAAATTTGCATTTATAGATAATTCATAAAATGTTATCATACTCTATCATATAATTTTTGCATGTGTTTTTTTCCTGAACATAATATTATCATTTTTCTTTCCCACGTAATATGCCATCACATGTAGACTATTTTTAATCCAACTTCTTGATATACAAAGAATCTGAAATAAGGTATTGTCTTCAAAATGTGATGCTTTAGTAAGTTGACTAAGCAATATTTTTTTATATTGAATGCATTTAAATCCCAAATTTCAAAAACATTAGATTTATTTTGATCATTTTAGACTAGTATCTATTACCCTGTTAATTTAATATTCATGAACATTTTAACTCAAAAAGCTATATTATTTTCTAAAAGTATTTATTTGCCTTACATAATGACTTTCAATATTTGGATTTTCTTCCCTACTGTTTAAAATTTTAAATATTTAAGTGATTATTTGGCACATAAAAGAACTGCTATTTTAGCTTGTCATTAGATAATTAATATGCTAACTAAAGGAACTGAGCACTCAACCCATCCAAAGGAAAATAATGCCCATTTACACTTCTGAATAAAGCAATACAGTCTTTCTAGTAATTATAAACATGCAGTTAAAATAACATAATGCATTTTTGTTTAGAAAATCAAAATTATCATAATATCAGCATTGGTAAAGATGTATAATAGACATCCATTTACTGAGTGGTACTGGAAACATAAATTAATTCAGTTATTCTGTGGGGACATTTGTGAACATATCTGACAATTATATACCAATATCTGTTTCTGAAGCAATTAAAGTTCCAGGACTCTGACAACAAGTCTTGAGTTGCTCAAATTTGTTCCTATAAAAACGTTTATAGTATAAGTTATATTCCACATATGTATATATCAAAATACACTTTGCTGTCATGCATATCAAAAAGAATAATTAAAAATGTTTATAAAATATTATTTATTCAAAGCAACTAAATACTGAGCAACACATACATTAGGCCTACAAACTGTGGAATTTCCATGATAGGGATGCATTGTAGAATCTTTAAGAAGGATTTGCCTGTTCGTTCATTTGCTTGTTTTGTAAGTACTAGAGGCTGACTCCAGGGTACTTTACCAGTGAGCTACATCCTCAGTCGTTTTATTTTTTATTTTGAGATAGGGTCTCACTGAACTGCTGAGATAGGCCTTGAACTTGTAATCATCCTGGGTTGCAGGAGTGCACCACCATATCTGGAAGGTCTGCATGTTTAAAGACAGATTAAAGGCAATATATAAGAGTATTGAATTTGGTCAATTTTTTAATATAGCCAATTAACCACATTTATAGATGAACATGAGAGGAAAGCCATCCTTATCTAGCAGAATCAGGTGGTTCCCTGTCTAGTTCCCCTGAGAGAAGGACTCCCTAACCTGTCCATCACCAAGAAGCTCCTCCGGGTCTTGCCCCCTTTACCTGTGTGTCTATAAATAAAAGAGAGTTGTGTTACTCTAGGTTGTTGTTGATAGAGGCCAGAGCTGGTATGGCCAGACCCTTCAGGCCCCCTCTCATTTAAAAAGAGCATTGGCTCTCGTGTTTATTGAATTGAAAGATTTTGGGTAATTGAGTGATATACAGCCAACATCCTCCTCCAGCAATTAACCCTTTACTCATCCACGTGGTACATGGCAGAGAGGCCCCCCGCAAACATGGGTGGATTTCATTAGCATTGGTGTAACTTTTTATATTACAAATTACCCATTATGATTTCTATTACCTGTATTGCTAAAAAATGGATATTCTGTGCAAAGAGAGTGTCATAATTTCTCATATAGTAAGAATTTTATTCACTATGCAATATTTTCTAAGAATGGTGATGTTTACCTTCATTTCAAATAAAATCAGTTAAAATTAGGGAAAATAAAATATGGTCAGCCCAATTTTTTTCAAGAAAATAATATGGCAAAATATTTTATTCCAGTGCAATTTATAATTATGCAGAATCATTAGAGTACACTACAGTACACTGTTGAATTTTGCTACAATGATTAAATAATAATTATCCAGTAGTTTGTTCCTTTCTATCACTGTGACAAAATACCTCAGAAAATAAACATAACAGAAGAAAAGTTTATCTAGGCTCATGGTTTCAAGGTTTCATTCCATGGTCACTTGGTTCAATTGTTTCTTATGGTGTTTCTGGTAGTGAGGGGTGTGTGGTAGGGAAAAGGTACTCACCTGATGGAGGTGAAGAAGCAAAGAGAATTTCTAAAATTGGAATGGTTCTGGGTCAAATTACAGCCCCCAAGGGCATGCCTCCAAGGACCCACTACCTCTAATGAGTTTCTACCACCACCCAACAGCCTATTAAGTTATGAAATAATCAGTGGCTTAATTAAGTGATGAGGTTAGAGCCCTTCTGATCCAGTTCCCTTGTTCTGCTGCCTTTCAGTACAAGGCTTTGCCACATGAACTTTTGGGGATATTTAATATCCAAATCACAAGTCTTTACTGTTGCTATTATTTTAAATGTTCTTCATACATGAAAACATTCTGTTAAAAAAATGGAAAGTATACATATGATCTTACAATCTTTTAAGTAGAATTATCTAATGATATAGGAAATCTTGAATTCTGTAAGTATGAAAGTATATTGTTCATACAAAATTTTCTAAAAAGTAATACAGGTTGTTGGTGGATCTGTTGGTCAGCTTTTCCTCACTGTGAACTAAATACAAGACAGGAACAACTTAGAGGAGGGAAGGTTTATTTTGGCTCATGGTTTCAGAGGTTCAGTCCATGGTCAGCTGACTCCATTTCTCTGGACCTGGCGTGAGGCAGAACATCATGGTGGAATGGTGGTTGGAGGAAAGCTGTTGGGCTCCTGGCAGCCAGGAAATAGGCAGAATGAGAGTGAGAAGTCAGGGATAAAATATAAGCTCCAAGGAAACACTCCCTCTTCAGTCACACCCCACCTGTCTATAGATCCACCCCAGTTAGTCCATTCAAATTACTAATCCATTTAAAGGATTACTCCAGTGAAGAGGCTACAGCTTTCAAAATCCTTTAAATATTTCCACATTAACACCTGCGGGACACCTGGCTCCCCAACCTTAACATTCTGCTCCTGCCCCTAAAAGCTTATGTCCATTCCCTAATATATAATGCTTTCAGTCCATCTTCAAGAGTCTCATAATCTTAATTGTTCCAGCACTGCCCAAAAATCTAAGTCCAAAGTCTCAGGCAAAACTCAAGGCAAACTCTTGTGTGGAAAGCCCCCATAATAATTAAAATCAAGTTACCTGCATCCAGTGTACAATGGCACAAAGTAAAAATTCTCATTCCATAAGGGAGGGATAGGGGCATAAAAGAAAAGAGATGGGACCAAAACAGGACTAAGAAGCAAATAAACATCACTAAAGTCAGTCAGTAAACCAGGCAAACGCAATTACCAGAAAATACCAACAATCAACCAATGAACTGGGTTTCTTGAAGTCACAGATTCTATGAGTTTAAAGTGTACATACAAGTTTAAATGATTTGTCATTTAAAGCTTGTTTCCTCGTTTCTATATTCAAAGTTTTGACTTCATGATATCTTTGCTCCCTTCTAAATATAAGATCAAAATTATCCATAACTGATCCTTTACATAAATTTCTACGTAATAATCAAGAGATGCAATTTAGCAGAAATCACCATGAAGAATAAGTATGTTTCTGATGGAAACAACAAAATTTATTAGAAGCAAAGTTAGCAAATAAAATTTGAACTTTTGTTTAAGTTTTTAATTTCTTCTAGTGAAAATGAGTTACTTTCTCAAGTAATATTGCTTGTTCTGAGTCTCCTCTTTCTCTCTTTCCTTCTTTCCCTTACTTTCTTTTTTTTCCTCTTTCTTTCATTTCTATTTCTTCCTCTATACACATCATCTTTTCTTCCTTCCTTCCTCCCTCCCTCCTTTCCTTCCTTCTTTCTTTCTTCCCCTTTTCCTCCTTCCTTCCTTCCCTCCTTCCTTTCTTCCTTGTTTGCCTCTTTCCTTCCTCTGTTGCTCCCTCTGATTTTGGATATATGTCCACTTTCAAAAAAGTCCTGCTTTATACATTTAGCTTCAACCTGTGGACAAGTCAGGGATCACCATGATAAACGGGACCACCTTAGGGCTAAGGGATAAACATCTCAGAGAAAATAGGATGGTCAAGTTAGTGCTTGGCCTTATGGGGTCAGCAGCTGCACCAGAAAATTAGGAATTAAAGGACGATCTAGTCTTCAATGTGATAGGTATAACATGCCAGGAGACTGGAGGCTGGGAAAGCCAGCTTAACCTTCAAAGATTATATGGTCAGCAGGACTGGCAGCCAAAACCAGACAAAGCAGGTTCTGCACTATTGTGAAAACCATGTTAGAGATTTTCCCAGATGACAAAGACAACTCCAGGTAGTGAGGAGTAAATGGATGCATGCACTAGTCACTAAGCAACACACAGTTACCTTTCTATTGTCAGCACAGTACAATTCACACATCTAGGAGGAGACTTAACATGTTAGAGGGACCCGCCACAAGAAGCATGATGATGGGTGTAAATGCAATGGAAGTCCCACTTCTACGTGTGATCACATCAAGAGACTAAGTTCTACCTACTCCACAGATGCCAAAGAAGACATTCCCTTTTGTTCTTTGCTTGATTCAGTCTGGGGTCTCTGTTCTCCAAGCACCATCTCTTGATGGCTTGAGCAGAGGTCCTTCAAAAAGCCTTGCCTGTGCTTAAATCCTTTGTGGTACTATTGTTCATCTCTACAATTGTGGATCCAAGAACCTAAGGTCAAGAAAACTACTAGGGGTATAGAATGTTTCCTCCAAAGTTCTAATACCTAAGAAATACTTGGATCTGGGAAGACATTACTGAACATAGTTGAACTAAAGTACCACTGTTGATGGGTCTGAGCATTCCACCCCCTCAGAGCACCTTGGTATAGTATGATGTCCCTTCAGTTGCCAGTCCTGCATTTTGAAGGCACTGCAGAAGAGTTGTAGCTGCTTCAATCATAAAGTTCATCAGAGACTCAATGTGTATTTCGCAATTACCCTAGCTGACAATTAAAATTTAGACTGGGAACAAGACAATGGTGTATTCAATTACAATTGTAGGTAATGATTAAAAACATGCTAGAAGACTGTAAAAGACTATAAAGCAGCCCTCTGCTAGAGAGAAGAGGGAGGAGGGGTGAGAGTAGGAGGGGGAGGAAAAAGGAGGAGGAGGAAGGGGAGGAGGGCAGAGAAGAAGAAAAATTTAATATTAAATAACTCATTAGAGTGATAACAAGAGGGTTGAGACTGCAATTCAGTGGCAGAATGCTTGTCAAGCACATGTGAGGCACTAGGTTTAATCCTTAGCACCACATAAAAATCCATAAATAAACTACAGATATTTTGCAAAAAAATAAATAAAATAAAAAGACATATTGGTAGAAATTGAATTTTAAAAATTAATAAGAAATCCAGATAAGGGGAAGATGAAGAAAGTAAGTTTGATATTGCATCTCATTTCAGTTGTATTGCTTTACACTTTATCAGCAATAAAATTTTCCGTTTTCTTCTGTTCTAAAATATTTTCTTTTTGCATCATGTATTATAAAACAGCATTTAATCATGTTTCTGTAATTATACAGAAGTGCTGGAGATTTGAATTAATATATTGTCACCAGAAGCAGCAGAGGACATATAAACCTTTGTATTTGCATAGAATTTGATGATAAAGATTGAAAAACAGGAGGCTAATGAGTTGGGTTTCTCAGTAGAGAAATTTTCTTTTGTTGCCTATGATTATTTCTTGGAAATAAGCAAAAAACAATTGTATCCCACTCTCAGTAATAGATTCCTCAAAATATACATGATGAGGATATATTTTTATGTCTTATTACATCAGAATTGAAGAGGTAATCTAGGAAGAGTTCAGTGTGAGTCCATAAATGCATCGGAAGCCCAGGATTTATCTATTCTACCGTAGATATCGTGCATTGTCTATATGTAAGTTCACCCCAAACTTCAGAACTGGTTGCTGATGCTAAGGTAGTTACAGCTGCTTTCTAAAAAAGAACAAAAAACACTCAAAGGTAAAAAGGAGCCTACAAAGTGAAACATAACTCAGGCCTCTGTACAGCACTTTCATTGGAACTCCACAAAAGTTTTCTCCTACCTCATTTATATTCTTTGTGATTTGAGGAAAGGCCAAGTTTATTTTATGCTGAACATATTACTATTACCAGTTATCATTCTCCCTTATTGCTATAATTTACAAAAAAAGGGAAATTATCTGAGTAGGCACGTAGAAGTCCCTGCTACAGCCTTAATAATTATTGGGACTGAAAAAAAAATAAATCTTTCCATGAACAAACTATCATCAAACAGATGATTGATAATATTGGGAACATGAAATAAACAAGAGAACATTTTGTGGAAAATAACCAGTTAGAATTCATATCGATGCAGCACGGACGTTTTCATCGTCATTAGTATAAGGAGACTGGCCTTTCACCACAACTGCTTTCAGTTCTGATGTTTGGATTGGAGCAAGCTACTTAGCATGCCTACCTCTGCCCTTTCTGTTGCCCTGTGTTAGGAGTCAGATATCCATACAGAAAAAAAAAAAAAAAAAAAAAAAAAATTTCTCTTCTTCACAACTCAGAATCAGTTTCACAGAAGAGAAAAACCACAGCTCTGTAACTGGTGCTCAAGTTTGGTTAATTTTAAAGTTCAGTATTACACATCCCGGTTCTCCGTAGATATAAACTGAGTTTTCACTGAGTTAAGCCTTTTGACATTGCAAAGTCAAGTACTTTTGGCCTTGAATTTAGTGTGAGAGCAGAACATTCTGACTTGGCAATTTGTAGAGGCTCATAATAGATCATATGATATTTCACTTCTGCGGGTGTATTGTAATGGATGTAGCCTAGAGAAGATATTTTGAGGCTTAGGCTACTTATGTTTTAATACTTGACAAGGAAGTACAGCCTACTCTGGGTGAAATGCTATTTCTATGCAGGCAGAGCCGCACACGAAGGAATTTAATCTAATCCATCAGGGCTTTGACAAAGAAGCAATATATGTGCAGTCCTGTCAAAAGGTTTGAAGACTGGCATGGTCTCTGTTGAATCAGAGAATATGCTGGGAAAAAATTGGTGGGACTTCAATACCTGTTTTGAGGGTTGTTCCAAGAATAATAGAGACAAAAGGCTTATCAGGCAAATATTGGCCTAAGTACCTGCAAAACATTGGGGCTCTCAGGGACAATAATGATCCTTGGATATGCTGTGTACTTCAGCAAAAGTGACTTCAGTCCAACCTGTTGTAAATGCAGAAACTTCCAGATGTATCTGGCTATGATGTGCCCTTGAATTGCCCAGAGACCAGCCTCAACACGCCCATTGGGTTGGAGTAGGAGAATCTTGCCATACACAGCAGGATCACTGAAGTCTTTGCCAGCAATGTGCCTAAGCAAAGATGCAATCATCAGAAGAAGACTACCTCCACAGACAGGCGTTTAGACATTAAAGGGAATGAAATAAATATCTGTTGGATTTATAAGCCTATAAAAGAAGTCAGGTTTCAGTATTTTATGTGTCAGGGATTGTGACCAGGCCCAAAGAGAGAGAGAAAAAGCAAGAGAAGATCTTTAAAGAAAGTCTAAAATAAATCCTCCTGCTAAAGGTGTGAGTCAGGAAACTATTAATTAGTCAGTACCCTCTCAGAGCTGCAGGCAAGTGTCCTCTGTGAAAGCAATTGAAGATGGACTTTGTGAAGAGGGTGTACTCTATGTGAATGTATATTGGACTGGAGATATAGCTCAATTGGTAGAGTGCCAGCTTCAAAAGCACAAAGCCCTGGGTTTAATCCCCAGCACCACACACACACACACACACTATATATATATATATGTGGCACATATATAAGAGAAGACCTGAAAGACAGGTTGTGGGACTAACACAGTATTGAGTGAGATTCAAGGAGAATTGATTTTGCACACTCACGGGCAAGCTTTGTCTGGGTTGTGATGAGATACACCAAAAACTAGAATGCTAAAGGAAGGTTATTGGTAGGTATTCCAAAGGAATCACTTGTTTTCAAATAAACAACCTGTGGTCAGAGGAAATTGAAAACCAAGGATTGTTGAGGATTAAGTTATCAAAAATAAGAAGGACCAACAATTACAAATTTTGATGTACTGCAAAATAGAGTCTGAGAAAGGAAGTTCTGGACCTTTGGATTCAGGTGTCTTCTGGAAGGACCTCAGCAGCTATCAGGTGCAAAGATTCTCAATATCTTTAGTAATAAGGATAACGCTCATCAGCACCACCATGTGGTATTTCTGCACCCTCATCACAGTAGCTAAAATTGAAATTAAAATATAACACCACCACCAAATTCTGGCAAGAATTTGAAGAAATCACATCATTCCTACTTCATTTCTGGAAATGTGAAATTTTTCCAGCCAATCTGCAAAACATTTTGGCAGTTTTTTTAACATAACTAAAAAAGCAATGACGATTCAAAGTAGCAATTGAACTCTTGGGCATTTATCACAGAGTAATAAAAACTTATGTTCAAACTAAATCTTGTAAGCAATTGTTCACTGCAGCATTTTTCCTAATAGTTCAAAACTGGAAACAGTAGAAATGTTCTTCAGCTGGTAGACAATATACAGTAGCATATTCTTACTGTGGAACACTACTCAGCAATAAAAAGGAACAGATAACAGATAAACACAACTTTGATGGATTTCAAGAGAGTTATGCTAGAAAAAAATGTCTGTTTCAAAATGCTGCATATTGAATTGCTCCATTAATGTAACATTCTTAAAATGGCAAATTTAGACTAGGAGAAGAAATTAGTGGTTTCCATGGGTCAGAGGTGCATAGGGAGAAGGAAAGTAGCTATGGCGGTTGAAGTTTGAATGATGGATCCTTGGTATTGAACTATGCTTCATCTTGTGGTAGTGTTGCATGAATCCTCACATTTTAAAACTTCAAAGAATAAAACATACACATATACACACCATGTGCATGCATGCATGGGTGCACATGCACACAAACATACACACACACACACTCAGGAGTCCATGTAAAACTTATAAAAAATTAATATGAATATCATGCTAAGTGAAATAAGTCAATCCCCCAAAAAACAAAGGCTGAATGTTTTCCCTGATAAGTGGATGATGATATATAATCAGGTTGGAGGGGTGGAGGGTAAAAGAAGAATGGAGGAACTTTAGATTACGTAGAGGAAAATGAGAGGGGGAGGGGGTAGGGGTATGAAAAATGGTGGAATGAGACAGACATCATTACCCTATGTATGTGTATGATTACATGAATGGTATGAATCTACATCATGCACAACCATAGAAATGAAAAACTATACCCCATTTGTGTACAATGAATCAAAATGCAGTCTGTAAAAATTAAAAAATTTTTAAAAATTTAAAAATTTAAAAAATGGATATGATGAGTGAATTGTATCAAAATCAATTTCCTGGTTATGTTATGCCTCATAGTTATGGAAAATGTTGTCATGGCATAGAAGTGGGCAAAGAAGATCTGTGTTATTGCTCACAATTGTTTGCAAATTCAAAATTATCTTAAAATACAAAGATAAAGAGCATCCAATATGAAAAACAAAATAATTTAGTAAACATATCAGAGGTAAGTTTAATATTTACTAATTTGTCTTCCTACAGAGGATTAGATAAGAAAAAGGTTGCAATTTATTTTAAAAAGCAAAGAAAAAAGACTTTCACTACTTTAGGATTTCTTTTTCAGGAATTTGATCTTACAATGTACCTTAGAATCATGTGCTCTCTGGGACTCCACATACCTCACATAGCAAGAAATCCTGAAGTACATGACATAGGAGAATGTTGTCTGATCCCTAGGAAGGTCCATCTTAAACCAGGGAAGAAAGTATGAACTACTTTATTCTATACACCTGATGAAATTAAAGTTTTGTCCCTGGTGAATAATTAGTCAAATAATTCCAAAATCCTGACTCTTGGTTTATATTTCTCTGATATTTTGTTTTTTGCCTATCATTCTCTGGTTCTATTGTTATTTGAAAGGTCCAAATCAATTCTTGTATTGTGGATATACATAGAAGTATGTAAACACAAATATTTGATTATGATATGAGCTTATAATATTTTATTTTTAATTGCATTAATAAACATTCTTGTTTGATCATAAACTTTTATACTTAAATACCTTAATCATCTTGTTATATAATTTTCAAAAGTCTCCTGAGAAACAGGAAACCAAAAACATGGTCTTTGAGGTCAACTTGTCATTAGGCTATAACTCTTTTATGTGTCTGTTCAAAATTTATTATTAAAATATTAACAAACTCATAGAAATAGATGAAATTTCCAATAGACCTACAAAACAACATTTACAGAGAATCCTTTTGATAAGGTTCTAGAAATAAAGTGGGTTAAATCAGGATTTAGGAAGAAAATAGAAATTCCCCAGGGAAATTCTCATTGGAATAGTCTGTCCAAGGCTGAAGGCAAGTAGGAAATAAAGTGATGGGTGAATAGACATCACTTAAAAGGCAATGAAGTCAAATAGGGTCACAGACTACATTGTCCCCCCCCTTCCCCAGGAATCATGACTAGTATGTTAATTTTACCCACTCTAACAGGTTCACCATCATGTGTATTGGTGATTCAGCTTGTGTTTCCTAGATGAAAAATAAGATGCAATATCTTTTCACGTGCTTATTGGCTAAGCATTTATCTTCTTTGATGACCTATTCAAATATTTTGCCCATTAATGATGGGTCATTTATTTTCCCATAATTGAGCTTTGAGGATTGTTTATCTATTCTACACACTGGTCTTTAATCAGATATATTTTATCATGTTTCTTTTTCCCCTGTGACATGGATTTTTATTCTCCCAATTCTTCCCCAAAGAAGCATTGAGTCTGGATTTCATTATTTCTCCATACTGAGGCAGTGCTGAGCCCAGGCCCTTGTCCCAGGAGAAGCAATGGTGGAACAGCAGCCAGGTGGGATGAAGCACAGGGATTGAGCAGAACCTGTCATGCCTTTGTGGGCCTCTGGTGCCCCAGAGAAGCTCCCAGCAAGAGTAGAGACAAGTCAGGGCATGTCAACCTTTTGCACCCTGGCGCAGGCTGCCCAGGCCCAGTGTGGCAGCCCACTCCACACAGCATCAGAGCTCTGAAACCCCAGCATCCACAATAAGTTGGACTCAACCTTCAACTTTCCAATCGGCATTGGAAAACCGAAGAGGGCCCCATGAAGATTGTAGGACTAACCAATAGTATTGGTACTTTTCCAACATTGATTAGCATAAATTTGGACCAATATCATTGACCCCAGTGCTATATAAAGCCCTAGACTAGCACACTCAAGGAGCAACCCCTCTTGGTTCTCTTCTTGCTCTTGTGGCATTTCTGTTCCTATTTGCACTTAAGACCTTCTCCTCCACTCACTCTTCCTCATCTGATGATTTAGTTCTTTGAATTCCTGAGACAAGAACCCAGAAAGAAGAAATCTGTGGTGAACTGCTGGGGTCCGCTGCAACACTGGAGGGCACAACTCCTCTTTAAGAGCTGCCACATAGTTCTTGGCTGCAGCTCTGTAGCTTATGAAGACCTGACCCACCAGCAGAAGCAGAAAAACTCCAGTTTCCGTGCTTTATGAGTACTCTACCCACTGCCTGTGAGTTATGAGGTTTTCTAATCTTGATGGTAGAAGTGAATAGTCTGTTCTCACCTCTAGGTAAGTACCAGACACCATCACATCTAATGGTTTCAACTGTTGCTGCTATTTTTTTAAGTGTGGTCTTGTGCAATTGTTAGAATTAATCATTTCTCTGGTGAATCTCCATTCTGCGCTAGCCAGTCTCTGCTAAATAGTCAAACTCTTCCTCGGCAGAGCTCTGGAGTGCTCTGTCTGTGCAGTTTACTTGTGTTTTTTCTGTTCATTCTCTCCAACACAGTGAGTCTCTACATCCCACCTAAGTTCCTGACCATTGCCACATTCTGGACTCTCTGGGAAGGCAGTGCATTGGAGAGATCTCAGGACTAACTTGGGTTTTTGACTCTCAGCGATCATCATCCTTTGTTGCTTGCTTACCAGTGGCTTGAACACTAGCTCTTCAATGCATTTGTCTTTTTTTTTTTTTTTTTCAATTCTTGCTTCAAGAAGCAGGATAGATCTAATCCTTTCATTCCATCTTTTCAGGAGCAGCAAATAAAAATGTTGTAAAGTAAAAAATTTTCTTTTAAAAGAAACATTCAAATACGTATGTGTATCTTTAGAGATAAAGTTGTGTACATATAGGTTTGGCCATTTACCTAAAATCTCTTAAACTCAAGTATTCATATTAACACTAAACACCAATTAATTCACCCTTGCCATACACAATTTTTTACCCTTTTCCAAATAATATATATGTGTTATGGTTTAGATATTGGGTCCCCTGAAGATCTTGTGTAAGACAATGTATTGTACCCAAAGAAAATAAAATCATCCAAGCCAATCACATAACGCCAAAAGAAGCCTTTATTTTAGCTGGCCAGCGACGATTGCCCTTACACTTAAGAGTGGTGTGCCAGGAAAAGTCCTGCCTTAGTTCTTTTGTTCTCAACTTTTATAGGGTGCGGGAAGGGATTAGGGTAGGGCTATAGGGAGGGGAAGGGATTGGGGTGGGCTATAGGGAGGGGATTTGGGATTGGGGTGGGGCTGACTCTCTGAATCTCCCTGGGGAACACAACATTTTAATCTATTTTGTGTTGCTATAACAAATGCAAGAGTGTTTAAGTGTGGAATGACTATGTTATGAGAGCCTTAACCTAATCAGTGCATTAAGCCACAGGTAGGAATTAACTGTGTGGTAACCTCGGTGTGCTCCTAGGAGGTGGGTCATTAGGAGTGTGCCTTTGAGGTATATATTTTGTCATGGCAAGGAGACCTCTGTCCCTGATTCCTGGTATGATGTCCCAAATTGCTTTCCTGTCATGCCCGTCCATCATGATCTTCTTCCTCACTTCCCACCCAGAGCAATGGAGCCAGCTGTCTATGAAATGAGACCTCTGAAACTATGAGCCCCAAGTAAACTTTCTTCTCTAAAATTTTGTTCTTGTCACATTTTTAAGTCACAGGAGCAAAAAAGCTGACTAAAACAAACTGGTACTGAGAAGTGTTGGTGGTTGCTGTGACTAATCTGAATACGTGGTTCAGAAGCTTTTAGAACTTTTGGGAATTTGAGAGACGAATTTTGAAAAATTTAGAGATGTAAGCTAGAAAACTCTTAAATTGCTTTAAGTGGAACTTAATGGGCAATTCTTTAGGGGGTTCAGAAGACCTGAATGCCAACAGTACTCTGATCAATAAAGATGAGATTTTAGAGGAAAAGGAGGACTCTTAAAAATGGGACTAAAGGTCACTCATACTATGTTCTGGCAAAGAAGCTTTCTACATTTTGCCTACATCCTGAGACTTTCTGTGAGACTGAATTTAAAGGTGATGGATTTCTTAATCTGGCAGAAAAATCTTCTAGGGAGGAAGCATTGAGGAAGTGGCATGGGTGTTGCTGGAAGCTTTTAGCCAACTTTATTTGTGATAATCAGGAGCAGAAACCAAAGAAGAACGACTTGAAAAAATTTGCTATTTGTCCAGAAAGCCATGAGTAAAACGGGGGGCAAAGGAGCTTGTTGCTAAAGAGAATACAGCCAGGAAAGAGATGTTGTTAAGTACTTAACCCAGAGACAGCAGAAAAGAAGGCCTGAGGTCATCTCAAGAATTGGCAAGACCACACACAGCTCAGACTGAAGGGTATAAAAGCAAAAGTTTCTTTGAGAAAAGACCAAAGTACCTGGCTTGCATAGCAGGGCTAGGAAGTTTCATCGGTCCCAGCTACTCACCTCCCAGGCTGCTCTAACCAGACTTCCTGGAGACTTAGCTCCTGCTTGAGATGGTGCCCGACCTTGGCATCAACCATGTGGTGTGGGTTCTGCAGAAATACAAGATGCTAGAGTTAGGGATTCATGGAGGCTTCCACTCAGATTTCAAAGAAAAGCCTAGGAGGCATGCAAAGTGTCGCAGGGTCAGAGTCCCTCCTCATAGCCACTGGGGGAGGTGAGGGGGCGGGGGTTGGGTGGCTATGTGGAAAGGAAGCTACAGTGGAGATCAACAAGATTAAGAAATGCCAGTCACAAGGACATCTGCCAAGGAAAGCTGCAGGAATTGAGCAGAAACAAGCCACCAGAGAGGCCAAGTGGGCTACAATCAGCAAAGCCACAGGGCTGAGCTATACCAGCCCTTTGCAGAGAACATCACAATGCCATGTGCTCCAGAAGCCAGACATGAAACTACAGGACTTCTTTGTCCTGCTGGGTTTCTGTCTGCTTTGGTCCCATCCCTCCTCTATATGCCCCCATCTCTTCACATGGAAATGTTTACTGTGTGCCCATATTTTTTAGATATATGTAATTTGCTTTTTGATTTTTATAGGGGCTCATGCTGAGACTTTGCCTTGAGTTTCAGAGAAGACTTTAGACTTGAACTTTGGGCAATATTAAAATTGTTAAGACCGTGAGAACTTTTGAAAATGGACTAAGTGTAATTTGCCTTGTGAGATAATTAGGAACTTTGGGCGGCCAGGTGAGGAATAGTCTGTTTTGAATATGAGGTGTCCTCCAAAAGGTCATATGTGAGACAATGCAGGAGAGTTTAAAGGTGAAATGATTGGGTTATGACAGCCAGTACCTAACTAGTGCATCAATCCACTGACAGGAATAAACAGGGTTGTAAATATAGGCAGGTGATTGGAGGAAGTGAGTCATTGGGGGTGTGGCTTTGGGTTTTATATTTTGTCATGATGAGGAGTACTCTCTCTCTCTGTTTCCTGGTGTGGTGTCCTGAGCTGCTTGCCTTTGCCACACCCTTCCACCATGATGTTCTGCCTCACATCAAATCCCAAAGAATGGAAGCAGCTGTCTATAGAATGAAAACTCTGCAACGATGAGCCCCCAAATAAACTTTCTTCCTGTATACTTGGTCTTTCAGTCATAGCACCAAAATGGCTGACTAAAACAGAATGACATTTTCAGGTACTTAAGTATATTAAATATTGTATTTCTGAATTACACTTGTCAATGACATTTTAACTGATTTATTGAATAAAATTATTCAGTGATTTCAAATATGTAATTGGGGAATATTAAAGAAAATTGGATGAGGGGAATATGGTGTGAGATCATTACATTCCTCTTGCAAACAATCAGAATCACCAAGTATTTTTCATTATCAAGCTGTTATGAAATGCTTCAGTGATATAAAGGAAAATCACAATTTAAGTTTATGTACTTCTAAAAACAGAAATAAAAAATTGGAAATTTATATTCTGACCATTCTCATAGCTTGAACTGAATAATTGTTTTTACCAAAATATGTAAATTTTTCTAAACTGGTTCCTTTAGGTTAAGCAGATCCCAAAAGTGCTTCAGGAATGTGTTGTACATCCTTTGGCTGATTAGATTTTAACATCGATTATAATACATAAAATCTTAGTGGCAGATAATAAGACCATCATAGATGAGGATAATTGAATTAATATAAAAATGTGCAATGATTAAAGTATCTCACACTGATTTGAAAACACCAAAAGAATACATGTGCAAGAAAAAAAATAACACTATCAGCCATCCACAAACTATATGTTCATTCCTCTATCTGAAGAATGTTGATGAAAGGAAGAAATGAGTATAAAATAAAGCCCAATTTTATTCACACTCAGTAAAAGCAAATAGTAAAAATGTATTGACCATATGACCTCTTAGGGGTTTCTTTCTGAAATTGTCATTATTCATTTAAGTAGAATGTTTTTGTTCTTCTTGACTAAATGATTTATTAATTGGCAATATTTATGCAAATTTTATATGCGAACTGAAGTGTCCTCTGCAATAAATACTTCAAAAGAAAGCAGAACATGAATTCTTTTCTGAGATTCTGTGAAGAATGATACCATGTCTATAACTGTTCCTTTAATGATAATTTATTGTTAAAGAGGAAAAAGTGATCAGCCTGCATACAGCATCAATAGATATTGGTTTCAATATGTTTACTTCAGTGTTCAACATTTCTCTAGACTACGGAGAAGAAAAATGAAATATAACTTATTTTTAAGGTTGCCAGGAGCAACTAATGCTTCCAAATTGCTATTCATGTGTTATTATTTCTTATATTACAAAAATCTTAAAGAAACAATAAAGAAAATTGAATTTTTACAAAGACGCTTACTTCAGGGTAAGAATAGCAATTTGATTATTTTTTTCTTCTGTATTTTTGACAACACATTATGTGGTTTAAAATATTTGATGTTAAGTTTTGTCAAATTAATAAATGAAACAAACATAAATATGAGGAAGTGAAGATTTACTGAAAGCAAAAAGTAAAATGAGAAAACTAAGACATATTAGTTAAGAATATAATATTCAAGATAATATAAGATATAATATATAAGACATAAAAGAAACATTATTTTTTTACAGTTTTATCTAGTTTTTAATACGTATTTTTTGAAAACAAAATCAAAAGACATTAATGTTTAAAATGGATAATTGAGCCGGGCATGGTGGTGCATGACTGTAATCCCAGCCACTTAGGAGGCTGAGGCAGGAGGATCATGAGTTTAAAGCCAGCCTCAGCAACTTATCAAAGCCCTAAGCAACTCAGTGAGACCCTGTCTCTAAATAAAATACAAAATAGGGTTGGGGATGTGCCGGGGTCCAGTCCTAGCACAAAGGGTCATGGTGGTCTCTGGTGAATGGGATGGTGTCCGCGAAGTGGAGAACAAAGCAACACAGACTCAATGATCTGAGGCTAAATTCTGTTCTAACTTTATTTTTTCCACACACCATTTTTATATGTTAGCTTCTAGCTTGAGTACAATATCTTAGGTCACACAAAATGAAACTGACGCAAACTACAAGACAACAGGCAAAACATTTTAGATTAAATATAATCAACTTTTCATAATGTTTTTAAGTATTCTTCTATATAATCTTTAACTAGTTCTACTTTCTGTATTACTGGGAACATCGTGCACAGAAGCCATTTCTATGAACAACATATAAGCTTACACTATGTGGTTAATAATTAGTTTAATAGGAACAATAGCTCTTGCTAGATTACACCTCCTGCTTTTGCCCAGTAAGCATTGGCCTGTCCTGCCCAAGAAAACTGTTCAGAGCAACTAAGCAAACACCAGCATTTTAAATATTTTAAATATTTCAAAAAGGGGAGATAAGCCTTCCATGTACATTTTTCATTATAACATACTTGATGCCAACCAGGGTATATTCTGCCAGTGGGAGATAAAGGGGGTCTAAATCTAAAGGGGACCAGAAGCTGGTTTCCTAGGAGGATACCATAGTTTTCCATTAACCAAATAAGCATTACCAAATGATATCTGAATTGTTGGGACTATTTTTCTAGCCTTAACAACTTTGTTTGTGACTTATTTGTCTGGAGTTAAGGTGGAAACAATGTGTTTTTCTGCCCTAGGTCATCTGTGAGTAGTCACCATCTGCAGTGCCATTTAGTATAAGTTGCTGGAAATGAGCATAGCATTCTTTCCAAGTTATACTTTTATCACCCCAGAACAAGGGCCTTTCTTGGTTATATCCAGTATGATTAGCTGTTTGATTCTTGTGTTCTAAAACCCCTAAGACCCTAGAATTCCCAGAAATCCAATATAATATTATTCCCAAGCATAGGAAAATTAAACAAGACAACAGGAAACAGTGGCCCCAATTCCCAGGAAGATGAGACCTTGAAAATATCTTTATAACTCAGTGGAATCCTTGTCAAGCACTGAGGGGAATTGAAGAGGGCGCAGCAGGGATGTGGCTTAGTGGCCGAGTGCCCCTGAGTTCAATACCTGGTTCCAAAAAAAAAAAGGATAATTGAATGTGCATTTAACATACTTATTGCAGGCAGCTCATGGCATCGTTGGCCTGGGTCCTACCCCAACTTGCAC
Organism: Glaucomys volans; assembly: GCA_020662805.1. NCBI lineage: Eukaryota > Metazoa > Chordata > Mammalia > Rodentia > Sciuridae > Glaucomys > Glaucomys volans. Next base: position 74,248 of record JAJEJO010002070.1, read on the forward strand.
TGGTCTTGGAGGGAGTGTGGACTCAGAGTTCAACATAGTTCTGTGGAACTCATGGCCACATGAGTGACACAGGAGCTTAAGAGCGGTCCTTCAGTGATGCTACTGCTCAGAGCTGGGCAGAATTCTTCACTGGCTTATCACAAACCAGTTACTTTGGTCCCCAGAGAGACTTGTGGATACAGACTACTATTTTAGATAATCCACTGGCTCATTATCAATAGCACCCCGACAACAGATTTGGGTCACAGCTGGGCTTTTATCACCGTCTAGTGTTTAAACAAGGACTACATACAAATAAGAAAATTATGTCAAACTTGGACTTAGACTGCCATCTAGTTCTCAAATAGCAGAAATGAATACAGTCTTAAAGAAAATAGACTACTTAAAATTTTTTGGAAAGACAGGCAAAGGCAAAGTCAGATTAGAAAGACTGGAATAAATACCTAATATTTTACTACCCAGAGGACGTCACATACCAACAAGCAGCAAGAACTTTCAGGGAAACATTATCACGCCATATGGTCAAAGTAAGTTCCTAGAATTTGTCCATATAGAAACTAGTTATAGACACTTTCAAAGAGAGATTTTATTAAAGCCATTTTAAGTAAACACAAGCTTTAAGAGAAAAGATTCGATACTGCAACAGAGAAACTTAACAGAGAGATGGAAACAACTAAAAATATCAAACAGAGGCCCTTTAGCTGAACAACACACTTAGCAAAATTAAAAATGAGATGTAATATGTTATACATTGGATATTTGGGTGTTCCCCCAAAGCTCCTATGATAATGCAGAAATATTCAGTGGTGAAATGATAGGATTTAGGACTTATAGCCTAAACAATCTAGCCTAGTTTGAAGGGACTGACTGGGTGGTAATGGTTAGTGGAACATGACCTTCCACCACCATTTTTGGTTTTCTGTCTCAGTTTGGGTCCGGAAGGATGGAGATAGCCATCCATGACTAAATGTATGAAATTTTAAACCAAAATAAGCTTTTCCTCCTCTACATTGTTCTTGTCAGGTATTTTCATTACAGTGACTAGAAGCTGACTAACACAGAAGCATCAAGAGCAGAATATATCAAACAAAAGAAATGAATAGTGAACCTAAAGATAGGTGATATGGCTCAGATCTGAAATATGCCCCCCAAAGCTTATGTGTTAGGCAGTACAGCAACATTTGGAGGTGAACGACTGGATCTTGAGGGTTCTGATTTCATCACTAGATTAGTCCATTTAATGGATTAATAGTGTGAATGGACTTGCTGGGAGTGGTGGTGAATCCTACAGGGCAGGTGGTCAGAACTTGAGGAAACAGGCTACCCTGAGGGCTTTCTCATGGATCACATCTGTTCTTGGCCACTTCCTTTGTCTCTCTGCTTCCCAGGTTCCATGAACTGAGCAGCTTTCCCCCACTGTGCCTTCCTGCAATAAAATTTCTGCCCGTAGCCAGTTGACCATGGAATGAACCCAGTGAAAGCTGACCCAAAATAAAACCCTTCTCTAAGTTGTTCCTACCAGTCATTTTGATCACAGCAATGAGAAGCTGACTAATATAACAGACAACTAGGAAACAAGCCTTAGAAAGAGAAAAACAAAATAAGAGTGAAAAGAAATGATGAACAATTACAGGAGCATTGAGATGGCACTGAAAGAGAAAATATTTGGGTTTGGGAGTTCAAGAAAAATGTGAGAATGCCAAAGATGTGGAAAGCTTACTCAAAGATGTAATTACATAAAGCCCCTCAAATGTTTAGCAGGACACAAATATTCAGGCATAGAAAGGACAAGAGTCACCAGCTAGGTTTAACTCAACAAATCCTACCTTAAGACATATTGTCATCAAGCTTTCAAAGGTGAAAGGCAAAAAGAAGTTCATCAAGGCAGCAAAAAAGAAAAAAATATAATGCATTCAATTGTCCCATGTTGTTCCACAGCAGAGACCTGATAATCAATGAAGAGCAGCATGAGATTTTCACATACTGAAGGGGAAAATATTGCCCACCAAGAATAATCTACCCAACAAAGCTCTCCTTTACAAATGAGGGAGAGGCAAAAAACACTCTTAAACAAAAGATGAGAGAACATATCTCCACCATAACTGCAGCACACCAAATCCAGCAGCATGTCTAAAAAATTATTCACCTGATGAAGAGTGCTTCATCTCAGTGATACAAGGATGGTCCAAAATATACAGATCAATCAACATGGTACAATATATTAACATGTGGAAGGACAAATCCATTTAATCAAGCAGTGTGTGATGGCACAAACCAGTATTCCCAGCTATTTGGGAGGCTGAGACTGAAGGATCCCAAATCTGAGGCCAGCTTGGGTAAAGAGGGAGATGCTGTCCCAGAATAAAATTTGAAAAGAGCAATGGATATAGCTCAGTGGCATATCACTTGCCAAACATGTGTAAGTCATTGAGTTCAATACCCAGAACTGAAAAAAAGAAAAAAAAAATAGCCAGTATGATCATCTCAATAAATGTCAAAGAATTGCACGTGAATGCCCACACACACACACACTCACACAGACACACACCATGAACAGACATTTCAATCTTGTCTGTTAGGACAAGGATACATGCTCCCTGATTTCAATTCACACTACAAAGCTGTAGTAATCCAAACAGCATTGTATTGGCATAAAAACAGATATATAAACAGATGGAACAGAATAAAGATCCACACATAAATAACCAAATTATCCTCAACAAGGTGTGCTAATACACACATTGGAGGAAGGAAAATGTTTTCAGTAAATACTGCTGAGAAATTTGGATATCCATATGCAGAAGAGAGAGTCTAGATAGATACCTGTATCACACTAATTTAAAGGTTCAGCTCAGAAAGAATTAAAGATTTATGTACTGGGGTTGTGGCTCAGGGGAAGAGTGCTTGCCTAGCATGCGTGAGGCACTAGGTTCAATCCTCAGCACCACATATAAATAAATAAAATAATGGTCCATCGACACCCAAAACATTGAAAAAAAAAAAAAGAATTCCAGATTTAAATGTAAGACAGAAAAATCTGAAACTATTAGAAGAAAATAGGGAAAATGCTTGAGGACATTGACATAATGAGGCTATTTTAAACAAGACCTACAAAGCACAGGAAGCAAAGCAAAAATAGACAAATGGAATTGTATTCAACTACATCTTCTGCACAGGAAAAGAAACAACCAATAGAATGAAGAAACAATCTACAGAATAAGGAAGAATATTTGCAGACTATATGTATGACAATGGATTAATATCCAGAAGACCAAAAAACTCAAAAACTTAATAGCAAAAAAAATTAAAAGTGGCAATGGACCTACATACACATTTCTCAAAAGAAAATACATACATTGCTAACAGGTATGTGAAAAGCACTCAACATCACTTGTCATTAGAGAAATACAAATCAAACCTACAATGAGATATCACCTCATTCAAGTAAGAATGGTGAATATCAGAAGTGAAAAAATATAAAAATTATTAGTTAGGGTGTGGAGAAAAGGAAAGCACTCTCATTAGGAATGTAAATTAGTACAGCCATTATGGAAATCAATATGGAAAGCCTCAAAAACAGGAAAAAAAGTTGCCATATGATCCAGCATTCCACTACATATCAAAAGGAAATGCAACAGTATGTCATGGACATGCACACTCCTATTCATTGATTACATCATTATTCACAACAACCAAAAAACTGGAATAACCTAAATGTCCATCAACTGATGCATGAATTAAAAAAAATGTGGTACACAATACACAATAGAATACTATTTATCCATAAAAGGTAATGAAATTCTGTCATTAACAGAAACATGGATGGAAGTGTACATCATTATGGTAAGTGAAATAAGCCAGGCACAGAAAAGCAAGAACTATATGATTTCACTCACAAGTGGGTTCTAAAAAAGCTAATGTCAAGAAGGTCAGAGAATAGTGGTTACCAGAGGCCAAGGAGAGTAAGAGGTGAGGGAAGAGATGAGGAAATATTAATCAAAACATACTTAAGCTATGGTTACATAGGAGCAATAAACTTGTGTGTGCAATTGTACAATATGGCAACTATAAATAATCACAATGTATTGTGCATTTCAATTATCCTTATACATGTATGCTTATGTGAATGGTATGAATCTACATCATGCACAACCATAGAAATGAAAAGTTGTACCCCATTTGTGTACAATGAATCAAAATGAAGTCTGTAAAAATTAAAATAAATAAATAAATAAATAATTTTTAGAAAGATAAACTTAAAAGCTTGAAGAAAGGATTTTAAGTAGTTTTATCATTAATAATAAGTTTTTGAGGAGTTATATATGCTTAAGCCAATTTAAACCTTAGGCGGTATACATATGTATTGAAACAGCATGGTATTCTAGTAATATGTACAATTTTATGTTTCTATGAAATGGTTAAAAGTTTTTAAATAAAAAAAATTAAATGTGATTATGCAACTTTGTCTTTTAAACCTCTTTAACCCTGTCCCCCACCAATTGCACACAGGAAAATAGCCAAACTCCTTAGTTTATCATATAAGGTCTTTTAGTGTCCATTCTTCAAAGTTCTGTGTCCACTTTTCTAACCTAAACACCTGATAGCACTTGTTCCTATTCCCAAATTTTAACTCTTACCATCTAAATCAATGCTCTAATCAGATGCAATTTACTGAAATTCCAAAGATGAGCAGTGTTTTTTTCCTTCCAGTTTACACATGCTATTCTATTTTCTTTGAATACCACGTGTTTTTTTTTTTTTTTCAAATGACTACTGATACAGATGTCATACTCATAATTTGGTTAGACATTCCATGTCTTTCTAGGGATGGGGTGGTTTCTAGCCTATGTATTTCAATAGTATTCTACCCCATTGTTGTTTTCCTCCTTCCTTATCACAGTAGTGAGATTTATTGTGGCATATGTGTACATGCACACAGATTCCTAGCCCCATGCCACCCTACTACTCTCTGTATTAAACTACTGAGAAGCAGGGACAATATATTGTTCACATTCTGCTACACCTAGACCTATTTTCATTGATAGAAATGCACGAGAAAGGAAACAAACAAGTTATTCTCTTACCATCTAGAAGGACATCTGGCCTTTTAGGTTTCTGTTTCTTATTTTAAAAGGCAGTCCCAAAACATATTTAACTGTAAGAGACTTAAGAACATTAAATGGAAACAAATGCTCTGAGTTCAACCAGCATATTATATACAAATTACAACAGAAAATGATTTGACCCATATTGACACTAAAAACTGAGATCTATCAATTTCTTATCATGATAAAATGGGTCCCTCTGAATTGCACACCTGTTATTTCCTGTCTGCTCCAAATAGAACTCTTGAGAGCAGGAAAAACTGCAGGAATGAAAAAGAAATACATACACTGTACCTGTTTACATTGTCAGGGCTTATCTATCATTTTGAGTGTCTTGTCCTCTGAGCAGATGTTTGCTGATAAAATACTACTGAGTGTCTTCAGAAATGAAATCAAAGTGACTTCAGTCCTTTATTAGTATATAACCTAGGGTAAGGGTCTTGACCATTCTCAGTTGTGCTTTTACTGATCTCAAAATTAGGAATGATATATGATCTACCTCAAGTGTTTGTAGCAAGGATTTGATTAATTAAAAACAGGAAATAATGCATGTAAAATTTCATAATTGTAAATGCTAAATAAATGTAATTACTTGATAATTAACATTAAGGATGATAAAGCTATTTCATTTGGGATCCATACCGACTGTTTTCTTTTTTATCTTCTCTCTTAACTATCAAAGCATTTGTTATTTGTGTGGTTTCTACTTTTGCTTTTTTTCTCAAGATACTAATGTAAATTCAGGGAATGTGTCTTGACAAAAATGAGTCTGAAAAGAAGGAATGCGGATATATAGTGTGTATTTTATTAGCATGTATCTCAAAGAACCATTTAGTATGTGATATATATGCATATATATATATAACTTGTGCTTATACATTAAATTAAAGAATAAATAAATGAATAAACAAACTATTTTAAACATTGAATTTTAATTTTACATATTGATGGCATGTAATGCATATGGCTGGTTCATCTGACAAGAATTTTCTTAACATTTTAACTAGAACCAATGTTATTTTATATAAAATAATTTTTAACTTGTCACTATTTCTGCTCTACTAAAACTAATCATTATTTGGTATGGACAGTGTTATCCATTACATTTGTTACAGAATGGTTGAATAGTACAGTGAATTAAATAAACAAAAATAACAACCTTTGAAAATAATCTGTCTGAACTTATACAATATATCAATAGCTGATGAAGGCAAAATATGCTACTGGACTGCAAAAACATCAAGGCTAGTTGATATTCAATTGCCGTGTAAGTCATCCCAATGATTTGCCACCATTTTGATGAAATTAAAAATCAGTTTTCTACCATCTGCGTCTGTGCTAAGTAATATTGCCTTGCTACTCAAGAGAAAAACACAAAATAATAGATAACTCTTGCCAATGTTAATAGCATCTGATAAATGAGTGTCTTTCTAAATTTCTCACACTCTTCTTGCTGTTGAATTACATAATTTGAACTGATACAAAATGTCAAGTTCACAGTCTAGAGGAATACATTTTGCCTCTCTGGTCTCTTGAGCTCTGAAAACTCTCTAACACTTAAAACTGTATCCAGTCGCTACTGGCACTCAAATGCAGATGAAGTAAACATTTGAGCTTGTAATGAAAGGATTGACATTATGAGGAAAAAAGTAGAAAAAAAGCAATATTCTTATTTTTTTATTTATTTAATTTTGATTCATTGAACACAAATGGAGTACAGCTATTGTTTCTCTGGTTGTACACAGAGTCACACCATCTGTGCATTCATGCATGTACACAAGGCAATGATGTCTGTCTCATTCTGCTATTATTCTTACCCCCCCACCCGACCCCACCCCTCCCTTCCCTCTATGCTATCTATCCTTCCTCCATTCTTTAAACTTTTGTTTTGTTTTGTTTTTGTGTATTTTTTATTCAAAACAGCAGAATATTTAGTGCAGGAACTTTGATAAACATTTTTAAACCTTACTGTTACCCAGTAGGGAGCAAGGGGAACTTACTATTAGGCTATTAATGTGAATTATATATACCTTTCATATGTTAGATCCAGACTGACTGTGTTTTGTGTGTATGTTGGGCCCATGTGGAGGTGCAATTTTGCTGCACTCTGTAGTCTAGCACGGGCGTGACAGCCACAGTGGGAACCTCACCCCAGTGTCAGAAGCTGTTTAGAAATTGCTGAAATATTAAGGAAATCAACATTTTTTTATAAATAAAACTATTGTAGTGGAAACACAGAACATTTTATAAATTTATAGTTTTATAACAAGATTAAATTAGAATGGATTTTTGGTCACTGGCTTTTGGACATTATTTATTTTTCACTAATTAATGCAGCTGTCTGCTCAGAAGTTTCTTCTGCAAAAATTTGATAGTTTTGTAAAATGTGATAATAATATAAAACCAAATGTTAAAAAATATAAAGTATTATCTCAAATTCATTTTTTGTTCCATAGTACCAGGTGTCGACTGATTTTTAAATTGAATTCTTTATGTACTTTTGGCTGTGTTTTGAAAGTAACAGATAAGATTTAAAAAAAAAAAATTCAAAGAAGATACTGTGTTTGATGTGTAAACACAGTTTTTGTCATTGTTAGGACTACATTAAAAAACAATTTAATATTCTCATGTAAGTAGAAAAATATCTTTAAAGACACCAGGTCTGATCTGACTCTTTACTGAGAAGCCTGGTTCCTGGTTTGAAGGCATGTGTGATGTTTCTTGCCCAGGCATAGGCAATAATAGAGGCCCTAGGTGACAGGCCTCAAGTGGGGAGGCTGTCCTCCCCTCCCCGTGAGACTCAGTGCACATCAAGGGCACTGGAGTCTGTGAAGGGAATAGCAGGTAAGGACTCTGGCAATCTAGCAGGTCACAGTCTTTGCACATTTGCATTCCTAACCCAGCACCTTCACTCCCAAGTCTTTATCAGAGAACTTGGACAGGGGCTTCTTTCAGGCGACTCTGCTGAGGCCTTCTCATGAGGAAAGGAATGGAACAACATGAAGACATTTCTCCCACTCAATGACTGGCTTTCTTCATCATTCACCTCTGCAGTATCCCTCTCTATGGCCCAGCTCTCCCTCCACTAGTGAATCCTTCCATGGGTGAAAATGCAGCCAAAAGAATCAGTGTTTCTTCAGGTTCTCCACTACTGCTCACACCACTGCAGGAAGTGCTTAAAGGCTTAACTCCCCTTTTTGGTTTGATGAGTTAACTGGTTGCTCTGACATCCCCAGCTCCACTCTTCCTGTTCGAGCTGAGCTCCAGACCTACAAAAAGGAAAACAAAGCCAGAGGTAAACACTTTTTAACACCTTATAAATATTTATTTCAACCACATGTAAAACCAAGAAGAATATCTTACTTCATGAATATTAAAAGATGCATCTTCCTATATATTAAAGACATTTTTAGACTCGAACATTTTTTTGAAAGATTGAAGTACTATGCAGTTATCCCCCTTATCCCAGGTTTTGGGTATTAGTTATCTGAAGTTAAACTTGGAGCAAAAATATCAAATGGAAATCGTAGAAATAAAAAGCCTGTAAGCTTTAGATTGCATGACATTCTGAAGAGTGTCATGAAATCATATGCCAGCCAGCTCTGTCCCACCCAGGACAAGAATCCTCTGGAGTGCCACTCACCCACTAGTCCTTTATCTACAGGTGTGGCTATCAGATCCACTGTTACAACACCACACTGCTTCTGTTCAGCTGCTTATTTTGTTACTAATGGTTTCAAGGTACAAAAAAGTAGTGATGCTGACAATTTGGATACACCAAAGAGAATCTATGAAGTGCTTCCTTTACAGTGAAACTATAGGAGTTCTCCGATTAATAAGGAAAGAAAATTATATGCTGAGTTTGCTGTGATCTATGATAAGAATTAATCTTCCATCTGTGAGATTGTGATAAAGAAAAACAAAAGTGATGCTGATTTTACTTTTTTGACCTCAAACTGCCAAATTTTCAGTCACAACGCCTGACAGAGTTCACACACAGTGCTACCTGTATTTTCAGGCATCCATGGGGGTCCTGAAACTCACCCCCAAGGGAAAGGGGAGATACTATAACAAGCATTCATTTTGATTTAAAGTGAATATCTTCATTTAAGTTTTCTTTTGGTCAGAATCATACATATTGAGAATGTACATGTATTCTAATATATAAAAAAGAAAGCACTTCCTTATTTGAAGTCATATCTGTGATCCTCATTCACTTTCTTCCTTTATTTAATCAATAAATTATATTCACTTTCTCAATTTTATGAGTTGCTGTTTTTGTGACATGATACACAGTGGTCAGAGAAGGCAGAAAATATTCCTATCTCATAACTTTTATATATTAGTAGAGCATAGAATTGGAAGACAAATATTCTATAGGTCCCAGCAATTTTAATCCTGGTCAGACTCCAATGGAAGGAACATACCACTTATCTATGTAAATGCAAATAATTTAATGCGCCATTTTGTTATTTTCTTGTTTTATCTTACATTGTTTTATCTTACATTATCAAAAAAAACAGAAATTATCAAATTTACAGGACTGAGATTAATAAGATTTAGGGCTCTTATAAAAGTATATTTAAGATTTGGCACCAGATATGGGAATCGTTTTCCCCCTGTGACTGTTTCCTTTAAGTTTCCCACTGCAGAAGAAACTGTGAAACCATGTGAGCTGAATAACACACCGTGTGAGTTTTGGTGCTGATATTTTTTCTATTCCCTCTAGCCCAATCATGAGATTGCATCCTGACTGAGTCATCATCTATGTATAGATACTGCAAAATGGACTTGCCCACTTTGAAACATAGACCTTCATGACTTCATGAATTAAAATGTTTCAATTAAACATTTTTCTGTGTGTGTGTTAAGAACCTACAAACACAATTTAGAAACCTAAGTTACAGATGACTTGTTTTCTAGTTCATAACCTGTTAAAAGTCTTTTCTTTCCATAAAGAATTTATCCTTAATCAAATACCCAACATTTCTAGAACTTGTATTTTCTAAATAAGTAACACCATCATTCTAATGAGTTAAATTTATAATTAGATTTTTACCTATTTGAATTAAAACTCTAATTTTCACATTGATATCTGTGTGTATCCATGTTTTATTACATGTATGCAATTACACGCACACACACACACACACACACATTGGTTGACACTTTCAGAAGTCATCTGATAACTTTGATGAAAATTTTAAAGCTAGTCGGTGAAAATGATATGTATTTTTTAAAATTTCTATAAGAATACATTAAACAATTTATCACATCATGTTGATTCATTTGATCAAATAATTTCTATTCCTACATGAGTTTTTTACTTAAATGTTTCATAAATTATGTCCATAGACTAATATTTAATATAATTTAAATCACTAGATTTGGTAAGCTTTTTGATAAAAAATATACATTTGTGTTTCTGTAATTAGTTATCTTTGCATTATAAAATGATGCATATTTGGAAATTTTACTTGTTAATTATTACTGGATTTACTTAATTTAGTCACACTCACGATAGATACATATACATTAGATCATTTTTAATCATAGTAGTTATACTTTTCTGATATTACTTTCAACATAACATTATAAGAACAGTCAGGACATAAGTTAGAAGGTGAAATAAACTATTTCTAAGCATAAAAATACTAATTTCAGGTTTATAGATGCAAAGGGTTAAGGTTATGTGAATGTCACCTGCTTTTGAAGTACTATACTCTAGTTTTATTACTAATTCCCCTCTGTATCTAATCAAACACTGCATATGGTTATAACATTGATTTCTTAATTTCATTAAAATTGCCCTACCAACAGCTGGTCTCTTGAACAAATGAATATGTCAATGGCTGATTACAGATTAATGATACAGCTATTCTTCAAAGGTACAACAATTCACATTCAAATTTAGCCTCATAGGGGTTTAGAATGCTTAGTCAAAAGAAAGACTCTTTAACATGCATATTTAAATAATTTATTAATATAAAATTGAATGTTTTTAAAGACATATACAGTTAAAAGTAAAAAGGGGCTGAAATAATTTACATACAGGATTATTGAAAAGCACAACTGCTCTGAATACAAAGATTTATCAAGACCAGAATCATAATCAAATTAGCCCAAAGGCATCAGACAACTCTAAGTTATCAGGCAATCTCATTTAAGATCAATTCTTCAAACAGTAATTCAACTTCCACAAGTTTAAATGCTCATTTTAAAAATCAAAATGTGTTCTGAGATCTTTCTATGCCAAGCACATTCTGAAAGTATGTCATTATTAATTTAAAATGTTATGGCACTCTAATCATAGAAAGTTTTCTATTATATTTCAGAGTGCTGCAAAAAATTATTATGCTAAAACAATTTTAAAAACCATTTTCTTTTACCTTCTTAATGCTATGTCTATCAGTTGTAAACGATGTCATTCTTCACCATCAGTGTGTTTGGAAAAATATATTTTATATCAGGTCCTATTAGCTAGACAATCAACAAGGAAAGCAAAAGAGACTGAACTTAACAAGTAAATCTATTCTCACTATGTGGCTCTTCCCAATCTTGAAGTTGTCTTCTCTTTTTAGCTCTGATTGTCATGTTGAAAAGTTTCAATTGAATTTCACATCACCTGATGTTAGGTTTACAGAAAAGTTTACTGACACTGAACTTACAAATGTGTCAAATGCATATGAATATATTAAAGGCCTTAAAAAGTACTAAAAAGTGCTTTTAAAATGCAGCCTGTGGCCAGGCACAGTGATGCCCGTCTGCAGTCCCAGCTACTTGGGAGGCTGAGGCCAGAGAAACCCAGTGTGGGACACAAGTAGCAAAAGCAAATAAACATGTAAATAAATAAATCTGCACCATAAATAAATAAATACATAGATAATGCAGGCAGCTGAATGTGCTCCAACAAAACCTATATTTTCACAGAATTACTAATTAAATTTCCATAGATTATTCTCATTTTTTTTATTTCAGCAAATTTATGTAAATTCTGGTTACTTGGGTACGTGTTTGTTCTTTCACATGGTTGTTCTACAATTTAATTCTAGGAATCACAACATGCTACAGGAAATCACAAGAATATTTCAAGGAACTTAAAGATATCAAAAGGATGATCTTGTTGTACAGAATGTAAAACTTTTCTGTTAGACCACTTCCCCCAAATTACTCAAAACAATGGGGAACACACAGGCACAGACATAGTAGGGAAGTCACCCATGAGATCATGGGTTATGGATAGGTGTGCAAGCCAGAGCTCCTAAGTTCTGCTCTTGGTCTGAAATATTTTCTAGCTGAGGTGATTAAGAAGCAATGAATATGATTTGTCCAAGGTCACACAATCCTCAGGTAGTAAAACCAAGAAAATACATTTTAATAATAAATATAAGTACTGACAGAAAATTTTTTATAATTTAATTAACTATTAACAATATTTGATGACTTTGAAACAATATTATTTAAAACTTTCCTGTTGTGCACATCCATGAACAATAACTTTGAAGGAAAATAAATGATTTCAATTAGACTTTTTCTTGTAAAATTAGATCTAGCAAATCTATAATGTGATTCAAATGTTTTAATGTGTCAATGCTTAGAACACAAACCAAAATTTTATGTATTAATTTTGCCCTGAGTTAAAAACATAACTACTGAAATTCTATTTTCATAGTCTTTTTATCTTAATATATTAAAAAAATCACTTGCACTCATAGGGGAAAGTAATTTGTTTTAATTGTTAAAATTAGTTTCTATGCACAGGTGGTATATGTTTATGTAATAATCCCCACTTGCTCTAGAAATAACCATAATTTTTTTTCTTGCATTAGATACACAGCTGTACTTAATATTTTCCAACTATGTTTTTCTCATCCTTAATTTTAAATATTTATTCAAACATAATTAATACAATGGAATAGGCTAATGATAAGATAAGATTTAATAAATAAATCTTATCTTAAAACATATATGGTTTTATGGAAGTTTGATGATTCTAATTAATTTAGTAAGTAATATTCTAAAAGCACAAGATTTAAGAAAGTTGATACTCAAGGAAAACTATGTATTTAAGGGGAAAAAAGGGCAAAAAAGGCAGATGAATTAAATTTGAAGAATAGTTCAGCAAGGTTAATTGTGTGTGTTTAGCTGAGGAACTGGTGACAGAGGAGTTTTGCTATAAAATATAATCTCATGTCTTTATCTCATTATTTCACAGGGAAGATTTGCAATATCAGGAAAAAGTTGCCTCCAAAACATTAGTTAACCATTCTGCTTTTCTGCAAGAAAAGAATATGATTCTAGTCATAAATTTCTATTTCTTAAATAGAACAATGACAACTGCTCTAAGAAAAGAATCGGCATGGATATTTATAATCATATAATCTGTGTATGATTTATTTTTATAATAATGATACATTGCTAATAATCATGTTTATGCCACAATTTGAGACGTGAAAATTTTCTTTAATCTTTTTATTATCTTCAAAGTTACATCCTTCATTTTTGCCTGTAGGAAGTAACTTGTTTACATAATACAGCCGAGCTGGTTAGGAATGGAAAAATATTGTACTCTAAAGTTTTAAATACACATAATTGTGTGCAATTCACATTCTGTTTCAATATTAAAATAATTATAAAGACTTACATTTTACATAATTTCACTCCTCTCAGATACCTTACATGTATGTATTTCATTAATATAAGATGATTTAATGTGGACAATTGAAGAAATAGATAGTTTGTACTATTTATGAACAAACTGTGTGGGGATGCAGAGATGGATCATGTATTATTTGTATTGACTCCATGTAGTGCTTTAATTTCAGTGTAAAAATACCCCTAAATTATATGCTTTGCCTTCACCTATTCTCTCTCTTTCTTGCCTTCAAAGTGTACCATCTCTTCTCAAAGGTAAAGAAGCTGAATTAATCATCTAATAAGCCCGGAAATTTTAAATAACACTCTTGCTATACCAATGGTGAAAAAAATCATAAGGAATTTTTCATATGGATGTCTGCAAAATCAGTAACAAGGAAAAATGTATGATAGGTATATTTTTCAGGAATATAATAGAACTGAAAATATAAATAAAAAATCTCTTGATGTGACTATGCGAAATGACATTTTTGTTTGAGAAAAGAAAATATACTGAATTTTCTTGCTGCCACCTATATAATTCATATCGAGGAAGGATTTTGATGCTTACCTAATAGAGAATTAAATTAGATTGCATATATTTATAGTAAATTGACAAGGCTACTGGATGACTATGCACTATCCAAAGGGTATTCTGACCTTATAATGATACAATTCAACAGATTGGAGGATACTTACCTTTTCTAAGTAAAATGTCCATGCTGTCAATTTTCTGTTATTGCGATTATCTGGTACTGGTGATTGAACCCAGAAGCATTTTACCACAGATCTACATACCAGAACTTTTTATTTTTTATTCTGAGCAATCTCTCACTAAGTTGCTTAGGGTCTTGCGAAGTTACTGAGACTAGCCTTGAATGTGTGATCCTCCTGTTTCAATCTCCCAAGTCACCAGGATTACAGGCATTTGGCACCATGCCTGGATTTCTTTAATTATTAATGGGTACTCTATAGAGAAATTATCCACTTCTTTTTGAACAGGTTGTTATTGGAGCAACTCTAATTCCACCACAATAGACCTTTACAATTTTCTGAAGTGAGAATGTGTTATATTTTTAAAAAATTTCTATATTCCACTGGAGAAAAGGAGATAGTTGGTCAAGTTCCAAGAGAGATTATATAATTACTAGTTTATAAATCTTGTAACTCTGATCGTTCCCTGTTTTTCAACTTAATTGGTTTATTTATTACTATTAATTTGCTATTCATTGTTTTCTTTTTGTTTTCTGTTCTAAGTCCAAGGTAACTACATTGAACAAACATCCTCATTTGAATAACCATATTTAATAGTTTACAGTTTTTCACAATGTAATGCAGCAGCAACAAGTCTGAGGGCAAAAGAAAGAGATCAGGATATTTATTCCCTAATTTTCTTTCTGGTTTGTCATAGTTCCAAAAGTGGCCTTAACATATGCTGCAGTTTCTCTCCATTGTTACATTTTCCATAGATCCAACTCACTTGGATGTAAATGTACTAAGGAATATCTGCTAAAAAGTACTTTTTTAAAATGTTAAAGGAAAAATAATGAAAGTATTATTTTAAATTCAGGAGAAGAAACAATACAACTATATCATTCCAATTCAAAGCAGGATAGTCAGTATATTTAGGGAAAAAAAAGGAACAACTTATTGGTAGCTGTTAGATTGTTTACATATTCAACTTCTGTACCACCATGATTTGCAGTATTTAGTATAAGCCCTGCTTAGAAATACTGAATGTGCTCTGCCTGCAGTATGCATTGATCACCTAGCAGTTGATGTCATCAAAAGTCCTGGGTGTTCCCAAACCACTTAGGCTGGGTCAGAGGTCTTGATGCACACTGCATTCAAAAGGTTGAGATGAACAACTTGGAGTCAGTTTCCATTACTTTCACTTGACCTTATCAAGTTGTTTGTGACTGGCTCCTTTCATTGAGACTAATATTTACAGGTTTCATTTGTATGACAGCATATATAAGTTTATATAGTTATCAGTTCTTTGTTATTGTAAATAATATTGCAATATATGAGCACATCACATTTTATTCATTCATTCTTCAGTTGCTATACATTTCAGTGGCTGACACTTTTTGACTATTGTGAATGACGTTGCTATGAGCATCTGTGCTCAAGTCTTTCTATAGATGCGTGTTTCATTTCTCTTAAGTATATACCTCAAAGTAAAATTCTTGGGCCCTGGAGCATATCTCTAGCATTTTGAGGAAATGCCAGGTTTCCACAGTGACTGGACCACTTTATAATCCTGCTAGCAGTGTTTCAAGATGAAACATTTTTTCTATATCCTCATCAACACTTGTTCTTAGCTATAATTTTGCCATTATGGTGTAAAAATGTTAGTTTTTTTATCATTTCATTTTCCTAGTTACTAATTTATTAAACATCCTTTCATATTGTTATTAATCATTTATATGTCTGTTTGGGGAAATATATATTCAGGTACTTTTCCCGTTTAATTTGTCTTTAAATAAAAATCCTACATGTTTAAGGAATACAATATGTTTTGAAACACACAAATAAATTGTGTCAAATATATTGACATATCTATTTTTTCACATGAATAACTTCATTTGTCTGGGGGGAACCTGAACTCTGGTTGCTAAACAAATTCCCAGTGCAAAATAATGTTAGCTATAGTCATCCTGTTGCACATAACTCTAGATTGATTACTCCCATAAAACTGCAGCTTGCTAACATTCAGCTGACATCTGTCCATTTCACCTGCTTCTCTTCCTTGATAACCACCATTCTCCTCTCTGCTTCCATGTATTCTACCTTTTCAGATTGCACGAATAAGTGAGATCAGGCTATATTTTGGTTTCTTTATCTGATTCCTTTCACACGATAAAATGTTTCCTGGATTCATACATTTTGTTAAAAATAATGGAATCTTATGTTTTTAAGTCAGAATTATACCACTACACATACATGTTTTATATATGTGTTTATTTCTTTATACATTCATCTCTTACTGGACATTTTAGATTATTTCCATATCTTGGCTATTGCAAAAATGTATTAATGAATGGAGGATATGTTCAGATCCTTTGCCCATTATTTAGTAAGTTTCTTTGGGTGTGGGTTTTTGGGGTTTTGTCTATTGAGTTGTATGATTTCCTTGTGTGTTTTGAATATTAACCCTTATCTGATATATGGTTTGCAAATATTTTCTTCCAAAATTTCGGCTGACTTTTAATTTTCTGATTTTTCCCCGTTGCTGTGTATGCTCCATAGAGGTTCTTGGTTTTATGTAGTGTCACATGTTTTGTGTGGGGGTGTTTTGTTTGTTTTGCTTTTGTTGTCTGAGGTTTGGATGCCATATCCCAAAAATCATTGCCAAGAACAATGTGAACAAGCTCTTTCCCTGATGTTTTCCTCTAGGATTTTCATAGATTCAGATCTTCTGTTCAGATCTTTTGCTAATTTTAGGTTGACTTACATGTGGTGTAAGGTGAGGGTACATTTTTATTATGTTGCATGTGGACATCCAGTTTTCCCAGCCTAATTTCTATCATTTTGATAGAAATTGCATCAGATTCATACATTGTTTTAGGCAGTATGACATTTAAACAATATTAATTCTTTTAACAAAATTACATGCTATATATTTCTATATATTAGTGTCATCTTTGCTTCTTTTAATCAATATTTTGTACTTTTAATGACTATTTTTCACATAGTTGGCTAAATGTATACAGCATTTTATTCTGACACTATCTTAAATGAGATTGTTTTGTTGATTTTTTGAAAGATCATTTTTAGTGCAAAGAAACAAGTTATGTGAATGTTTATTTTGTGCCCTTCAACTTTACTGGGTTTGTTTATAGTTGTCACATTTTTCCAGATCCCATGGACTTTTTAGTGTTTTCTACATGTGAGATCATTCCATTTCCAAATAAATATAACTTCCTTTTTTCACTTTGGATAAATTTTAAAAATAAACTCTTCTGGACTGCTTTTATTAATTTTTTCTCATTGTCGATTGATCTTGCTAGTTATATCCAACACTATACTTAATAAAATAGACATCCTGATCTTCTGCCAAAGGAAAAGGAAAAGATTTAAGATTTTCCTCATTGACCAAGATGTTAACTGTGGAATTTGATAAATGACTAGATGTTGAACTTTGTCAAGAATTTTTCTACGTTTACCAAGATGGTCCTGTAATTTTTATTTTTATTCTGTTTGTGTGGTGGATCACATTGATTAATTTGCCTATGTTAGACTAACCTTGCAGTCCAGGGATAAATTCCACTTGGTCATGATGTGTGATCTTCTGGAAATGTTTTTAAACTGGTTTATATCTATGTCTATCAGAGAGATATTGGTAGACAGTTTTGTTTTGTTTTGTTTTGTGTTTCTTATGATGTCTTTGTCTTTTGATGTCTTTGGTATCAAAATGATGCTGGCATTAGAAAACAAGTTTGGAAGTAAATTCTTACCTATTTATTTTTTGTTTTTATATTCACTAATTTATTTCAGTTTTAATCTTTATTATTTCCTTTTTTTCTGCTAACTTTGAGTTTAGTTTGCTCTGGTGTTTCTCTAGTTCCTTGAAGTATGATGTTGTTTATTTGAGATCTTTCTTTTTTAAATTTAGTGTAGTTATATATCACCATAAACTCCCTTTCACTACTATTTTTGCTTTATTTCATAAGTTTTGGCAAGCTTCATTTTCATTTTTATTTAAATTTAAAATGAGAATAATTTTTAGAATACTCTGGGGTTGGAAAGTCCTAAAATAGGGAGGAACTGCCTCAAACAGCTCAGACTTCCTTCCTGTGCCTTCTGGAGAAGACTGTCCATCAGTGCTTTAGCTCCTCATGTCACATTGCTGTGGGGTTTAAAACCCAGAGTGAGTGTCGCTCATCTTTGTGGCAAATGGGGCACACTCAGAGGAGGCTCTACCTACAGTGGGAAACTTTCCTGATCCTTGGTAGAATGTTTTTCCATCAATCAAAGGCTTCTATTGTCCCTTGCTGCCTATCTGTAAATAATAAACCTGCTCCCTCTAATTTACTATGTGTGAATGTTCTGGGTCACTAGCCTCAGACAAGTTGTAAAAGTAACCCAAGGTGCAGGTGGGCTAAATGCTCAGACTCTTATTTTTGGTAGCTGTCAAGGTGAAAATCATTGCTACCTCCTATGCTGAAAAATCCTCCCTTGGGATTGATAATCAGTGGACCTACTTTGCAATATTTAAAATTATTTGAATTTGACATGGGTTTTTAAGAAATAAGACAGACTACTTAAGACAGACTATTTTTTTCTTTAAAAATGCCATAGGAATTATAAAGAAAACTTGTGTCAGATCTTGGGTCATTAAGAAGTCCAATAAGAGAACAGTATTCTGAGTGTGTAGGAATGAGTATTTTTGTAAGTGAAAATCCTTAGAATTAATGAAGCATGCTGGAGGTGGTTACTGACTACAGGATTATTGATAGTATTGGGAGATAATTCTTGAAAGACAAATTGATTTCAGATTACTGAATGTTTGGGTTTTAAGCAGTTAAGGGTCTTTTAAGAAGAAAACAGCTACACATTTTCTATTTCTATTGCTTTGTACCATTCCCTAGAATAGAGGAAATAGATACATTAGGAAGATAGTGGATATTATGAACCATAAATAAAGTAGATATAAGACATAGTCACAATTTAGGGGTCAGCCTTTGTTATCTAAGTGTGAGTTGATAAGTATCACAACCAGGGAAGTAGCTGAGGGAATGGAAAAACAGAGTCCAGATGTGAGAAACATTATGCATATTGGACTGGCAGACCTCAGAAGGGAAAGAGAAGCATCAAGAATAGCCACGACTTTAGAAAATACAATGAAAAAAAAAATAAAACAACAAAAACAAAACAAAAAAAAGAAAGAAGTTGATCCTGGAAACACTGGATCTGAGAAATATGTACATAACTGTTTATTGCTTGAAGATAATATCCTGCACTACAAGAAGATCTCAAATCTAAAGTAATAAGCAGAGAAGGTGGTGTATTATATCAGAGATAATAAAACTGCATACCCTCAAGTGTCTGCTGTGAGATTCCCTTCATAAAACATTAATTATATGAATGTGTCACGTTAAACAGCTCTTCAGAAAAATTCTTATGTTCTACTTGGAAAGGAGGATTGATTTTTTTTCCACTCTTGAATAGTGAAAATGCAGTTAAAATATTGCTTCTCAAGGACTTTACTTTCATGTATAAGGGATTATTTAATATTGGCTATCAATTCAGGTAACAATTATTGCCAGTGGGTAATCTGTTCTTAAGATGCATGCAACTGAATAGAAACTATCGGTAGGTGGAATGCTTAATTATGAACAGTGTAACTAATTTAAGTTCACCTACTATTTAGAGTCTCTGAAATTTTGAAGATACTGGGAAATACATTCTCCCAATCAAGACACATGATTAATCAAAATTGTTCAATGTGGAAAAAATACGATTTTCCACCTTCTGGAAGTTTACATTTGGCAGAATGTTTTGGTGCTTGTAATATAGCTGAATTGAAGTTTATTAATTTTCATTACTAGAACTAATTACAGGCTTATCTATTTATTATTTCCTTCATTAGGAAAACCTAGTGTAACTCATTAGTGAAATAATGACACATTGCTGTCAACAGCTTATCAGTTGTTGCTTAACCTCATAAGCAGTGGAGATTTAAGCCTTCAGATAACTTTGATTATTGATATTTGTGGAGACAAAGCAATTAAAAATGCAATAATAGGACCTGCCTCATCCAGGTTTTCTGAGTCTTGAAATTTATATTTTTCGAAGCATGTTATAAGAAAAAAATGAAGAAAAGTGCTTATAAAGATATAAATAAGCCAGGCACAGTGGTGCACACTTGTAATCCCATTTACTAGGGACGCTGAGGCAGGAGGATCAAAGGTTAGAGGCCAGCCTGGGTAAAATAGTGTAAACCTGTCTTAAAACACCCTTTGAAAAAAGGACTGCATATGCTATTTAGTGGTAGCATACTTGCCTAGTATGCAAGAAGCTGTGAATTCCATCCCATTACTGCAAAAAAATAAAAATAAAAGAAGATATAAATAAAAATTAGTACCTTGGAAAGAGACCATATAAGTAAAGCCTAAAACTGGATTTGGCATGGTAATACTGCCTCTAGAAAGGACCATAGTTACTACAGCACTTAAACAGTGAGGCAAATAAATTTCAGGAAAATGCCTGGAAAATGCATTGGAATAAGATGTACTAGAAAAACTAGATGGACTAGTAGCCTCTTGTTACATCTTAACAAAAAGGGGGGCTAGAAAATGGTGTATCACAGTCCTTTGCTTTCTGTGTTATCAAGTAAGCTTATGAAATGCTAACCAAAATTTAAATCTGAGTTTGGCTGGGGTTGTAGCTCAGTGGCAGAGCACTTGCCTAGCACATGTTAGACACTGGGTTCGATGCTTAGCACCACATAAAAACAAACAAAATAAAAGCATGCTGTCCATCTACAACTACAATTTTTTTTTTTTTAAATCTGAGTTGGCCAAAACAAGACTTTTGTTTATTAAATAACACGTCAATAGAGTGAAAAGCAACTCAGGAGGAGATAACATATTTGCAAATGATATATCTAATGAGGGTTGATACCCGGAATATACAAACATTTCAAACCCACAATAAAAAGCAAACCTACTAAAAAATGGGCATAGAAATTATACAAACTTTGCTCCAATGATATACAAGTAGTCAATAAAATGTGAAAATATTAACATCACAAGTATTAAGGAAAATTCAAATTGAAACCACAATGAGAAACCACATTTCACTGATAAAGACAAGTGTTATTCTGTTACCCTGAAGCACCATCAAAAAATGAGAAATACAAGATAGCCTTTCAAATCTACTAACCCATGTAGGCTCAAGGAAGAATGCTACTATCTTAGATTTTATGCTCTAGAAGCCATAGTACCTTGGAAAATACTGAACATACACACCATACACACCCACCCAAAGAACATAAATCGCATCTCTCTCACTAGGCATTCAGAATCTTATATCAGTACAATGCTAGTGGGAAACTCTAAATTCCTATTTTTATGGCAAACATCATTAAGACTCCAGGGGAATTCTACAAATTAATTGTCGTGTGATCTTGAGACACAAAGAAACAAGTTCTAAATATCCTAAAGTTTTGTGAACCTAACAAGGGAGAATACTGAATTCCTAAGTCATCTCTCAGACTCAGTCAAAGGAATGCATTCCTGAATATGGACTTTCACATACTATTAATGTCATGTATCAAAGTTTATACCAACGTGTGCTCCAATCCATGGTTTCTGAAGTAATCACAGATTGGTTTAGTATTTTAATAAATTATCTAGGTTGAAAGTGATTAACTATGATTGTGAGAAAGTGTTTCAGGATTAGCTACACATTATTTTCATTAAATTAAAACATAATGAAAGCATAAAATATTTATAAAATCAGAAACAAAAATTTCAAAGAGTTTTAATATAATGTTTTAAATATGTTTGATTTAAAATGTTTATAAATTAATCATAATATGCATTTTACCTATGAATTCTATAATCCTGAATATTTTTGAAGAAATAAGCTGTTATGAAAAATTTTGTCCACATAGCTTTAAGATTTTCGTTTTCCACATTTACTTTATTATTTTTAATAAATTCATATTCAAATTTTGTACACTTAATAATAAATTACACTTTTAAAACTCCATATCATTACTATAAAACAACTGATAAATTTACTAATATGTAGGAAACAAAACAAAATTTTTAGAATGAGTAAGCAAAAATTTACTGTGTGTGTATTTTGTTATTAATGCAAACATTGTTATTATATCAACGGTCAATCCAGACATACGCAATATTCATTTGATTTGCATCATCTAATAAATTGTAGACTTTCAGTTTTATGAAATCATGTTTCAATCATATTTGACTATTTTGTTATAATGAAGGTATATTTGTCAAAATTGGAGTAAAGAACATATTTTAATAATTTATTAACACTACTTATGACTTTAAATTTCTTAGATGTTTGGAAATTTCTTAGATGTATGTTGGCCTCAGTTTGTACTGTTGTACAAGACAAGAAATGTTTGGGATATACGTGTTTATCTTTCCAATGATTAGTTGATCCCAGACAATTCAATGGGTGTCTATTGACTTGTGATTCCAAATACAAGAAAGAAGTGCTTTGTATTCTATCTAGAGGGAAAAAATAATTTACATGGGAAAGAGATCTCTAGAGAGAAGCAAATAAATGAAGGCAAAGAGTTTTAGTATTGAAGAGTGAAAAAATCTGGAAGAGTATAACAGGAATATATGATGTAAAAAAAGAGATTAAATCACCCCACTTCTATGAAGATTCTACCCAGCATTTCTAAAATATGCAGTGATGTAATTAAAAGTATTGCACATGTGATGTAGGGTAATTGTGGAACTCAAGGATACTTCTTTCTAAGAATGGAGCCATGATTCAAATTTTAGTTTGACTAAAATCTTTACCCTTTCTACTATGCTTATTTTTATCCTCAAGCAATTATTGTCATGGAGAAATAGTTTAGCCATAATATAGTTATCAATATTCTTTATTATTTTTTACTCATGTTTGATAATGTAGGTCAAAGACAATGCTTTAAATATTTGACCAAAGAGAACTTTTTACTTAATCTAACTAATATGATTATATCAAAACTTCATTCCATAGTTTACATCAGAATTAGCTAATATTCATAATTACCAACATGATATAAATGGTTGCAGAAATAATCTCGAGGCCATATGTATGGAATTCATCTCAAAATTGCCCATGACAAATTCCAAGAAAGCCAAATTTGTGTTGTCACCCTTGCAAAAATTGTGATGTATTTTAAGTATTGAGTACGTAGCAATCACATAAATATAGTTTTATCTAAATATTTGCAAAGATTATAAAAAGATTTCAATTCCCTTGATATTTGGATAAATAAAATAATGGAAAAATATAGTTCTAGATTCAGTTTTATTTTCTTGTGATAACATAAAAATAATGTCATTTGCTTGCTTTTGATGAAATTTTAAATACCAGGTATTTCCAAATTATTGAAAAGTAAAACTTTTTCTTTGACTTTCACCTTTTACCCCTTCGAAAGATTTTCTTCCTATTAATCTCTCAGGGAAGATTTTGATATATTCTACTGAATCAGACTTTATTTTTCTTGATAACCTATTTTTACTTTCAGAAGACAAAAGTCAATGCTTTGTAAGATATGAATTACAAATAAATAAATAGAATAACATAGAGCATTGCATTTCCACATGTAATTTAACTGGCTTCAAGAGACTTCAATAAATATAGAATTTTTTTGTAAATAGCTTTATTTTTCAATTCAATATACAAATGTTTCATTTAGTCTGCTTTCTTAAGAAATACTTTTCAGAAACCATAAATATTTATAGAAATCTCATAGATTTCTTGAAGAGAAACAATCCATTTGATTAATATTTCCTAGGCAATTAAAAACATTTTAATCTCATCTATTTTAACAATAGCATGTTTAAAAATAACTTTTCCAAGGACAACCCTTGCAATGAATGTTTTAGGATGAATTCATTTGCATGCAAATATAGTTATAAATTTTAAGAGCATATAAAAATCTAATTCACTGAACTAAAAACCTATAATTTTGAAAATATATTATAAATATCATAAATATGACAATGAATAGTATATTTGTTTCCTATTCCATTTTATTTTCTGAATCAACTATATGATTTAACATTTTACAGTGTGTTATAATCAAGAAATCACATCTGCAGGGATCATTCACGTTTCAGGAATAGTATGTTTCCAATAATACTGATGAAAGAATTGACATTTGAACAGATTAAAATACCTGTCAGAGTCAAGAAGTGACATTAAGAATGTAATAATATTTTAAAACCTATATTGTAATAATCAGGAAATAGCAATTTTATATTTAGGGTGTGACAAAACAACATCCAAGAATTTGTATCAATATCACAGGACTCGTTGCTTAAAAGCCATGCAGCATACAAGACCATATATTATTTTCCTCATCTGCAAAATAGGAATGTGTCTCACAAGGGATTATTTTGATAATTAACAGGGACAGAGTATTATTGAGATTGCATTTTATATACATTGATAATTCCCAGCATCAAATGATGTGGTTAGTATTATTATTCACATATGGACTTTTAAAGGTGGAAATTATAATTAATTTTGTCAAGATAATATAGTAAACTTTTATCCCATTAATTTCAAATATGCTATAATTCTCACTGTATCAGAATCCTGTCAAATAATTTAAATTTATATATATATATATGTATATATATAAATTTGCTGACATTCTAGATGCACTGATCAATTTTTGGATATTTTTTGTCTTTTAAGATATTTTCTAAGTTGCAGTTATTTATCTTTGCACAACACATTTCTTAAATCAATCTTTAAAGTGATATTCATAGAGAATAGATGAGATTCATGTAAGTGCAAAGTGAGGCTTCATATCTTCTAGAAATTTCCCCCAATTTTTTCATCAAACTAGTTTATTCTTTTTTTATAGTTAATGTGTAACTTCTTTCAAGGAGACTTTAAGGTGTCACTCTGCAATTTCAAGCAACATAAATTAATTTCCCATGTTTTAATGAGCAATTTTTTGTTCCTTGTTATATTAGTAAACTGTTTTATCACTGTGACCAAAATACCTCACCAGAAAAGTTTAGAGAGGGAAAATTTTATTTTGGCTCCTGATTTCAGGGGTTCAGTCCATGGCCAGCCAGCTTCATTATTCCATGTTTATGGTGTGTAGAACATTGTGACAAAAGGACATGGGAGAGGAGAACTACTTAGGTCACCGTGGCTGAGAAACAAAGAGAAAAGGAGAGAAGACAGGGGCAACATATAAACCCCAAGGGCACACTGCCAGTGACTCGCTTCCAATCATTTGGAATATCCCTATATTCAGAGGTGAATTGACCCAGGAGGTTTAGAGGAAGACCTCATGACCAATCCATAATATTCTACCTGTGGTTCCCAAGAGTTCATGTCCATTTCACAAAGCAAAAGGCATATATTTAGTCCATCTCTGAGAGTTCAGTATTGTTCAAAAGTCCATTTCCAAAGTCTCAGCTAAGACTCAAATCAAATGCTTGGCTGTGATCCCCTTTAAAAATCAAAAGCAAGCCATCTCTTCCTTTCCTGTTAGACATGAGCATGGTGAGGTAACAACTATAGCTTCAGCATTTCCTGCTTTCATTGTGTAAATATTTCTACTGTAAAGATGGTCGATGTACTTAAATCCCAAAGGACTTTCTGTAAAAGTGTGTCAAGCATCAGTGTCACAAAGTGATTCAGTATATCAAGTGAAAAAATTGTGCCTGTATATTGAAGGAAAGAGATGCTGTGCTTAGAACCCTAGTGGCTATGGTGTACACACAAAGCCAGCAAGAAAGCAAAAGCACAAGAAAATTGTGTTAAAGATTGAATTTGTTGAGCCCAAGTGCAGATCCAAGAAGATGCTAGTCATTAGGAAATGCCAACATTTTGAATTGTGAGGAGACAAGGAGAGAAAGGACCATGGATCTAGTTCTAAACTTTTTTTTTTCTTTTTTTTTTTTTTTTCTTTTTTTTTTTTTTTTTTTTGAGAGAAAAATCCTGAATCTAGAGAAAAATTACCTGTAGGAAAATAAACACAATGTTATACCACTCCAAAAAATCAGAAGCAAGTTACATACATACAATATACAATGGAATCGAATAAATAATTCTCATTCCAAAAGGAAGAAGTAGGAGCAACTAAAGAAGGAAAAGGACCAAACAAGACAGAAAATCAGCTGGGTAAAAAAGTCTTATAGCTCCATCTCTGGCACATGGGGCACAAGGTAGAAAGATGCATTCTGCAAAGAGCTTGAGCAGCCCTGTCCTTTCAGCTTGTCTATTGAAGCATCCATTTCTTTTCTCTTGTCCTGGCTCTCCCCTCAGCCATCAGGTTTCCTCAGCAGAAGTCACATTACTGGCATCTTTTAATCCATGAGGTCTCTAGGGCAGCTTTGACTTTCTTCTCACAGACTCATGCATCTTTCTTTCAGGGGAAACAGGTAGGGATTCTGAACCTGCCATGTTTTGTCTGTTTTTCCAAGCCTTTGAAATCTCAGAAGAAACTTCCATGACTCCCTAACACCAGTATCCTGCATTTCCACAGAACCAGCATTCATGGATAGTGCCAAAGTCTGCCTCCAGCTGGAACAGTAGCTGAGTCCTTGGGACTATGGCTATTGTAGCCCCCACTGAGTACCTGGGTAGCTGAGCACAGTGAAACAACTTCTTTGGAACCCCAGTGTGAGAGTGTTATGGCAAAATTGCAATAAATCACACAGTCAATCTTGTAGCAGGAAACTGAACATTTATTCACCAGCTGGCAGAACAGAGGCCCAGCTGCAAGTCTGCATTCTCTGACCCCTTCCAGGGGTTAGAGTGCACCTTTTATGCCATAAGTAAAGGATGACAGTACATTAATCATAAGTGGCTGTTCCTATAATTCAAAACCATGAACAAAAATTATGAGATCTGAAATCCTAAGCAGAAGTGGAAGTCGGTCAAAACAATCCTACTTCAGTACAAGTTAAAGAATGATTACTAAGGTCTAGACAAACATTAACATTCTATGCTGTTAGGGTAGGTTAGGGTATATTGCCCAAGAAAAATGGGAACCAAAAAGAGAACAATTTTATATTTTATAAGAATTGCCATTTTGTGTTGCCAAACAAGCTAAGCTAAGCAACTGTTGATGGGTCGACAGGAGGGCGATTCCCATGGGAGAAGCATTTCTTACATGACATGGATTCTCAGGGTAAAATGGAATCTCTTTGGTCATTGTTCATATAACCTGGCCCATAACAAAAGGAGCACTCCCACAATCTCTCCTCAAAGGAACTGTTACTTTACACCCTTAAGTCTGGATTGGGTATGGTCTTTCCAATTTCTGAGATGTCCTCAATATATCTTTCCTATCATCCTTGTGCAAAATACTGAACTTCTCTTTAGCAATAGTAATTGCTTCAAGAAGTACAACGTCCTTAACCCCAATTCTACAGACACCTTTCAGGCTATGTTCAACACATTCAAAATCCTTCAGCTCTGCTTTCTCTTCCTGATTTTTACAATAAGCTTGGCTAAAAACTGCTAGCAAAATTTATGCCACTGCCTGCATTCTGTGCCCCCTTAAAATTGACTCAATTAACATATCACTTTAAATTTTTCCTCACTCCAAATATCAGGAGATGGAGAAAATATAAACAAGTTATTTGCCAGAATATGCCAATGAGTGGCCTGTAGGCCAATTCCCAACAGATTCCTCATTCTTCTCTAAAAATCCCATGAGCAGAGTCTTTATTGTCCACAATCTTATTTATATTATAATCTCCCACCTGAATCACTCACTAGAGTCCACTAACCATATTCTAAAACTTCTTAATATTGCATCTCCAAAGTTTTTCTAAATTCCTCACACAAACCTGTTCTAAAGACTTCTTATCTACATGGTCATGTTAGTCACAGCAATGATACAACTTATCAGTTTCAATTTCCATATAAGTCAGCTTTTCACAGATTTGACCAAAACATATGACCAGAACAAGTTAATGGAAGAAAAGTTCATTTTGGTTCAGGGTTTCAGTGCATATGGAGTCAGCTCCATTGCCCTGGACCCAACATGAGGCAGAGTGTCATAGCAGAAGTGTACAGTGGAAGAAAACAACTTAGGCCATGGTGACCAAGAAACGTAGAGAGGGGGAGAAAGAAAGAGGAAGAGAAAGGGGCAAGAAAGCAAGATATAATTCCCATAGGATCATTCCCAGGGATCCACCTCCTCTAGCCATGCTCAGCCTTTCTACAGCAAGCATCCAGTTAGCCAGTTCAAACTAAGGTGGGTTGATTAGGTTACAATTCTAATAATCTAATCAATTCACCTATGAATATTGCTCTGTTAAACAAGAGCTTTGGGGGACAGCTCATATCCAAATCATAGCACTTGGAATCAATATCTCCAAATCTGATATTGCATCCAATGTGCCTAAGCCTGTGCTTCTGAGTAACAGTTGTGAATCTCTGAGTTGCAGAGCTGAACTATCAGAACTCTAAAGCTCAGAGAAAGGAGAAAATATACAGAAGGACCAGGACAGGACTTGCCACTAGATTAAAATCATCTCTGCCGTTATATAATTAAAAGCATTTTAAAGATATATTTGAAGTTATAGTTATTCCTTGTTACCGATGGCATTTTGTAAATGCTGAAGAGTAAGAACAATTAAATAATTTGACATTTCAATATATCAAGATATTCACCATCATATACAAAGATTTCAAATTTCTGGAATATTTTTATGTAGATTAATAATGTTAGCTGGATATTTATACACAAGGAAAAAATTGGATCAATTGTATAATGAACATCAAGTAACCCCATGTTTTAAAATACACTGTCAGAAACAAAAGTATGAGCAGATTTGTGAAAAATCTCTGCTGCAGAAATTTATTATGAACTTTTCATAATTTAGAAAAGAATTATACAATGTTTCAATATATTGAACAAAGGGCTTATAATAATTTGAGAAACAGTTATTTCACAGTTAATGGAAAATTTTAAAAATCTGTGAAACCTCTGGACATTAAAGTAGAAGCTATGATTTTCCCCTCAAAAAATTTTATGTAATAAAAAATGATTCCAGTAGTCTTTGCAGCTAAGTGACTACTCTCTAGTCAACTTTTCCAACCCTCTGGGGTAGGAGTGCTCTTCTGAGCGGATTTAGCATCCACTGAACATCAATAGATCTCATCTCTCGGTTCTGGGGAATGGAAGTTATACTAGATGAAAAATTCACTAAAGGATCTCTCAAGAATAGACTTGAGCTGATAAACTTAAAGCTCAGCACACTGGAAAAAGATTGATCGTGCAATGTGACATAAAAGAAAGAAAAAAGTGAAAAGAATGAAGTAAACACTTTTCACAGATCCTAAGAAAAATGAGTCAAAATTATGTGTACCAACATATGCACAATTTGAATACCACAAGGGAAGAACGAATGAGCAGACGAAATATTTGAATAAATAATGGCTGGAAGCTCACTCACCGTATTTGGAAAAATATATATATAATTTAGAATATTAAAACATCAAAATAGGACAAAGAAATTCAACTAAATGGCGGAGTCCAATGTTGAATGTTACAGGTAAAGATGTCTTTGAAAGTAGTAAAATAATAATTAAATACCAAGTGAAATATGTAGGCAATATTAATACTTACTTATCAGAAACAATGGAGGATAGAAAACAATGTAATAACCTAGTCAAGGGACTAAAAGAAAAACTGACAATATAGAATCCCATATCAAGCAAAAATTTCAAAAATCAAGCCAGATATGCATGCCTGGATTCCCAAACTACTAGGAGCCTGAAGCAGGAGGATGCCAAGTTGAGGACAACCTGGTCAACCAGCAAGACCTTGATTCAAGATAAAATTTAAAAAGGACTAGGGATGCAGCTCAGTAGTAGAACACTTACCTGGCACTCTTAAGGTCCTCCTGGTTCATTTCCCCACAGTACAAAACAAGTAAGTGTATTAATTATCTAACTAATCAAAGTTAAATATATTACCAAAAAAAAAACTATATTGATAAATGAAAAACTAAAGAAAGTCTTGGACTAAAAGAGACAATAATCAAAAATTCATACACATGCTAGACATGGTGACTCACATCTGTAATCTCATTCAATCAAGAGGCTGAGGTAGGAGGATTATAAATTCAAGTCCAGTTCAAGGCAACTTAGCAAGAACTTGTCTCTCTCTCTCTCTCTCTCTCTCTCTCTCTCTCTCTCTCTCAATCTCTCCCTCTCTCAATACACACATACACACACACACACGCACACACACAGCCAATAAAGTCTAGCTAAATATGAGAGTACAGTTGTATATTTCTTCTTCTTTCTTTTTTCAAATAAATTAAAAGACATGGCATAAAACAAGAGTGATACAATTTTATTTTGTATACAGATGACAAATAACATCAGACAGTAACTCAAATCCACATATAAAAAATGAACTTTATCCCAAATTGTAAATAAGTTAATATAACATACGATGCACATTTAGCTTTCTTCTTTCCTTCTTGCAAGGAAGATCAAGGCATGTAAGTTTATATAAACCAGTAATTATAAAAGATTACAGATACAGTAATGTGTTGTAAGATTTGTAACACATATGTAGTATCACAATTATAAGACATGAAAGAGGAGATAGAATGGAATACTGTAGAAGCATTTTTTCTACAACTTATAAAACTCTTTGGGGGTGAGCTGCTCTTTGTACTTTTGATTGGCATTTGCCTTACAGCTAATGATATTCAGCATATTTTCATAGTTTTTGGCTATTTGCATTTCTTCTTCTGAAAAATATCTAATCAGATTACTTGTTCACTTATAATTGGATTTTTTGTGGTTCCTAACTTTTTTGAGTTTAATATAAATTCTGGATATTAATTCCTTGTCAGGTAAATATCTAGAAAATATTTCCTCCCATTCTGTAAGTTATCTCAACTCTGAGGATTGTTTCAACCTATTTACCTGCTTTTTTCTTTTTGCTTCCTTTGCTTTCGAGATCAAATCTTTTTTTAAAAAAACTCTGATACCAATATCTTGAAGTGTTTTTCCTATGTTTTCTTGTAATAGTTCCATAGTCTGAGGTCTTACATTTGGTATTTGGTTTATTTTGAGTTAAATTTTGTATACATGAAGAGAAATGGTCGACCTAAAATCTTTTCCCTATGAATATCCTATTTTATCAGCATAATTTATTGAAGAAGCTTATCGTTTCTTCAATGCATGTTTTTGGTTACACTGTTGAGAAAATTAACTGTGGGTGGATTAGAAGACAATGTGGTTATGATAGTTAAATTAGTCAAATTTTTCTACAGATTCAACATAACCCATTGTCACAAGCTCAACTTCCATTTTTGTAGAAATTGACAATCTTCTCCTAAAATTCAGATGGAATCTCAGTTAACTCTGGATACCCAGCACAGTTTTGAAGAACAAAGTTCATAGTTCATGGAATCATACTTCCTCACTTCAAATCTTACCACAATCCTACAAAAAAAAAAAAAAAAGGAAGGTACATTATGATATAAGAATAAATATATGCATGACTTAAAGAGAATTGGGACTCTAAAACAGACCTTAAATTTATGAGTCCAATGGTTTTTGATAAAGGTGTCAGAAAATTCAACAGAGAGAGGATTAACTTTTTTTTTTAAGTGTTGGGACAGATATATCCCCATGTGCAAAGGGAGCAATATGGACTGCTATCTCACACTATGCACGTGCACACATATTTTTAAAAAATGGAAAAAAGACCTAAGTGTTCTAACTAAAACTATAAATGTCTTAGAAAAGAAAATGGAATATTCTTCCCAACCTTGCATTGGACAATGGTTCTTTAGATATAAAGCAAAATTGATAAAATAAAAACGTGTATAAATATACTACAAAGTTAAAGTTTTTGTTGCAAAGTATATCATCAAGAAAATGAGAAGAATGGAGGAACTTTAGATTATGTAGAGGTAAATAGAGGTGGATGGGGTGAGGGCATGAAAAATGGTAGAATGAGACAGATATCATTATTCTATGTACACATATGATTAATAAGAATGGTATGAATGTACATCATGCACAACCATAGAAATGAAAAATTGCACACCATATATGTACAGTGAATCAAAATGAAGTCAGTAAAAAATTTTTTAAAATAATAATAAAAAGAAAATGAAAGGAACCGGGTACAGTAGTGTTTCCATGTTGTCCCAGTTACTCATTAGGCTAAGGTGGGAGTCACTTGAGCCCAGGAATTTGAGCCCAACCTGGAAAAACTAGCAAGACCCCATCTGAAAAAATCATGATAAAATAAAATTAAAAAGAAAGAGAAAAAATTTCAAAAGAGAAATGAACAGACAATTAAAGAGAAAATATTTGCAATTCATAAGAGTAATATAGGATTTGTATCCAGAATATATACTTTAAAAATTATTAAAACAAAAACAAAAATAAAAATAGCCTAAGAATTTGGCAAAATATCTGAATAAACATTTCTCCAAAGAAAATAAATGAATGGAGATATAATTTGGTGCTATAAAGGTGCTATAGTCAAAAACTGTGAGTAAAAATAAAACTTTCTCCTTTTACAATATCTCAGGTTGTTTTTTTTTTTATAGTAATGGGAAGGTAACTACCACAAATAGATAATAGTACCTAAAATATGTCATTGTATTTTCCCACTATGTAAAGTGAAGTAAAGTAGCAAATGTTCATGAGGATGTGGGGAAATTCTCACTCTCTATAGTAAGAATTGTAGTGTATGTATCTAATAGTGAAGTTATTTTGCATAACTGTTAAGCAGTTCCTAAAAATATTAAGCAGTCATTATAGGATCCAAATATCCACTTCTAGATTCATTTTCAAAAGAAATTAAAACCTGTGTCCTCATGACTTGTTCACGAATAGCCGTATCATTATCCCTAATAGCATACATCAAATCACACAAATATCCATCTTTTGACAAATGGATAAACAGAATCTAATACATTCATACAATGAAATCTTTTCTACCAATGAAAAGGAAAGACTGATTCACAGTATAACAGGGATGGAATTCAAGAAAATGTTACAAAAAGCTACACTAACATGTAAGAATCAGTCACAAAAGGCCAAATAGTGCATGCTTGGATTTAGAATGAAATGCCCCTAGTTGGAAATTTATAGTGGTAGAAAGTTGATTAATGGTTTCTTGAGACTGAAAGGGCAGTTGAAAAGGAGAATGGGGAATGACTCCTAGTGACCAAGGGCTTTAAAAGGGAAATGAAGAAAATGTTGTTAAATAAAGTTATAATGATTATTCATGCAATGAAAGTAAAATGACACAGTTAAAACAAATGAATTTTTATATCTCATGATAATACAATATGCTATATATTAAGAACTTTTAAATAATTTCCACAAAATTTTTAAAAACTTACAATTCAAATAGAGAACACAATGAGGACAAAATAGAGGTTTCAATGAATGGGTCCTAAAAGGGGCCATTCAGCTGGGCCTATTTGTTACTACAAAAGAGGAAATTGGTGTAATCAGTAGAGCAGTGATTTATAATAGATCAATTAAGCTGAAATCCTATGTACAAAAGAGTAGTACAAAATATTCAAATGTAACACTATTTGCTTGATTGATGTGATTTATAATACACATCCACAACAGCAAGTCTACTTAGAGAAATTATTTGTATAATATTGTGACCACATGCATGTAATGTTATATGGGAAATATTTTGCATTTTGCTATACAAGAAAAGGCTTACAGAAACTCATGTATTTATTTTTATGTTTTCAAACTTTTCAAAACAAATGCATCATTTTAAGGACTCTAATTTTCTGATTTCTGAAAGTTTAAATATCAACTGTAAAGATAATATTCACTAAGATTTTTAAAGTGATAAGACTAAGTGTAGTTCTCATTGTACACTTGTGATTAGGGGAAAACATTGGCATAGTAAAATAATATTGATTCACCTACAATAGGATTTTAACTTGTATTATCTTGTGAAACTCAAAACAAAACAATGGCTTGAGAATAACACATTTTACCAGCAAAATCATCCAATTTCAAGATCGATATTCCACCCAAATGCAAATATGCTTATGTCATAAGCATATTTTTATATTTTTCATCTCATCAACTTTGCCTAGTATTGTTATGTCTATGACTAATTTATATACAAAAGGAATTTTCCAGATACAATTGAGATTATGAATCACCTGGATTTAAAATAGGGACATCATCTTAGATCAACCAGGTGGACAAAATGTGCAGAGGCAGTGGTAAGAACGATCAGTAAAATGAGTGAATTTGAGGTACTTTGCTTACCTTGAAGATGGAAAAGCCAGCATAGGAAGAAGGGTAGGTGGCTTACAGGAGCGGAGCACAACCCTGGGCAACAACTAGCAGTGAAAGGGAGACTAACCCATGGAGAGTTAGGGAATAAAATTGAGCCGATGGCCTGAATTAATTTAGAAATAAATTATTTTGAGACCAAAAGTGACAGCTCAGTCCAATACTAGGACTGGTTTTGAGAGATTCTAATAATTCAGGTGTGCCATACTGGACTTATGACTTACAGATCTACAAGATAATAAATGGTGCTATTTTTCATCTATTAAATTTATAGTAATTTGTTAAACAGAAATAGACAGCTAATATACCTAGATTAGTGAGATTTAAATTTTAGAATGAATTTTACATGAAGATCAGTCCTACATTAATAACTATGGTACTCATCTACTCATTTAAAATTAATCTGAGAAAAGCACTCACTAATGTTACATTCATTTTTTAATGTATTATTTTTATACTAAAATTTTTTTTTGGTATCAGGAATTGAACTCTGGGGCACTTGACCACTGAGCCACATCCCCAGCCCTATTTTGTATTTTATTTAGAGACAAGGTCTTACTGAGTTGCCTAGGGCCCTGCTTTTGCTGAGGCTGACTTTGAACTTGTGATCCTCCTGCCTCAGCCTCCTGAGCTGCTGGGACTACTGGTGTGCACCACTGCACTCAGCTATTACTACATCTTAATCCGTATGATCCCCATAAGTATAGCAATAACATTTTTCACAAAACTAGGAAAAAATAATCCTAAAATTCATATGGAAGCAATAAATAGCTTTCAATAGCTAATGAAATCTTGAGCAAAAAGAGCAAAACTGAAATCATCACTTTACTTGATCTCAAAACGCTCTACGGATACATAAGAACAAACACTGCATGGTTTTGATACAAAAACAAACATAGACCAATAGAATAGAGCAGAGAACCCATAAATAAATGCCTACATCCACAGCCAACTAAATCTTGGAAAAGGTATTAAAATAGGCATTGGAAAAAGGACCACTTCTTCAACAAATCCTTCTGGGAAGACTGGATGGGCTCATGCAGAAGATTAAAACTTCACCCCATTTCACATCTTGTACGAAAAATAAAGAAACAAAACATCAAAATGGATCAAAGACCTTAATGCAAGACTTGACACTCTGAAACTACTGGAAATCAACACAGAGGTATACTTCAAGATATTGGTATAAGCAATGATGTTCTGTACAGAAGCCCAAAATACAAGAAACAAAAGCAAGAAAAAAAAGTTATATTAAACGAAAAAGTTTTTCAACAACAAAAGAATCAATCACTAATATGAAGACACAACCAACAGAGGGGAGAAAATATTTGTGAAATATTCATATGATAGAGAGTTAATATCCAGAATAATATAAAGAACAGAAAATCTTAAAGTAGAAAAAAATGATCCAAACCTTTGAAAACACAATTGATATACCATGTGATATTTTGACAACAATCCATATCCCTCTGCCTGTTAAATAACACCTTACCTTTATTATATGTAGACTTTTGTAAGTATTCATATGGCATCTAAAAACTCTTCTGCCCAAGTCTAATCAGCACATAAAATGATGTACAAATGTGAGTTACAATAATGCGAACAGACAGATGTGCTCACCATCCAGGTCAATAAAGAAACTCTCAGGCAAACCTTGAACTCACAAAACACTGGATTGTAATTGTTAATCTCTACAAAAAACTGTGAAATTCTTCTGTTAAGATAAATAAAAATCTTGTACAACTCTACATTACCACTGTTCAGCGTAACAGGTTGCATTTATCATTACTATATACCAGGAATAAAAAAATAATGTAAGCTTTTCCAAGGTGAGCTAAACAATGAAGACATTTTACCTTGTATATATCATAGTCAATTACAATATCTACATGACATCATACATATTACAATTAAAAAGAATAAATGATGAAGTCAAACGCAGATTCATAATTTGATAGTAAAATAAATGTTCAAGCACTAGATGTGCATGCCTATAATATCAGCAACTTGGGAGACTGAGGCAGGAGGATTGCAGGTTTGAGGTCAGCCTTAGTAACTAAGTGAGACTCTCTAAATAAATAAATGAATAGGTTTGGTGATATAGTCCAACATTAAAATGTCCTTCGGTTTGATTCTCTGTACCAAAATAAATAAATAGTTCCAAGCATGCCTCTAGATCACAAGTAACTAATGTTCTGTGTGAAATTTCATTCTCTGAGACTGTCTATTCCACTCTCTGTATCACCAGTTGCTTCCCTTGGATCTATATCTTTAACATTTCCAGAATTTGGCATTCTTTCAGCTAAGAGTAATATATAATATTCCATAACATATAAGGATTAAATGAGGAATATGATAAATCAAATGCAGTGTAATTGCAAACCACTGTCCCCTAGAAGAGATAATATTTATATAAATGGCATTGATTCATTTTCATGCAAACATATTTATCAAATGCATGTAATTTACTAATGTAAATATACTGATTTCAAATCCAGTACTTAATAATATTCATGGACTAAATGAATGCGGCCCTTATGGTTACTGATCTTAAATGGTCTATATAACCAGAGAAGTCTGTTTTGTTTTGTACCTTACTTTTTCAGGGAAGGTAAGGAAAGTGAAAAGGTTATTACATGAGAGTAAACTTTTGTAGGAACACCTGAGGCAATATGGTTTGCACTGCAGGAAAAAGCATAATTATGGATCAGGCAGACCTGTCCCTCTTAGAAGCACAGGCAAACCTATGCTGTGATTATGCTCCCTGTGAGCACCCAGGGCCCAGGCATTTCCTCTTCCCTTATATGGTTTGATCAAGAACCTAGAACAAGGATATCTGGAAAGCTTGCTAACTGCTGATTGGTTGTATGCATCCAGGGCCCGGACATCCAGAGCCTGAACATCCAGGGCCCTGGCACTTCCTCTTCCCTTATATGGTATGATCATGAGTCTAGCACAAGGTAGTCAGGAGAGCTTAACAAATGGTGATTAACTACTGTATGCTATATAAGTTTTGTAGTTCTGCAATAAAATTTGAGCCTGCGTCTTCAGAACCCGAACTCCCGGCGTGGTGGGAGGGCTCTCAGTGTGGTATTAGCGCCTTCGCACTCATCTTCCTTGCGACCACAGGCTGCTCCTCTTCCACTTTACAACAAA
The DNA here is from genome assembly GCA_020662805.1 of Glaucomys volans. Lineage (NCBI taxonomy): Eukaryota > Metazoa > Chordata > Mammalia > Rodentia > Sciuridae > Glaucomys > Glaucomys volans. The sequence goes on from JAJEJO010002070.1 coordinate 112,152, forward strand.
CTTTCACATCTTTGGAAAACAAATAGATTCAGTCTTATATGTAACTTAAAGACACTCATTCAGAGATAGATGAGTAATTTCATAAGCATTAGGAAAAACTAGTTCCCAACTACTTCTACCTCTTTGCCTTTGCTGATGATACATGTTCCACCTCAAATATCTTCTATACCTTAGATCGATTCTTTAAGATTCTAACTATTCTTCCATACATTATATTTTTCATAAATCTTCTTTAATTTGCTGAAATTTATAGTGTGTTTCTTCTTAACACCTCCTTAATATTTTGATAGAAATAGCTAAATAAACTTGATATTTGAAATTAATTTTTAATCCATTTAAACTTGAAGTCTTTACATGGGAACTCTACTAAGTGCTGAATATGTAGGCTCAGTCCCAGATTGCCTTGGGATTACATTTTAATGAGGAGCAAGAGTGCTACTGAAGCAATAATCCCTTAATAGCTTGATATAATAGTGCAAATGCTGAATGCTGTGGGAATATCATGAAGTGACATTTATCCTGGATATCAAGATTAGCTTCCCAGAGGAAACTTGGCAAGACAAGTCACAGATTGTCTATTACCTTCCTTTCTATTCCTTACTACATGATAATTTTTATCAGGAAGAAACAGATGTTATTTTTTCAAATGCTTTTACTGAATTATTGACATGATCCTTTAAAATCCTGATATGATTTTAAAATTTGACATGTTGGCATTCATTGGTTTTTCAATGTTGACTCAGCTTTGCATTCTGTGGATGATCTTATTAGACCATACTGCATGATGAATTTACATGGTATTGCATGTAGTTTGATCATATCTAAATTTCTTATTAAAATCATATTAATGAGATGTTAATATGTAATTTTATTTTTTATTGTATTATCAGGTGTCAGTTTTATGGTGATGTTGGCCTCCTAAATAATGTAAGATTTTTGTTCAATTTCTCTGTTTTGAAGAAAGTACTGGGAAGAATTATTATTTCATCCACAAATATTTTGTAGATTTCAACAGAAATCATCTACATGTAATGCATTTCTGTGGGAGGATTCTTAAACAACTAATTCAATATCTTTATCAATATATCTGTTCAGATTGTCTGCTTCTTAAATATTATATTAGTCTGCATGTTTCAATTTTTCCATGCCACATGCTATCAAATTCTTAAATATATAGAGTTGTTGATAATGTCGCTTTATTATATTTTTAATGTCTATGGGATAAGTAAAGAATTCTTTCCACCATTAACATTGGTTAATTTGTCTTCTTTCTTTTTTCCTTTGTTGTAGGTTTGGCAATTTTATTTATTCTCTCTAATTGTCAGCTTTTGGTACTGTTCATTATCTCTACGGTTCTCCTGATTCATTTCTATTGATATGCACTATATTTGATTATTGAAATTTTTTTTCTAGTTCTAGATTTAGTTTTCTTCCTATCATTTCCTAAAGGGGAAGTTCAATTTATCAATTATATATATATATATATATATACACATATATACACACACACATACATATATATGTATATATATGTGTGTGTTTACATGTATGCATATATATGTGCATGTGTGAGTATACAATTATATATATATACACATATATGTGTATGTATATATACACACAGATATAGCTCATTTTATATACTATAATTTTTAGCAGTTTTAGATTGACAGAAAAATTGAGAAAGTATGGTACAAATATTTTCCATATACCCCTGTCTCCACATGTGCATAGCCTTACCCATTAACATCTTCTGTCAGAGGGGTACATTAGTGACAATTGACAGACCTATGTTTCCACATAATAATCAGCTAAAGTATGTAGTTTATGGTAGAGTTAAATTTTGCCCTTGTGCATTCTATGGATCTGGGCAAATGTACAATAGCATGGATACATTACAGAGTATTTATACTACCCTAAAAAATCTCTCCTCTATCTGTTTATGCTTCTCTCCTCAACCCCAAGCCCTGTCAACCACTGTACTTTGACTTTTGTTTTCATTTAAACACTGTTTTTCACAACATCAATGCATACAGTTAATGCTAAACATTTTCTAATAACTGCTGCTTTGGCTTCCTCCCACAAATTTTTGTTTCATTTTCATTCTCATTTAGCTGAAGATCTCTTCAGTATTTCCTTTGAAACTTCCTCTTTGACCCATGGACTTTTGAGAAGTATACTCACTTTTCAATTTCAAATCATGTTGGGGTTTTCCATCTATATTTGTGTTGCTAACTTCTGGTTTAATCACATCATGGCCTGCAAGCATATATGGTGGACCTCTAGCCTCCACCAGCCTTAACACTAAGGATGCTGTAAGACAATAACTGAAAACCACAGACAAGCTTTCCATCCTTTGCTATAGCCTTGCTTATTTGATGCTTTCATAAATGTCATTTGTAAAGGTTTTGATTCATGATATTTTTGTTGTTGTTCTGAGACTGTAAAAGTTCATGTAACCTCTTCCATGGCAGAACATGTCATTCCAGCAGAGTAACTTGAATACATCTTCCCAGATGATGGTTGCTCAGAATAGGCTATTTTAAAATTTCCCTTTAAAGCAGAGGCAATATTTCACATTGACATCTCCTTTGCTTGCAAAGTATATTTTCTCTGTCTCTAAAATTCCAGTTGGCCAGGAGGACTTTTTTAACATGCAAAAGATTTTACTCTACTCTATTCTTGTTTGCATGATTTCTAATGAGAAATTCCATATATTTATTTTCTTTTTTCCAGTAGAGGTAAGGTACCTCCTCCTCCCCTCTAGCAGCATTCTTCTTATTTATTCCTCGTGTTTATTTTGCTATTACATCAGTATGATATGCCACCTGGCCATTATTTAGTCTGCTTGGTGTTCCTTGAGTTTCTTGTATATGTGGCTTGTTGTCACTATTTTTGAGAAATATTTTGCCATTATTTCTTCAAACTTGATTGTGTTTCCTTTATTTCTTTCTTGTCTTTCAGTATTCTGACTCCAGGCATGTTACAACTGCTTCAGTTGTTGCAGAATGCTTTTCATCGGAAAGTTTCCTCTGATACATCCTCAAACTCAGATCTTTTCTCAGCTAAGTCCAACTTATCAATGAATCAAGCAAAGGTTTTATTCAATTCTGTTAACAGTATTTTTTGTCTTTAGAATACATTTTTGGATTTTTATTTTAGGATTTCCATACCTTTACTTACATTGTCCATCTGTACTCTTGTTTGCTGTCTACTTGATCCATTAGAGCCCTTAGCATATTAGTAATGGATGTTCTAGATCCCTACCTGTCTATTAATTTCAATATTATTTCCCTCTCTTGTTCTTATTGTTTTCTTTCTTTCTTTCTTTCTTTCTTTCTTTCTTTCTTTCTTTCTTTCTTTCTTTCTTTCTTTTTTTGATATGTCTTGTGACTTTTTCTTAATGGCAATACACATTTAGTAGAATCCATACTCTGAACTTTGACTTTTGAACTTTACCTGGATTAGTGACATGTGGTCTGATCTATGATGGTGGGCAGTATCAGTGAACTGAAGTTCCCAGTCAGTATTAACACATAGCACTCCACAGTGTTCTGGGTTGCTAAGCTATAATGTTCAACAGGCTAGAAGTGTTAAATACATTTCTTACTTCCAATATTTTCCACTTATGCCTGCCTTATCCAAATGTAACTCCATCTGAAGTCCAGGACCATTTGTACTAATAAATGGAAAAAGTGTGTTGTAAATAGGCCTTTAGTAATGTAAGGTTCAGAGGAAGAGAAGCAGTTTATATTCTGATGATTGTGATTTCAGTCTTTTAGTGAATCTGTTTTTCTGAATTCTGAACTTCACAAGGGCATTGTTTCCCTGACATGTACCAAGGGAAATTGGTTTAGTTCCTGGAGGTAATTCACACAATATTGTGGAGACTCTCTATGACCTGGGAGTTTCTAAGTCTCAGACCTGTCTGCATGAGCCTCCAGGAATTCATCAATTTACAGTTAAGTATTGTTCTATGCTGGTGGGTCACATGGTGGTTTCACCTCATGACTCTATTTTCTGTTTACCCATGATTCTATTTTTGTTTGTCTGTCTCTACAATCTTGGGGAACCAAGCTTTGCTCTTTAATTTTCCTTTCTTATGGATCCAAGAAGAATTGTTGATTTTTCCTTCTTTCAGCTTTTCCCTTATTAGGATGAGTTGGAGATTCCTGAGCTCCTTATATACAAAACTGGAAGCTGGAGTTGTATTGGGCTTTTTAAAATACCTGCTGCATCTTTGGAGCCAGCAGCTTCCACGTTCCTAGTGATGACACTCTAACTTGGCTCTAGTCTTTGTGGTTCTCTTCTGGGACAGTTTGTCTCTAGAAGCTCTTCCAGTCACAATAGAGTTATCATAGCCTGAGGTTATCAGAATGATAGTTGGGAGTAAGGGAGTAAGAAAATTCTCTCATTCTCTGGGTAGTTCTCAGCCTTGTGGTGGGTCTTCCTAAGTGTTTCTGTTCAGCATCAGGGGTACAGCATTCACCCCCTTATTCTAAGGCCTTTGTTATCTGCAGTCATCCCTGAGTGTCCATGGAGATTAGTTCCAGGAACCCTTCAAATATAAAAATCAGTGGACATTCAAGTTGCTAATAAAAATTGGCATAATATTACCATATATCCTGCATGTATTTTCCTGTATACATATACTACTCTGTAGATTCCATATAGTGCCTAATACAACATAAGCACCATTTGATCAGTTTTATGCTGTATTATTTAGAGATTACTGACAAGACCAAAAGTCTGCCTATGTCCAGTACAGAAGCAATTGATTTTTTAACTAATTCTGTTATCTGATTGGTTGAACCTGTGAGTACACAAAGAGAAGTTTGTCTATTTTAGATCTCCAAATACAAGTGTATCATTATGTTTTCATAGCCCTCTCACTTGTACATTATGTGTTTTCTTTATATTTCCTTATACTTTTCTCCTTAGGTAAAAGAGGGGGATTGGTCTGGAACTGCAGCCGAATGGTATTTCCTTCTCTTATTAGACATTACATTTCACCCTTGCCCTCTAGTTACATTTTTCTAAGACTAAGACTTTCGATCCTTAATGGAGAAGGCCCTGAGAGGAAAGGATAATGAATACTCTTTCCATTTCCCTGCCAGAATTGTGGGGTAACTTTCCCCAGATTCTCCTGGGTGTTCCCTGTGAAAGCCTGTCGGATTTCCCAAAGGAAATGTTTATGAAAGTGTGTGTGTGTGTGTGTGTGTGTGTGTGTGTGTATGTGTAGGATAGGAATAGGGATCTGTAATAATGGCAGGCACCTTGCCTCCTCAGATTTGCCTCACCTAAAGATCAAGAACAGAGATCATTCAATATCAAACAAATTTATTGCCTATAGCTCCTGACCTACACCATGGATGACAAAATAGGTACTGAAGGTCAGATTTTGTCCCCTGTGAAGAAATACACGTATTGGCAGCTGTGGATTGAGTCAGTATGCTCTGAAGTGGTGTCAGTGCCCAGGGCTGCCCAGTACTGCCCCTCAGTACTGCTGTCTGGTAGTCTCCATTGTTTGGCTGAATTGAGATGTAATGATGTCCTGAATAGGTTAAATCAACCGGATAACTGAGTTTTGATGGTGGAGGATAGCAATGATTTATAAAATAACTAAATTAAATTCAGGGTTTTTATTGCATCAGAACACAGATGTAAACTTTTACTACTGAATTTGGTCCTGAGATAAAAACTGGTATCTGGTGTCTCCCTCATCCATTTGTTTTCTGACTGAGACATTCTCATGACCAGCATCTCTGCTATTCTAGGCTTATTTTATGGAGTAAGTCTGACCCTTCAACCAGCACTTAACAATCTCCCCATCCTTGAATTTTGCAATTGATATATATGATGGTGTCACCAGATGGAGATTCAAGGAGGTCTCTTGGAGGCAGAGGAGACCTCTACTTAAACCTCCCTCCAGGTTCTTGACAACCCATAGAAAATAATTTAAGGGCACACCAGGTTTCATCTTAGAGGAAGAGCTTTATTTGAAAATGAAAGTTGGAGAAAGGAGGAGATACGCATTCTCAAAGCAGGACATGGGCTATACGGAGAATAGGAAGTGCTTTCGTAGTGTTAGGCTTTTCTTTGAAGAGAAACATTATAAAAGGAGGGCATGGGAATGTAAATGAGAATGACATCAGCCTGGAGCATTCAGTTCTTTAATCATGGATCACAAGATGCTTATGTTGGTCGTGGCTCTTTCCAGGATCTCAGGTTGACATTGTCTAAATAAAGTTTGTCTAGGTATTGTCGAGATAAAGTTTGTAATGTGTCTATGTTATAAGTGTGGTAAAATAAATTCCCCTCTGCTTTTTCTAATCTGAAAATACATTGTAGGAGATATCTGTGTATTTAGGTTTAATCAAAATGAGATACTTTTTATAGCTGAGTGAATTTAATTCCGATTTGTAGATTTCTCAGAAATTTGAGAGTGACGGGCCTGGAGGAAAAACAGACCTAGGAGCCAAGTCTGATTGATCATCTGCTTTCAGATTTACAGCTGGAGTCTCTTTTCCCTTCTTTTTTGTTTCTTTTACATATATCTTTAGTCTTTCTGTCTTATTCCACCCTACATCCCAGAGACTTTGGTCCCTTTTTCTTAAGGGTTGGTGAAGGTCCAAGATTCATCTTTTAGAACTGCTTCAAACTGACAAGGAGCAATGTCTCTTCCTTCCCAGAGATCTAAAGACTCTATTTTCCCGATCAACTGGGGACAAAGAGAAATGGGTCTTCCATGTTGGGATAGGTTGTAATCCTTGTATTGCCATTATCTTAACATTGGATTGCTGTATTCTAAAAGATACTAATTTTATTAGAAGATCAAGAAGGTAAAGCCTGGTGAATCACAGTGTTGCCTGCCTGTAATCCCAGCAACTCAGGAGGCTGAGGCAAGAGGATTTTAAGTTCAAACCCAGCATTAGCGACTTAGTGAGACCCTAAGCAACTTAGCAAGAACCTGTCTCAAAATTACCAATAAAGGTGATGTTGCTCAGTGGTTAGCACTCCTGGGTTTAATTTTTGGTACCCCCCCCAAAAAAAAGAAAGAAAGAAATGGTAAGGGTTGAACAGTAGAAAAAAGTCCTAATAGTGATAACAGCCCAGTGAAGTTAGACAAGCAAGTTCTCTAATAATAGTATTATTATTGGAATAAGCATTGCTGTGCAGTGACTCAACAGGGATTTAACAAGAAGAGAGGTATAGACAGGTAAGGAGGTGCACACCTGTGATCCCAGCAACTCAGTTGATTAAGGTAGATGGACCACAAGGTCAAGGTCGGCTTTAGAAACTTAGCAAGACCCTGTCTCAAAATAAAAAATAAAAAAAAAAAGGTCTGGGAATATATCTCAGTGATCAAGTGTCTTGAGTTTAACCTCCAGTTTCAAAATCAATCAATCAGGAAGGTGAGGGATAAAGGAGTAAAGTTGCAGGACAAAGCAGATCCCTAGCCATCAGACTGGTTCCTAATAGAGTAGAATAATTCCAATAACCAAAAGAAGAAGTCCCAGAAGAGTGGAAAGGAGCAAGATTGCTGGCATGTAGTGCATATGGGAATTTATTTTAAAGAGCTGTTTTGTTTTCTATTTCTTTGAGCAGCACTGGTGGATCCCCTAGTGGCTCAAACAAATAGGAGTGCTTTTCTCTTTTTGGTATCCTGTGGTTCTGCAAAACCTCAAGAGGGACAGGTTTAATTTTCTTTAATGAGGTCATGATGTTTGACCTTGGAGTTTGATAGCTACTTGCATGCTTGGGAAGATCTGGAAGGTGCCCATTCTTCTAGGAAGTAACTGGTTGATATGTACATACATGTACACAAATTGCATAAAAATAGAAAACAAAGATTCTATAGCTTTTACTTAACAGATATTAGATTCCTGCAGCCTGGGTCAAGAGAGTTACAGATGATGCTCAATAAACAAAGCATGCATCAGATTTTGAATTTAAGAAACCAAAACAGAGCTTTTCACAGATGTCTATCATATGACACAGTGAACAACAGGGATAAAAGATTAAAGAATACAGGACATGAATATTGGGGAGGCCCATAAAATTGGGCATTGCCTGAATAGTATTTGTCAGTCATGGTTGAGGTTGAGGCAATGGTTCAGGTGGCCATTTGTCATCCATGAGGCAGATCATTACTATTATCTGTGCCTCTCTTTAGAACTCTCTAAGGAGAAAGAGTCTTCTTCTTCCTTTATTCAGTTTGAAGTGAGTTTGAGAGTTGATCCTTGCATACCTGTTTTTTTCAGTCAAGACCTATTGAAATAATAACCATTAACAAATAACCACATTTTTTGTCTTATTTTTAAGTTAACAGAGGGGAAAACAAAAATCAAAAACAAAGAGCTGAAAGTCTTTGAGTTGACCCCTAAAATGTAGTTCAATTACTCTCTTGAATCTGTTTATAAGAAATTCGGGGGAATGTCAACCAAGCAAGAATATTAACCAAATTTTCTTGCTTTCCTAGTTTTATTGAGGGTTTGCTATGTTGTAAAAGTAAATCAGCCTCTTTGTTGAGGTCATTAGCATTAAAGTCATTCCAGTTATTTAGAAGATAACCCAAAGAAGAGTCTTCCAGAATGGATGAGAAAAAACTGAACTTGTTTAAATGAACAGACTCAGTTTGTACATGAGCTGAAGTCTCAACCCCCTTATATATGGAAGAGAGAAAAGAAAAATGGTAAGTTCTACCTCTTGGAGGGACCCCACCCTGGGGATCAAGAGAATCCTAGATTAAGTTCATAAATTTCAAATTGAGTCCTCCTTATGCCAAAGTGTATCAAAAAGTGTCTGCTTAAAAAGAGTGAATGAATTCCTTCTCAAAAAAATTCTCTTTTTATCCCCACCCCCCATTTTGATAAACTGTCACAATGAGTCCTGATAAATAAAATTCACAGGGAGCTATTTTTGTGGACTAAGTCCCTACACTGATCCCCAGCAGACCAGACTAAATATTAAAATGGAGTCGCTCATGCTCAAGTTCCACATCGCCAAGCTGAAACTAAGCTGTTTATCTGACTTACTGAAAAATCAGTATTAGAAAGATAACAGCCAAATTTTCCAAACAGGCCAGTTTCAATTGACATGATAATGAAGTTCCCTCTGCCTTAATCCTTACACAAAAAAGTTAACCTGAACTAATCTAACATTGACTCAAGAGTTACTTTTCTTTGCTTTTGTCTCCCTGTCCCTGCCTTACAAGGAAAATAATTGCAAAATGACCAACTTTCTTTGCATCTTCTTTATTGTTGCTTCTTTCTTTTTCAGCTCTTTCTATCAATACAACCAACCTCCTCTATTCAGTTCAATTTCACACTTATTCTGTTTCATAGAAGAAAGTGTTGCTGGGTTACAGAACTGATAATAAAGCCAATTAAGTTTATTAAACTAAATTGTTGTAATTTTGTCCTTTGACAGATCCAAATGATCAAAATGCAGCAATATGTTCAGATTTAGTTAAATCCTGACTGGCATCTGCTATAAGTAACACCCATATCTCAAATTAGGTCTTGCATGCATTGTAACTGGAAGCAATGGTCTCCCCCTTGGTGAGTGCAAAGCTGATTAGCCTAACCATTAGATAAAAGAATGAAGAAATGCTTTTACTTGTAGCAAGTAAAGAGCACACTGGAGATAATACTCAAAGCAGAGCCAGTCAGAACAGAGAAAGCAATGGACTTTTATTAGAGAACATTATAGGTAGTTACTTAAGAAAGACTCATCACATATAGAGGCAGGCACATCCTTGAGCATGCTCAGTTTGCCGTCATACATTCTATGTTCAAAGAATGGACGAACAAGCCAGGCAGGGTGGTGCATGCATGTGATCCCACTTACTGGGAAGTCAGAGGCACGAAGATCACAGGTTGAAAGCCAGCCTGGGAAATTGACAAAGACTCTATCTCAAGATGAAAACAATAACAATAAGGACTGGGGATGTAGTTGAGTGATGGAGTGTTTGCGTACTTGTGGGAGGCCCTGGGTTCAACTCCCAGTACAATAAAGGAAAGCAGTCTGACAAAGAGGTTGAATCTGAGCAAAGCATTTATTATTTTAATGAGCTAAATTCACTCGCTGTCACCTAAAATGAGCTGGTGGAATGACTGGGTAATTTTGGCTAATTTTCCATGTTAGTTTCTCTGTAATGTGTATTTTGAAAAACCAAAAGGAGTCATTTTAAAAGGGCAGCTGCTTTCGCACATGCCTCCTGCAAGCAAGCGTGGGTGCTTGCATCTAAATGCACCTGCCCACTGTCTGACATTATTTCAGCAGAAGTAATCATGAAACAGTCTGTTCTTCTACCCAGTGGTTCCCAGGCCCTTAAATTTTACATTTTGGAGACCCAGGTAGATAGTCCACAGCCATGGATGCAAAAATTCTCATTGCACATGCCCTTTGCAAAGTCACCTTGCCACACGTCCCTTCATGAGGGGGAATCTAACCCCAATTTAAAAAAAAAAAAAAAAAAAAAAAGCTTACAGATATTCTCAAAAACAAAAGAAATTCTCAAAAATTGGATTATATCAGAATTATATAGGAGATGACTTGGAAGTGTCCCCAGTACCCCCCACTAGAGCAAAATGAGGATTAAAAAAGTAATGAATCTAGTCGATTACACAATATGAACATATTTTCAAATATTTGTATGCTGAAATGAATACATATATTTATAAAACAAGTATTTCCCACATTCATCAAGATGGGTATTAACAAGAAATCATCTTACTAATATAATATAGGTCAAGAAATATAATTATGCACTTATCCTAACTTGCCTGTCTGCAATATAACTTGAATTTATTAAATAAAATATGAAGGAAGCTGGATCCAGTAATGCATACCTATAATTCCAGTGACTAGGGAGAGGGAGGCCAAAGGATTGCAAATTCGAGGCCAGCCTCAGCAACTTATCAAGGCCCTAAGCAACTTAGTGAGACCCAGACTCAAAATAAAAAATGAAAAGGGCTGGAGATATGGCACAGTGGTAAAGTGAGTCCAATATCCACTACCAAAAAAAAAGAAAATATTTTATAGTATATCCTCAGTTAATAAATATGAAAGAATAATTAAGATTAGGAAATCCTTACTTCGTATCATCTAATGAATTACGGGATTCTACGCACCGATTGGCAATGAAAGCTATTATAAATAGGTAAAATATTGATGAGGAATTTTACATAGAGAAATCATTGTAACACCAATGCACTTGCTAATTTATAAAAATGAAACAACTGTCCTATAGGCCTCGTGATACGATGGCATAGAAAGTTTACTACATCTACTAAGTCCACCTATTGCTGTCAATAAGGTGAAGTCACAGACTTGGTGAGTCTGAAAGTAAAGAAGTTTTTATTTGACTCATGGTTCTAGAGATTCAAAGTCAAGTGACTCCATCTGGAGATGACCTTACAGCTGACAGGATCCCCAACTGGCTCAGAGAAATACATGGCAATGATAGGGAAGGGAATATGTGTCTCTCTTCAGGTCTTTCCCTGGTCTGATAAAACCACTAGGATTCAATTGAGCTCCACCCAAATGACCTTATCTAATATTAAGCACCTCCCTAAGGCTCCACCTTTAAACATCAAGGTCAGATTAAATGTCTCACAATAGTGACAAATTTCAACATATGAACCCTCGGTAGGCACACTCAAACTGTATCTCAACCATAGCCCTTCATATGATATATTCTTTTTTAAAATAATAAAAACTAATTAAGTCTCTATAGCTACTTGCAAGGTTTCAAAAAATGTTTACAGAGAGATGAAGGAAAAAGCAAATGTTCAAATGTAGAATGTGCAATATTCTAGAGGAAAGTGTTGCGACATAAAAAAGAAAAGTAGTGCTTTAGTCATAGATGACAACTACAGAAAAAACAAATAGTGCAAAGCAAAGCTCCTGTTTGGATCCTTATTCATACAGGGAGATAGGTCTATGAAAGAGCTCTTCGAGACAATTGCACATATCTGAGCATGCTTTTAATGGAATGGTTGCTATTTTGAAAAATAACTTGATTATTTGTATGTGTGAAAGTCAGGATAACTGGGATTTTCTTTAAATCAGGCCAAAATAAAGAAACAAAAAAATTGTACCTACACAGTGTAGGTATAGGGGAATAGTACAGTACAGCTAAGTGACAGCCATTTATACATAAAATCACAATTTTCTTAACTATTTCCCAAATCCCTCACCCATTTCAAGGATAAATTCTCTCCTGTGCATTGTATTTCCACAAACTATATTACTCTGCATCTATGTATAAAATAGCTCATTTTACACCCCTCTTTCCATTTAAAATATAGTTTCCAGTATTATTTTTTCTTTCCCCTGGATCATTAATTTTTGTCCTTTGTAAGAGATTATTCCTACTAGCATATAAACATGCTGTTTTTATAATCTTTAAAGTCCCTCTTTTTTCAGTCCATTCTATTTTTTCTTTGTAGCCAAATTTGCTGAAATAATTATTATCTTTAACATATTACAACTTATTCTACTCTGAATCCACTCTACTTGGATTTTTTGAATTATTGGTGTTCTGCCATTACATAAACTAATAGTCTTTACCAACCTGCGAGTTCTTAAGTCTCTTGGTAGTTAGAGGTTTGAACATTTTATTTTCATACTTATTCATAAAGCACTCTTTAGTTGGTTCCTACAAGTAAACAAGGTATATCATCCCTCAGGGTCCTCATTCTTACTGTTTTGCTCTTTACATTGAGGTTTGCAAAGCTGATTCCTTCAGTTTCTTCAAATCTCACAAATTCATGATTAATTCATAGCTTTACTTTCCTATCTTTTTTTTTCTCTAATTTGTATTTAAAATTTTCTTAACCTAAATCACTATATTTTATACTACATATGGTATTTATCATTTATATTTTACACTTCCTATTTCTGAATGTAAGCTCCACACCAGACATTTTTTTAACTTAATTTTTCCTATTCCAATGTTATAATATTGCCCCAAATAGGATCTGTCCCATGATTGGTACCCAATGTTATTTCAGTGAAAACATGAATGAATGGACAGATGAATAGTATTTTGTAAATACTTTTTTTTGTAAATCATTTATAGAGAATTTTATATAGTCTACAATAACCTATTAAATAATCCAGTCACCCTCTTCATAGCATGAAATAAGCCTTATTTTTTCCATGTATTCAAATGTGCAGTGATTCTGAATATATGAATATAGGGATAATTAGCTATTTTAACTTACTCTAAGCAGAGAAAGTACAATCTTGTAAATATACGAAATCTACAGAATTAGTAGAGTGAATAATATTGGTTCAATCAGTTTATGAAAGAGTAAGCATGGGAAAAGTTTAGATGTGTGAATCAAATTTTCAATTTGAAAATGGAGCACTTTATATATTGGGTCAGTTCTGGATATCAGATTCCTTTCCTTTCATCCCCAAGAGTTTTGTTCATGATTGTTATTGTTGTTTTTTTTTTTCTTTTTTTTTTAAATTTTTTTTGTTCAACGTACACAAATGGAGTACAACTATTGTTTTTCTGATTGTACACAAACTAGAATCATACCATTTGCGTATTCATACATACACATAGTATAATAATGTTTGTCACATTCTATTATCTTTCCTTCCCCACTCCCCTCCCCTTACTTTCCTCTATACAGTCCATCCTTCCTCCATTCTTCCCCTACCTCCCCCTACCCCCATTTCGTGTCATCAACTACTTATCAAAGAAATCATTCAGCTTTTGGTTTTTTGGGATTGGCTTATTTCACTTAACATGATACTCTCCAACTCCATCCATTTACCTGCAAATATCATAATTTTATTGTTCTTTGTGGCTGAATAATATTCCATTGTGTATATATACCATAGTTTCTTTATCCATTCATCTATTGAAGGGCATCTAGGTTGGTTCCACAATCTCGCTATAGTGAATTGGGCTGCTATAAACATAGATGTGCCTGTCTCACTGTAATATGCTGATTTTAAGTCCTTTGGGTATAAACCAAGGAGTGGGATCGCTGGGTCAAATGGTGATTCCATTCCGAGATTTCTAAGGATCCTCCATACTGCTTTCCAGAGTGGCTGCACCAATTTGCAACCCCACCAGCAATGTATCAGAGTACCTTTTTCCCCACATCCTCGCCAACACCTATTGTTGCTTGTATTCCTGATAATAGGCATTCCAATTGGGGTGAGATGGTATCTTAGGATAGTTTTGATTTGCATTTCTCTTATTACTAGAGATGCTGAACATTTTTTCATATATCTGTTGATTGCTGGTAGATCCTCTCCTGTGAAGTGTCTGCTCATTTCCTTAGCCCATTTATTGATTGGGTTATTTGTATTCTTGCTGTAAAGTTTTTTGAGCTCATTATAAATTCTGGAGATTAGTGCTCTATCTGAAGTGTGTGTGGCAAAGATTTTCTCCCACTCTATATTTTCTTCTTTCCTTCTTTTCATTCTGTGATTTTTCCAAATTGGTTATGTAAAATATGTGTAATCGGCTGTGAGTGACCACTGATATTTCTGTTACAAGAGCATAGTGGTTAGGCAATGGAAAGACATTTCCTTAAATGAAACAAAAAGTAATAACTAGCAAATGATCTAGTCTATGACTTTTTGTTTTGGCATACCTTCTACACTCAGCTGACAATTTATAATTCTGCCATATCTTTTTATAACCAACTCATGTCTAACATGAAAATCAACCAAAAGTGAAAGTGCAGGGTCCTCTGGTTATTTTTGCTGTGCATGTAACCAGCCCTGAGCTTGCACATGTCCTTGTGAAGTACTGTGATTACACAAGAGCTTTCCAAAGTCCTTTAATACATAAACACCATATACTCCTACTCAAGACAATCAATTAACCTCAATGAAATATGATATAAAAAAGAAATATTATGTTCATTTTTATATTAAAATGTCTCATCCAAAAATGACCGAGTCATTTTCCCCTACTCAGTCAGATATTCAATAGCTCTGTTGGAGTTTTGTTGAACCCTATCTAAAAATCATTCTACTGAAGAAAGCTTTTGACCAGGGTTCTTCATTTGATATTTTAAAAAAATTTAGAAACAAGAAACACAACAGAAACAAAATATTTGCAAGATTCTTCAAATTCTGAAAGTAAAATGTCATACGCAAAAATTTTGAAAACTATTCCAGTTTTAATCCACACTATTGTTATCTTTAATGTGATTGAAGTCACCATGATAACACAGATTCTAATTTTTAAAATCTATTTGTTTGAATTGTAAAGTGAATGAAAGGAAGTGTTTTAATTAAAGCATGTGAATGGCAAGAAACCACTTGTGTTTTTCTTCTAACCACACCCCCATGTCTCTATTAGTGATTTTCTTATTGGCTGCTGAGAGATTGAAATAAGTGGTCTTGAAAATCTCTCAGTAGGACCTATTATGTTCTCCAGGACTAGAAGTCGGGAGGATGAGTTCTAGTTCTCTCTGCTTAGCTGTAGGACTGAATTTTTTTATTGACTTTAAGTGCTCTGAGCATAATGTCCTTCATGTAGAAATTAGGTAAATTTAACTATAAAATTATATGACTCTCTAGTAATGTGAACAATTAGCAATGCTGTTTGAAACTGATGACAGTCTGATTTTCATGTAGGAGGTAATTTCTCAGTGCTGTAGATCACTTGATGTCAAGTGTTAATTCACCACAATTATGTTGCTGTTGGGGTGGCAAAGCCACTTCATGAATTAGTGAAATTCTATTCACAAATTATCAGTATAAGAAACTGTTTTTCCTTCCTGTATAAAATGGTTCCAGTATTTCTTGAGAGAAACCTTCTGCAAATATCTTGAGCACAAGAAATTTTGCTGTAAAAAGGGACACCTCAATGCATTTAATTCCTAAACATTCTTTCCCATGATTTGCTCTATTATTTCAGATTGAATTAATTTCTTCTAATAGGAATCATAGAATTTGTACATTCTTTCACATTATTAACTAAATTTATTTTAATTCTAATTTTTTTCATAAAGTATTTTTGAATGAAAAATAGAAAAGTGAAATACTCAAAATTAAACAAACGATGACATATCTGTCTTCCAAATCCTACTTAGACTATTTTCTTTTTTAAAGTGAGAGCTTATCTGGTACTTTTCTCAATCACATCCCATACATATGCAAACTCTTATGCTATATAATTCCCTTAACTGTGTTTTTTTCCAGACTTCTTTAATTTACTTTGCTGCTCCATTCCATAAACTATTGCAATGAATGTTAGTACCAGTCTCTGGTCTTAGCTACAAAATTTGTGCTCAGATTACTCTTACTGGCTTTCGTATATCATCACACATTTTTATTTTTATACTTAATTGGTTTTGTTAGTGCATGGCTCCCCTTGAAGGATCTAGGATTCTGTATCTATAAAAAAACAGAAGTTTGAAAGCAAAATTTTCTTACCTTAAAGCTGCTGATGTTTTACTTTTATTTTCACTTGATAAGACTTAAACCTACACCCTAGATAACTTTTCGTCTAAGCATATTTTTAATTTTTCTACATCTCTAAAATGTAATCATATTCTTTGTCTATGTGTATGTGTTTGTTAAGGATTGTGTGGTATTGAGGATTAAACCCAAGGCTTCATGCATGCTAGGCAAGCATTCTGCCACTGAACTATATCCTAGCCCTTTTTAAAAAAATTATTTTAAGACAGGGTTTAGTTTAATTATCCAGGCTGGTTTTGAACTTGGAATCCTCTTGGCTTGGCCTCCTGAGTAGCTGAGATTACAAGTGTGAGTGTCCACATCTTGTTTATTATCCTGTTAAAGAAACAATTTGGCCTCGCCATCCTAAATAACGGGAAGAATCTCAGGACCTCAGTTTTCTAGGCCACCCAGTTCTTCAACATAAGTGACTTGTGAGAGCCTCCATGAAAAATGAGTCCCTATGCCTAGAACTGAGATTTCCAAATCTACCAGGAGTCACATCTTCTGAAGTCTCATCCATGCTCTTTCTTCTTCCCAAAGGAATGTCCTAATCATCTTTTTTTCCTTTTCTTCTTGGACACCTAATAAAATTTGTTCTTGAAAAACATGTTTAGAATTTATATAGTTTTTTTTTTTTTTTTCTTTTAACTCTTCTACAGCTTACCTAAGACAATATGGCACACAAACACTGGCTATTCTCTTGATATAGTCAAAAAAAGAAAAAAAAAAAAAAAAAAAAAAAAAGGAAGAAAGACAGACAGACTTGTATAAGATAAGCTAATTAAAATTGACATATTTCTATAAATCACACCATAACTACTATTAAATTTTGTATTCTATGTCACATGAGGGAACTGTATTTCACTATAGAATGTTGATTCTCTTTAGGAAACATTATCAATGTCAATCTTCAGAGATGTCAAGCTTATACAGCAATATTCCTTTCTATTTTCTTGTTCCAAATGTATCAATACAAATGGGTCAATAGGAAATGCAAAACACTGCTGTGTATGGAGGGCATGATGGTTTTGATATTCTTGTGCAGATCACTATTGATTTTTTAAAAATGCATATTGAGCTAGTATTTTGTGATCATTTCACAATTGAAATGAAATAATTTACATATGAATTCAGTCACTTCTGGTACTCTCTGCAGAGATACTGATCTATAGATACTGGTAAATACCACAAAAAATACAAAGGAATGTGCAACCAAAAGTGGATGTTCTATTAAGCATTGGGATAAAAAAAAACCTTTCTTACAGATCATATTTTGGTGAACATTAAATTTAAAAGATCTATCTATATATATATATGCCTACAGCAATGTTTTGAGAGATATTATGAAAAAAATTATAGATGTAGCATAATAATAATTGTTAGGAGAGTGGTATATAAGACAGTCGCAGTTCTTTGCCTTCTGAGGTTCTGTCTCTTGATAAATTGATGGTGAATCTTGCAAAAATATAATCTATTTCCAACTCTGACTACTAAAGAGTTTCATTACAGAACATTTCAAAAGACCATATTTTGTAGAACACTCAGTTTAACACGCTTCAGTATTTTCTTTGAACATTTAAAAAGGAATCTCTCGTCCCTTTCTCCAGTGACCTTACTGTATTGTACATGTTATTCACTTCAAAATAATCCACACGTCTTTTGAAGGTGGAATACTAATAAGACAGTTAAAGGGGTTTAGTTATTATATTACTGCAAAATACAAGTGTCCTTTTACAAAGTTTAGTATTTTTACAGTCTTATTGGAAATATGAAATACTTGAACTTTAACATTTATTTCCTTTACTATACCTACAAGGATTGTTACAATACTGTTTGATTTGCTTTGATTTTCATAATTCCCTTTAACCTAGACAGATACTTCACAAGACGTGTCATCTCCTTGAAAATATACTTTAAATATGAGAAAACTGAATAGATTTAACATAACATTGATGAATGTAGAAAATTGTAATATGAAGATAAAACTTCACTTGTGTGCTTGAATCTAAAAATAGCTCAGTTTTCTGCCATAGATAGTTAGATTTCAGGTTTTAGTTCAAATTTATAATCCTTGAATTTTGATTAAATGATTAGACTATTGGCATTTTTCTAGCTGTATTAATATGATGGGCTTTACAACTATCAATTTGCTACTTTTTTCATATATATATATATGCCTCTTGTCTTTGTTGCTACTCTTTTCTTTACTAACATGCTATGCAAAACAATTGTTTCATATTATGTCATTTTAGTTCCTCTGTTAATTGTCTACACACTTTCTCTGCGATTTAGAATACACTTCTTAATAAATTATGGTGTACTTTTTATAAACACTAAGTCAATTTCAACAAAAAAGTAACTTTGTTCTTTTATTGCTCCATATTCATTCTACTTTTATTCATTTGTCACATAAATTTCATCCATTTATGTTATAAACACAAAAGCAGTATTATAATTAAAATTAAGAGAAGAAAGGAGAAAACGTATAGAAATACCCTCCATATTTACAGGATATTTATCATTCCATTATTTTTCATGTCGTCTTCTGAATTTGAGTTAATTGATCACTCTAGCTAGAGGTTTATCAATTTTTTTTAAATTATAAAGGAATTGATGCTATTTGTTTTTATATTTCTGTCTAATATTTAATATTTAAGCTTTTATTTAATGTCTTCTGTTTGTTTTGTGTTTAATTTTATCTATTTTGCATCTTTGCTTTTCTGTTCTTAATATTTTCATATTATAATTTCCATATTATTATTTTTAACATTTCAATATCTTCAAATTTGAATCAAATTTTATAACTCTGGGTGGACAGTGGTTTGTGTCCAATCTGACTCTATCATTAATTGGGTCTAGACTATATTAATATAATTGATAAATTTGAATTTAGCTATATGATCTTTTAATTTTTTCTTTATTTTATTTTATCTGGTGCTTTTTCTTTTTGGAGGGAATGGTAGTGAAATTGAGTCCAGGGGCTCGTAGATGCTAGGCAATGCTTGATACTGAGATTCCTTACCAGACATTTTGAGAAAGGGTTATGCTAAATTTCCAAGACTTGCCTTATACTTGGGATTCTCCTGACTCGGCCTCCCAAGTTGCTGGAAACGCAGGCATAAACCACTAAACCTGACTTTATTTATGAAGGTTGATTGATTGATTGATTGATTGAGGCTGGAGATTGAACCCAGAGGTGCTTTACCACTGAGCTACAACCCGAGCCCTTTTTATTTTTTATTTTGAGACAGGTGTCACAAAGTTGCTTAGGTCCTCCCTACGTTGTTGAGGCTGGCTGTGAACTTGCAATCCTCCTGTCTTAGCCTGCCTAATCACGGGGATTATAGGAATGTGCCACTGTATCCAGCTGCAGTTTTTTATGTTTTGATTTTTCTTAGGTTTTTATTCTAAGAATGGACAAATAAGGGATGAAAATATTAGAGATTGTTGAACTAATGGCAAAGGTAAGTTCAAGACCTATAAAAACAGCTATAATTATTTCAAACAAGGATTTTTGAAAATTATATGCAAGAGAAACTGAAGGAACAAAGAGCAGAAATTATAATCATATCCAAATGCAAAATGGGAGGGGAAATGTTTCTTAATGTTGAAGTCAGTCTTGGTTATCCTTTCTGACTGACGAACAAACTAACGTCAATGACTTATATTGTCATAATTTCAGAAATTTGCTGAGGCACCAGACATACAGCTCCTGTGCACTGGAAATACAGAAAGAAAATGTGACGTTGAATGTTTTTGACCTTTAGAAGGCAATAAGTATTGTTACTCATTTTCCTGAGTTTCCCGTTTTTCAGAGTACTAATCATAGTCTTATATTAAATTATTACTGGTGACTAAATACTGTAAGGAAGTATAACTCAGAACGACAGCATTTTCAACAGCCATTTTCCTCCAGTTTTCAAGGAAGGTCCAAGGTATTTAAATAACCCATTAGTATACTGAGCAGTTTATCTATGGAATACAATAAACCTAAAAGACTTTTTACATATGCACTTTTTTATTTTGTTTATGTATGTATATGCTTATTTATTTATTTTTGTGGTACTGGCGACCAAACTAAAAGCCTGAAGCATGACAGAAAACACTCTACCACTCAGTTACACACCCAGTCCTATTTATTTTGAAACAGGTCTCACTAACTTGCCCAACTGGCCTTGAACTTGTGATCTTTCTTTCTTCATTTCCCATGGAATTATAGGCATGCACTACCACAGCCAGTTTACATCACCTGTGATCTCCAGCTAATGCAGTATATTGTGATGGGGGAGTATAAGAATTAAGTAAGGTCACATAGTATTTGTTTCAGCAACCTCCTTAAGTAAAATTAATTTTTGCACTATAATCTTCAGGTTCAAATAGGACCTGGAACCCAAAGTTTATATGACCATGGATCTATGCATATGTTGACCTCTTGTAATTGGGGTGTAACATAATATTTAAAAAGAAAATCTATTGAGATCTGCCTAATATCACTGAGTTGAGTTTAGCAGACTATTTCTTTTCATATCAAAACACACCAGTTAATACTTCAGAGGCAACAATAAATAATTAACCTTGGTGTTATGGCTGAAAGTATGATTCTTCTCTGCAATTCCACTCAACTTTACCTTCTATAAAATTCTACCAATTTGTAAGTTAATTTTGTTACCATAGTAATAATAGAAGTAATAAAATGTAACCAGTATATGTAAACTACAGTTAACTTTTTATTGTTTGTTCAAAAGTATATTTTTAAGGTAGTGTTGATTTACAAGTTAAATACAAATAATTCTTGAAATTTTCAATTATCTTTCACTCAAATCTTTAAAGCAACTTCACAGGTACAAGCTTGTGTGAATTTTAGAGTAAATGGACTGCCTCTGTATCATTTTTTTAGTTTAAAAACTCATTAACATTACTTTGAACTGTGTAATCACAAGATTCGCAATTAAAATAAAAGAAAATGTGAATATATTCTTAGCTCATTGATACCATGGTGCCTTATTACCCCCCCCTTAGACATGGAATATTGGAGAGTTAATATTTCACATTTTTAAGTATATCCTAACATGAAATCAGAAATAGGAATTTAAACAATATTTAGTGTATAGGAATTTTATGTGTATTTTATTTTTATTGATGAAGAAACAGTCTCATAGAGTTTAGTTAAAACACCTAAAATCATATAGATATTATGTAGCAAATTTTAAATTCCAAGTAATCATGTTTTAGATATACATTTTTTTTTTTTTTGGTACTGGGAATTAAACCCAGGGGCACTCCACCACTGAGTCACATTCCCAGCCCTACTTTGTATTTTGTATTTTATTTAGAGACAGGGTCTCACTAAGTTGCTTAGGGCCTCATCATTGCTGAGGCTGGCTTTGAACTCGTGATCCTCCTGCCTCAGCCTTCCAAGTGCTGGGTTAGATATACATTTTCACTAATGTATACAAAATTTAGTTTAAAAATATATTTAGAAGATATATGTAAATATTATGGAATTTTAAAGAACCATACAAGCACTGGAAAAAGAAATTTAAAATTAGAATAGAATAATAGAAACACATTCTTATGTTCATTATTTGTCCAAAGGTTAATCACAGAGAATAACCAGGAGAAAGAGTTGTAGAATTGATAGAAAAGGCCTAGAAAAAATGAATTTTAAGGATATTTGAGAGGTGTAAGGATCATCTCAATACAGTTATTTAAAATAAATATAACTTGTCATCTTATAAAGATTAGAAATAGTGATTCCTGAACCTATAAAGAAAATAAAACAATGTAATATGCTTTCTTATAATAAGTTATGGTCAAAAATTAATTACAGTTAGATAAAAGCATTTTTCAAATTCTAGTACTCTACGACAAAGAACACTTGAGTGTATATTCAGCAAAAGTTAAGAATCTTGGCAAAAGAAACTATGTCTCTGGAATCAAGGTCTTGGCTGAAATATGCTAAACATGAAAGACTACATTATTTTTTATTACAGTAATCTCTTAACCACATATTTAGCTAAAGTAGTTTTACATGCTTTTCATTAATACTTATTCCAAGAAGGATTTAAATTCTTAATGCTGTTTAGAAAAAATAGAATTAAAGTATCAACTGCACCTCCTAAAAGATTATTCTGGAAATATGTGGACATCTGGATGATTCAAGCCCACTCTGGTTCTTAGAAACTATTTGCTATTATAGTTTGCTCTTTCTCAAAGAATTACATGTACCAAGCAAGGCTGATTACCCATGTTTTGTCCATAATTTCAACTCTTAAATATAGAGGGATGCTATTATATGTCTTCTGTTGTTGAAACTATTATGACTTAAATTTGAAGAATACTCAAAGAGTATATTGGAAAATGTATTTTGTGTTTCTGATATTTTTCAAAACACAGTTAATGCTAAATGAGAACATCACACATGCAAAAATATTCTAAAAAAGAAAGAAAGAAAGGAAATAAAGTGGCATTTAAGTAAAGGGAAGAATGATTGCAGATTACTATTTTTGCCAAATACCATGACATGTCTCTAGGAAAGAAAATAAAAACTGTGCTTTTCATCTTGTTTAAATGCATAAACATTCTCTATAAGTTTAGGCTTGTTTAAATAATAGCTGACAAATATGCACTTCTTATTTTAAACTTTTAAATTACATAAATGTAAATCTACAAAAATGGAGTGATATTTTCATATGTAATTATCATCAGCAATAGAAAAAGGATATGATTTTGCTTGATGCCATTTAAATGTGGATATTGTTGTGTTTTGAATCCATCATTTTTATGATAATGAAGAAAAGAGTAAAATTATTCAAATTTGAACATTTTCTTCCACAATTTGGGAACTGCAAAATTATATTCCTGTTAGAACTGTTAACGATGTTGTAGGCAGGGAAAGTCTTCTACACAATTTAACAAAGCTAAGCATTGCATTGAGAAATATTATATTGCATGTAAAATTCAGGGGGTTTAAATAATTTTTTGGCAAGATGGAAGGAATTTTTGCCAATCTTTTGAAAATCAGAGGAATACGGCCAATTCCATCCATTTCTATGCTCAATTTGGTTAATCTCTGTAAATAAATCTTAACTAATCCCATTTTTCTGTCAAGTCCATAGCCAATGGTTTTTAAGATTCATTGTCTACCATATGTTAGCACAAAAAGTTTTCCAGAAGGAGATTAGAATAGCTAGTTCAGAGTACTCATCTCGACATATGTCAAAACATCTGCTCTTCCTTGAGGGTAACTAATGCCAATTTCTAAGTGTCTATATAAGCTCTCAGAGTCTCACAGAACATTAATAAAGGCAATATTTCAAATTGTCTCTTCAAAGATGTCCTAGAGTAGGTCTTGAAATGTAGTATATCTTGAGCAAATGTAAAGTATTCCATGGAGAATATATTAAATGCGTAATTTTTTAAATGTATCACATTTTCATATATAGTATCTTTAGGCAGAATGTAATGAAGGCCATATATTATTAAAATGAGATGTATTTGAAAATAAAACTACCTGTATGCAACTGTGTATATGCATCTACCTGAAAAGATTGCATTTTTCCTTTTCATAAACCAATATATGTACTCTACTGAATCAGAAGAATCATGGGTAAAACAGGGATATTGTTTAATATTCTGCATAAATTAGATAAATCAATCAATTAGATAAATCAATCCAAAAGAATCCATAAAACATCCAGAAAATAAAATACAGAATAAATTCAAATGGACCTATCTAGTGACAGAGGTATTTCTGTCCAGTAGGTTGTATTTATTCATATGGAAGCAGGGTGGACTGATAGCAGGAAATAGTTTTCAGTCCCTACAACATGCTATAATTAATGAATAGATTTCTTACTTTAATTCTTTATTGCATTTTGACAAAATGATATTGGTTTATAATTTGGTAGGCTAATATTTTATTCAGTCCTATTAAAATTATGTTTCTATGTTAAACTTTTTTCCATTCTATCCCTGCCTCTTTTCTTATTATCATGTAATTTGTATCCTAAAACAAGTTGTGAATTTGTTTTTCCTTCCTCCCCCTCTCCCTGTTTTCTTGTTCTGTCTTCACTCTCTGGATTTCATAATTTTTTAAAGGAAAATGGTAAAAGACATAGGGAAAAAATTATCACATTTTTTTGTTTTGTATCATTGTGTGTGCATAGAGTTTTTAAACTATTGAATCATTAAATATATTCACAAATATCAACTTATTTATAGGAAGGTCTGTAAATCATTATTGCCAGATTTTCATACCTCTTCAATTCTGTTTTCTTCTTCTCTTCCCTTGTTGTCATTTCCTTATGTATTTATTTAATAAATAAATGGTTGGAATTTTCCTTTTCTTTTTTCTTATTTTTTATTTTCAAGTTTGACCAAATGTTTGAATCACCTGGAAGTATATAAAAAGGTTCAGATGGTTGGACTATTTCCTCAGAAATCTAATTAGTTTGCTCTAGATTTTGATCTGACATATAATATTTTGAAAATATTATCAGGTGATACAAATGTGGAAAAACTGTGAAGAAAACACTGCTTTTTCATTAATTTTTTCAAAGAAAATTTCTGAATTCTCCAATTTTCTGCTTTTGTTCTGTTTTCTATATATTAATAAATACCCACATTTATTAGAACTGTTCATTCATTTTTTAGATTTGTGTCTTTCTTCTATTCTTATCATCATGAATTGATACTTGGATCATTATTTTTTCAGTATTCTTCCTTTAATCTACTTTGAGATTTTTCTTCAATATTTTAAGCTGTATTCCATATGTAATAATTTTGCATTTAATTCTATTTTTTTCTACTTTTGCCTTTGCTGCCTTCATAAATGTCTGAATTTTTGAACATATGCACAGATGTGTGTGTGTGTGTGTGTGTGTGTGTGCACGCGTGCGCACTTTATTTTTAAACATGGAAATATGCTCTGGGTTTCTCTTCATTATTGAGTTTTAATTGCATTTCCATTTTCAATGTAGATAATGTTTTTCTAAAATCTATATTATTACTTGAAACTATTTTACAAATTGGAAACTACTACGACACATCTTCAGTTCACTTAGGTTTATGTAAAATACACCTGCTATTCTACATCAGAGGTAATGTAGAAGATTTTCATTTTTAAGTTTCATTCTTCTAATACTAAGAAGATGTACACAAGTCAAGAAGGCACATACTTATTCAACAGACACTACAAGTCACTTAATATTATTACTTGGAGCAGCAGTGAATCCAAAGGAACTTGAGTTTCTTGCTCTCTCACTTTGTATAATGAAACTAACTTTTCCAAAGAGAGAACTGAACTTTGCCCTTGTCAATGGAAAGACACTCTCTGAACCTTTGGAATATCTTGTCTGATAAAAGTGGCTTCCTCAGAGTTTTGGGCCAAGACAGCCAGTTTAGCAATGTGACTTGATGTGAGCCCTTTGAGTCACATGGAATCAGTTCAATCTCTGGAGGGCCTAGGGGCTCAGGTCAGGCATGTCGGCAGTTCACCAGGTCACCAAGCCAAATCAACAAATAAAAACTTTGGACCCAAACTCAAGAGAACTTCACAGTTTGGTAGTATTCCCTGAGCATTTTTACATATTATTGTGAAAAAATTAAGACTGCCTGTAACTCCACAGAGAAGACAACTGAAAACCACATGCACACGTTTTTCTCTTCTCCCTTCACTGATTTCAATCTGCATTCTTTCATAGAAATAAACCATAACTGTGAGTGTAAGAACATTAAGACAGTACTCAGAGACTTTCTAGTGAGCTTTTGAAAATCAGTGTGCTCTTGGTGACCTGCAGACTTGCCATTTGTGTCAGAAGTGAAGATGGCCTTGGGGGATGGCACACTGGGCAGTTGATGCCTGAAAGGTGGTCTTATGGAATGTTCCCTAATTTTGCACATCTGCATGAAACCTTTTCTCTTTGAGGAACCTTATAAAAGTTATGCATGCTTACATGTTTTTATAGAATCTACAATTCATTTTACAAAAAATGATTGTAATTCCTGATTTCAAATACACATAGGGGGAAGTCTGAAATAAATTTGGATAAATTTGAGAATAAGAAAAATTATATAAATTCAATTCAACATTGAATTTGGAGTTCAATATATTTCCATTATTTTAGTCCAGATATATTTCAGTGTCTTTTATGAAAAGGTGCATTATTGCTAACTGTCCAGGGATTTAAATGGCTCTCATGACAGTCTTATCACCTAGTGCGCTATATCAACTGGTGTTATTTCATTTATGAGGAGAGTCAAAGGTTTTAATACTATGTATGTATATCTTATGGTATTTCACACTGAAAACATGTGCCTAATAGAGTAGAAACCTCTTACAGTTCCTTCATAGCACTGAAATTATCAGGAGACAATATATTCGAGTGAAAAATATTCAGGGAAAATAATGATAAAAATGTCTTCAAAATCTTACTATCAATGCAAGGATGAGTAAGAATTTATGATCTCTGGATTTACATACTGGGTTCCATACATACATTAGCTATGAAACTCTGAAGGAGTTACTTAATCATTTTACTTATTATGCAAAACTGAGATAATAAAAATACATAGTCTGTACAATGATTTTCAAGTTCAAGTGAAGCAATAAATCTAGCACCTTACATATTTCATGGCTAAATAATTTCAGACATTTTATCCATTACATAGTTAATATGAAGCTGTCTATTCCTTGTTTTACAGAATTTTTCATAGTTCTTTGTATTACTTTTATCAGTCTTCAATATATGGATAGTTATCAAATTTCCAGGTTTTCTAAAAAGATACCCTATTTGTAACACACTTGATTATTGCTTCTGAAAGTTTAAATTTTGCCCATATAAAGTCTATCAATGGGATGAATTCTTTTGTAACAATTTGCCTAATTCCTATATTAACTGATTGGTAGGACATTTCTGGTGGACCGGAGATAGGTTCTCTTCACTGCTTCATTTTCTGATTCTTTGAGTAGATGGAATACAGTCCTTGACATTTATTATGTAACTGATTTTCTTAACAATAAGCTTTCTAAAATCTGTAAACTTGAGAACACACTTTCTCTCCTTTGCCACTCATCTCCTTTCAGTTGCACTGATGAAACCTACAGTCTCCTGGTAGAAAAAGACAATAAAAGATAACAATACATCAGATGTGGCACTTGTTGTATGGAAGCAAATGAGAAAAATGAATAAGCATTTCAAGAAGGTGCAGCCATGCATAGAGGTGCAAATTCCCAGGTTTCTAGTTTGCAAAATTTGTGCATTTCTAAGAGGAGACAGGTAATGGGGGAGTGATTCCCTTAGTTTTCTACTTCAACAATGCCATTCTGCTGCTCTGAAGATAACATATGTTTTACTTTTGTTGGAATATGAAATGATATTCAAATGAATCTCAAGGTATTATTTTTAACTTCAAATTTATGCAATAAAATTGAGGTTTTATGCCTGTATTTTAGCACATGGTCCAGACTTTGGAGGTATGATTCCAATCTATATGTTTGTCCATGTGAAGTATAGAATTAGTCAAGTTATGGTAATGGGAGGTAGAAGACATATTCACAAAACACCAACTGTGTTTCAGGCATTGTTATAGGTCTTTATTCAAAATATTTCATAAATCCTTATTATCTTTTATAGAAACTATTATTATTTCAAATCTTAATATAAGGAGGCAAAAGAGATTGATTTAAATCACATAGCTTTTAAGAGTGTCTTAGACCAAGTAGCTATTGAGCAAAAGGTAAAAATTTGATTTTAGTTAAGTCTGTAAAGATACAGGAAAGCAAAGCAATACATATTGAAAACAAACAGGACTTAAAATAATGGACCATAAGTCTTTACTTTGGAAGGAAGGAATCTTTAGATAGATCAGAGTGGTGTAATTATTTAAATATTCAACATAAATGCTATCTCCCCAAAATGCATTGCTTTAACCTTAAATTCTATTATCTTTAACTCTCAGAAATCATTTCATTTTTCAAAGAAGTTTATTCTGAATTGTTTTATTTTTAAGTCACAATGTGAAAATGCCTCAGAGAATTTGTTGATTTCAACAAATTTTCTTTGTTTTGTGAAACTTCATGTTTACTTATTTCAAAACAAATTTGAATACTATGTGATGAAATGCATTTTCAAATGCAGAACATTTTCAAAGGACCCATCTCCTAGAGAGAAATAGTGCAGGAGGCAATCAACCTTTCTCTTTCAGGTAATTTACATTCATGCTTTTGTGTAAAGAGAGGCAGATGCATCATCAGCAGGAAGTACCTGAAATAAAGAGGTCAAGGAAAATATTTAGATACTGAGACACTCATAAAAGTCACAATGAAAAACTGCCATAATTCCTCCTTGCTCTTTTTCATCTTAATATTTAATTATTATAATTGCCAAAAAGAATTATTGAAAAAAGTGAAATAAATGCAGTGTTATAAAAGACTAATTGAATAATTCCTACACTCCAATTTTAAACCTTATCAGCCTGAGATTGCTGGTGTACATTGACTAGGATATATGATTTCAATATCAACTCAATATCTATTACTTACATGTGTATATGTGAAGCAATATTATGTACATGTGTACATAATAAGTCATATAAAAATTAAAATGTGTGCTTTTCATGCTCTTCAACTTACTCTTTTCACTTAACAAGCTTTGCAATAACTACTAGATCAGACCTATATAAGAAAACATATCCACCATCAATTGTGCATTGACTTTCTCGTAACTTTGATCACGTAGTAGAAACAATCTGTTTAAGGATATAGCTCTCTTTTCTCTTGTTTTCTAGATTTTACACTTTCTCTCCAAATTCTTCCTTAAACCACAGATATACATGATATTGATACCTGTCTTGGAAACATCTCCTGGTGTTGAACACTAAACACCTGAGAAACACCAAAGTAAGCATAGAAAGCAAGTTTTATTTAAGAGACAGAACCAAGAGAAGTCAGGCCACAGAGTTGGTGCCCACAGTACAGAGTGTGTCTTGTTTTTTTTGTAGACCCCCACCCTCTCTAACTTTTCTTGCATATGTGCCCAAAGGCAGGAAAGAGCAGCCCCGGGGGTAATCGCCTGTGTTGGAAACTGTCCTTCCGCACCACAGGAGGTGTTAGTAGCAGTTGTGGGGTGGGAGTTCAGTGCCATCTGGAGGTTAGCTGTTAGCATTTCATTTCCTTTTCTTTGATAAGCAGGTACCTGTGGCTTTGCCCTGTCCCAATATCCCCTAGAATTTTTCAAATATCTGTTAGTTCTTCAATCTACCTCAAGTTTACTTTATACAAAATTAAATACTGCACAAAAAATTAAGTAATATAAAAAATTAAACAAAAAAAAACTATCTGGAATAAACCTTGTATATTTAATCCAGAGGGTTATTTTTTTTCTTATAATTTAGTTAATTAGCACCATTTCTCTACTACATGGAATGCTGTCTTTTTCTCACATTTACTTTGAAAAGTAGTTGGACCTGGTCTGGACTATATTTTCTGTTCCATATTTCTACTACTTATCATTTCCAGTGCTGTCTTATTTATTGTAAACACTTTACCTTAAAATTTAACATTTGGTCAGCTACTTCTGCCCATTGTTTTTTATTGTTTGGCAAAATATGCAAATTATATTCATGTTGTCAAGCAGAATTCCATGCTCCAGAAGACTAAGCACTTCTGCCTGTTGCCTCTGGGCATCAGAATCATCCAGGTAAGCACAGTACAGTGAAGCACTCTGTAGAATAATGCTCAACTCAGGTATGGAGGAGATAAATCCAGATCACTTTTAATAATGTGTCCACTCCTGGATGGCCAGTGGGGTCTCTCTCAGCAGCTAATGTAGTGATACAGCTATATGCAACTTCTTCAGTTACAGTAGAAGGACCCCATTCACAGGGGACAGATAGAGCAGTGGGTTGGACAGGTATCAAGTGCTGCACATGCTTAAGCAAAACATTGGAGCATTGGAGCAGGACCTTGGGTAACACCAGAGAAAGATACTCCCACTCGGTGCTGTAAACCCAGCAGGGACCACACAGGCTCTTTATCTCTTGGTGAAAAAGGAGCCCAGAGCCAAAGCACATTTTTATGTGACCAAGTTGGGGTCAAAAGACTGTATGAGATTGCCCTTCCTAACAGATTTTGTGGTAAGGCAATCTCTTGAATATAGGGATCTTGACTTAGACATCAATTTATCTTTTTTATGAATCTAACTATACTCATCTAGGAATATATATGTGCATATATATGTATATATCCGTAAATACAGAAAACTAAATAATTTATTTCTGTTTCATTTAGACATTTTCTACTGCTTTTCTGGTGTAAAATTGCTGGAGTGTGCACACATAGCTAAATGATTTCTTTGATTATTTAATCTGTGAAGTTTTACAAATGATAGAAAAAAGGCAGAGGAATGTTTAAAAAAAAAAAAAGGTAGGGCCAGTTCAAACAAATGTAAAATTTTTATTGAAAAGTCTACTTATATTTCTTCTGCAGGAAGATAAGGACAAATTTAGATTTAGCATACATATATCTTGACATATGTCCAATATGTCAACTTTCCAAGTTATTATATAGATGATGTGACATAGGTTTACATAGCCACCTACATAGTAACTTGGGTCCTTGACAATTCTATCAGACTGTATGATCAAAGGACCACAGTTTATTAAGCTCTCATATATGGAGATTAAGGTGGGGATATCTCTTAGAAAATGATCTGCCTTTTCGACATAGAAGACAGTCTTTTCAAGACTATTTCTTCATCATTCCATAAGTGACAAAGCAAATGAACAAACTTATGGATGTCCAAAGTAAACCCCATTGTTCACTGCAATTCCATAGCCTTCCTGGAAATCGTATCATTTAGGAAAATAAGCCTACACATCAGTGCTATGGTGAGAAAATGTGAAGGAAGCAAGTGATTCAACCAAAAGATGCAAATTTAAATAAGACCCCAGGAGGACTGAGTCCTTTACAAGGATGGTTCTCTTAAAACCTTGTATCCTGCTTTTGACCAATGGCCAGTTGTCACCAATCAAAGGCTGGATGTATCCCATCAAACTGAACAAAGCATTTCATAGGGACACAAAAGCAAGGCTTAGGGAAAGGTCCTTAAACCTAAGGATGAAGTCATGACCTGAGGAAGTTTGTCCGAGGAGCTTTTCAGAGTCCTGAATTCCTCCTCTGAGGCTCCAAGTCAGAAGTCACTGCTTTGGAATCCCAAAGACTGCATAAGAAAAATATTTGAATAGTGTGTATTGGTTCGGCACCTTCTCACTGTTCTGATATATTTATGATAATTTTCTTTCTTTCTTTTGGGTACCAGGGATTGAACACTAAGTCACATCCCCGGTTCTATTTTATGTTTCATTTAGAGACAGTTTCACTGAGTTTCTTAGCACCTCGCTTTTGCTGACGCTGGCTTTGAAGTCTAGATCCACACGTCTCTCAGCCTCTTGAGGCACAGGGATTACAAGTGTGGGTCAGATGGAGCCAGCTCGTTCTTCTTAATATATATATATTTTTTCACTTATGAAACTTGTTTGGATTGAAACAAGTTAGTAAACCTTTTCTTGAAGCTGAAATCCTTCACTTAATTATTTATAACAAAATTACCATTTCACTGTACTTTTGTTAAGAATTTTGTGGATATATTTCCATACTCTCTGAACTCCTATTTTGTTTATGTGAGTCTCAGTTGCATTTTTCTCCCATGAAATTAGTATGTGTTTTTATTTTCGTTTGCTTACTCCTCATATTGTGCCTTTATTTTTTCCCTATTAATTTAAAAATGTGTATAAAAGTGATTTTGTTTGTTTGATTATTCTGTTCAGTGTTCATAATGGATTTTTACTGTCTTGCTTGATGCCTTTCATAGGTGTTAAGAAATTCTTAGTAAATTAGCTCTTCAAATATTATCTTGTTACATTCTCTTTTCTTTCCTTGCTCTTAGAACATCAGTCACACTTTATTGGGCATCTTAAATCTGTCATCTTTCTGACCTTTCATTACTTCTGTTTTTTCATGTTTGTAATAGCAGATTTGAATTGTCAACTTGAATAGATGCTAATGATTAGGAGGCTCTTGGGTGTGTCAATGACAGCACGTCTAGGAATAAATGGAATGTGGGATAGTGAACTGAAGTGGAGACTCTCCCTAAGCCTGGGCAGCATTGCCCAGTAAGATGGTGGCTTGGATGGAATAGAAGTTGAAAGAACAAGGAAGCAGATGCAGAAGCAAGCTTAACTCTTCTTGAACGGGTTCTTGATTGCTGCTTTGATCATTTGAGGATATCAGATTCTCACTTCTTCACTCTTCCAAAGTGGCCTCTACCAGTGATTCTCCAGGTAGTTTCCAGAAGCCTTGGTCACGGACTAGAGTAGCACTGTTGATCCTTCTTGTTCTGGGGCTTCTGCCTCTTGGACTGTGCAACTGCTGGTTCTTCCAGCTCTCCAGTTGCAGACAGCCATGGTGGACTGTCCAGCTTCTGGTCCTGTAAGCCAATCTAATAAATCCCCTTTTATAATCATACTTCCTGTTGATTCTGTTCCTCGAGAGAACCCTGACTAATACAATGTTTTAGCATGATTTTTACTTGATGTACCATTTGGTTTATTAATTCAATTTAGAGGTGTCCAATATGCTGGTAAACATGTTTATTAACTTCTTAAAATCAATTCCCCAAATTTCAGCTGTAGAATTCTTTTTCAGGTTTCTATTTCTCTGCCAAATATTACATTTTCTCTTTTAACACATTGTCTATGTTAACTGCAACTATTTGAGTCTGGATCTGACAATTACATTATCTGTATCTACTTTGGATATGTTTTATTTTCTGTGTCTCCTTATGGCTTACAGCCAGTATTTTCTCCATATTTTCTTTTAATTTTTTATTAGTTGACAAACATCTTTATGTAAAGGGAGGTAGGTTGAGACTTTAAATTGCTTATTATCTCCTCCATCTGTAGAAAATATACTTTTGTTTTTAATATGCATCTCTAATATGCATCTAGGATAGGGACATTTGAAGTTCTTGTGGGTTACTTATTGAACACAATAGCAAAGTAGCCAGATATCCAATACATTTCAAAATCAGTCTTAATTTGAAATTAGACTATTGAAGTAAGTTTGTATTAATTTCTCTACTTTTCCTGCTAGCTGCAATGTCTTAATGTCTGATAGCTGATGTATGTGAGCAATACTAAGAATACCTACATGATATAAACTGAGATATTGTTTTACTGAGTTTTGTAATAACGTACCCTACATGGTCTATTGAGAAAGACATTTTAGTTTTGTAAAAATATAGATACCTTCTTTGAATTTTAGGTAATGAAAAGAGGAATTTATTTATTTTTTTTAGTACTGAGGTTTGAACTTGGGAGCACTCAACCACTTAGCTATATCCCCAGCCCTATTTTGTATTTTATTTAGAGGCAGGATCTCACTGAGTTGCTTAGTGCCTCACCATTGCTGAGGCTGGCTTTGAACTCATGATAAAAAGAGGATATTATATTTCCTTCTGCTCACGGTAACAATCCCCGTCTGAAAATCTCCTAATCTCCTATTTATTTACAAGTGTAATGCTTCTTTCAGCAAGTGTGAACTCTGAAAATCAAATTGGCATGTGCACATGCACACATAGATATCCACACATGAAATACAGACTGATTTATTATCAAAAATAAAATATTTCAAGTATTGAATAATTTTAATATATGTGAAACAAAATTCCATCTAATGCAATTAATAATATTAATGGATTTTTAAATGAACAAAATATTTTGCTGGGTCCAGGCAAAATGTACACACAAACAAACACACACACACACACACACACACACACAATATGCATGCTGGTTCCCATTCTTAAAAAATCTTTTTAGAACAAAGGAGTCTGAATCAGCTTAATTCTAGGATGGGAATTTTAAAATGTCATCAGAAAAGCCAGTCCTCCTAAAACTGAGGGAGACACAGTTCTGTTTTCAAGTGGATGTGTCTTCATGAAGGAAAAGGTGTTGGATTTGGTC
Organism: Glaucomys volans; assembly: GCA_020662805.1. NCBI lineage: Eukaryota > Metazoa > Chordata > Mammalia > Rodentia > Sciuridae > Glaucomys > Glaucomys volans. Next base: position 146,628 of record JAJEJO010002070.1, read on the forward strand.
CTTGTAAGATGATAGCCACAAATCAGATCTGCACAGTGTTTTCAGGGAAGCAACTATTCTGTACAGTGTTCATCTGTTTAGGGGATTTTGAGCTCTCCTTCAGCCTGTTGCCTGAGTTTGCAGCAGGTTCTCTCAATGACTCTTCCTCACCAAAGAACCTTCAAATCCTACTCCTCATTTATAATGGAAGGCAGCTTCCCCATGTTTTTAACTAAGTCAGAGTGTCAATAACCTTTTCTTTTTATGGAAAGAAAATTAAGCATAGAATATTTCCTTTTAAAATACCTTAAAGATAAGAAAACAATTATATCGGGAGAGAAAAAAAAATACTACCCTTTGGTTTAGTCTGGGATATTATTTAATTTGATTAATTCATTTATCTCAACCAAACTGCTTCCTTTTTAGGTAACCAAAAGCATGTCTATGATCTTTATTTAATAAGATGGAATCTGATCATGATTAAAGAAATTCTACGCAAAATACAACTTTTCTATAATTCTCAAATATGTGAATCTAGCATGCAGGCAGCTGAACCTGATATTGCAAAAATGGGATTACATTTATCATTGACCACTTTATACAGACAACCTGTTTTCCACATTTGCTCATTAACAAAGATTTGGGAGATGCCAATATTAATTACCTGCTCCAGAGCCTTTTCGTTTCACGTTCTCTCTGAATGCACTGCCTCTCCCCCAGTATCCACACTACTTGTTTCTTCACACTCCTCTAATCCCTACTCCAAGGTGACTTTTTCCAAGTGGCTTGAAAACAGATTTTAATTTGTAAAAATTTACTTTACATTAAAGAAGTATTGTATTTACCCTGAAAGCCTTCCCTTTTGTGACAAATGAACGTGCTCTACCCCTAATGCCAAATCCCTTCATGTATGACACCCCCCCACACCTTTCCAGCAACACATTTGCTTTCTATTTTATCTGTGAAAGTAGGGCACCTCTGAATTAAGCTTTGAAAGACTGTAGGAAACACTGTTAAAAGGGACTAAAAGTGAGCCATTGTTCTTAGAATATCACCTTATGCTATTTTTGTCTTCCATCTGTCTTGCTCTGTGATATCCCCACAACATTAAAACAAATAAGGACTCAGAGTTGCAAAACTAAATGGATATATTTTTTCTCCCTGGTCTTCTTACTGAACCCAAAATAATCCCTTTGTAAGTCAGACAGAGAAAAAATAAAAGAAAGTCGAAACAAGTTACATATTTTTTATTTCTATTATACTGTTGTGTCACTACCAAAGGATCTGCTTACTAATACAGAGAAACTAATTTTTAAGTATAGTTTATAAAATACCAGCATATACCCAACAAAGCATTCATTCCTTAAGGAAGACTTAATGTATGCACAATAACCATTTATTTTAATAATCCCTAAAAATGTATATCAATAATTGAAGCATCACATTTAACATTTATGCATCTCTTGATCATTCCTGGCAAATTGATACTTAAAATTTTCTTTCAATATTTCATATAATGAAACTAAAAATTCAACTTCCCCATATTTTGTGCTTTATCAGGATTTTAAAAATTACCACAATTATATTATCCATATCTGAATAGAAGTCTAGACTGCTCATATTCTATGACACTCAAGGTCAGACTCTTTACATTTAATATTATTGACTTTGCATTCATTTCTACTAAAATCAGAATTTGCTATCAAACAATTTTATTGCTATCATATATTAATTGTTCATAAAACCGAAAGTCCTCTAAAGTTACGGGAATAGGTGAATGCCAGAATGATGGAGGCTTCAAGTTTCCTTAAGCTTTCTAAAAAGAGAACAGAATAATATTTTGGTTAGTAAAATTGTGTTGCAAACTTTAAGAACTAATACCTACCCTATCTATCTAAAAATGTCACCTTTGAATATCCCTTAATTTAAAATTGCCTGCAGGTAATAAATTGTACAACATGTTACAGTATGTTATACAAGAAATAAAATGACCTTTACTCAGAGTTGGCAATGCTTCAATTATTGCCAGGAATATGAAAAAGAACACTATAAAAATTATGCTCATTATAAATTAAACCTGTATAATTTTATTAGCAGAAAACTCTTTAAAAATCCCAAATACTGGAAGATTGTTACTTCTCCATGAAAAGGAAAATATTAAAAAATAAATCAAGAAGTCTCCTTTATATTATAGAGAGAGCTAACATACATTTTTAAATTGCAGAAACACTTCTATCATTATTGCTTCAGAAATGAATACTAGATTGATACAACATTAATAATTGTAATTGCAATTGAAGTAACTAAACAATGACATATTCTCAGACCTCAAACCAAAAATAGATATGCAATAGTGGACTTTATTTAATGTCATATAAACAGAAATTCTTTTTAAAACATTATTTTTATTTTAATAGATGGACACAATACCTCAATCTTATTTATTTTTATGTGGTGGTGAGGATTGAACCCAATGCCTCACACACACTAGGCAAGTGCTCTACCACTGAGCTGTAACCCCAGTCCTACAAATGAAACTTCTATTGAAAAGTTTTTAATCAGAGCTGTAAGAAGTTTTTTTCTTGATTTTTTCTATGTTTTTAGGTAAAAATTTAAAATGACTAAAAAAGGAAATTTTGAGAAAAAGAAAAAGAAGAATATTATGTTTTTTTTAAATAATATGCATGAATTTTGAGTAAAATTGTTGGGTTTTTGTCAAAAGTTAGTGATGGTAAGTATATTTTCAAGTCTCTTTTATTGGTTATTTGGTTATCTTTGGAGAGATGTCTATTTAAGTCCTTTAGCCATTGTTGAATCAGGTTGTTCAGAATTTTTGTTGTATGTGTTTTAGGAGTTCTCTATATATTCTTAGTATTAGTTCCAATTATGGTTTAGAAGTGAGGTGTCTTCCAAAAGCTTACATGTGAGACACTACATGGTTTAGAGAGGAAGTGTTTGAGTCAAGATAGCCTTAACCTAATCAGTGCATCAATTCCCTGGGAGGGATTAACTTGGTGGTATCTTTAGGCAGGTAGGATGTGGCTGGAGGAGGTGACTCCCTGGAGGCGTGCTTTGGGGTATATATTTTGTCCTTATTGAGTGGAGCTTTCAATCTGCTTCCTGGTATCATGCTCCTGGCTTCTTCTTTCCACCACACCCTTCCTCCATGTTGTTTGGCTTCACCTGGAGCCCCAAGGAATGGAGTCAGCCATCTTAGTGAGATGAGGGGCAGGGAAGACAAAAGGACAGTCAGTGTAGATAACAAATGATTGGATCAGGAAGATGGGGGCTGATTCTAAAGGAAATAAAATGCAAATACCTCCTGGACACTTCCCCTCCTCCACCACCTGTTGCCAAGGTTACCTGCCTCCAGGAAATTGTTCTTCCCAGCAAAGAGTTGTTAATGAGTACCCATTGGGAGGTTCCTTTCCTGCCCTGGGTCATTCCACATTTTGGTCCTGTAGGCAGGATGTTAAGAGGGAGGGAGCATAAGGAGAAAGGAAATCTGAACCCTATGAAAGGGGAAAGAAACCCCACTTCCTAAGGCAACAGCTTTGGAACTTCTGCTTTACAGGGGAGTCTCTCCCTTCCCCCCTTCTCTATTCTGTCCTTTAAATGAAACTTTTTGCTCTTGCCTCAGCATTTCTGGGGTGTTCAATCTTCACCACTGCCGGATCCAGACCCAACTCTAATTCTCAACACCAGAATCATTGGGACTGAGACTTCTGAAAATGTGATCCCCCATATTACCTTTTCCTCCTTTAAAATTGCTCTTGTTAGGTCTTTCAATCACAGCCATGAGAAAGTTGACTAAAACATTCCTCATCAGATATATAATTTCCAAATGTTTTCACCCATTCTTTCAGTTTTGCTTTTACTACTGTTGATATTGCCCATGACTGCACATTTAAAACAATTTAATGAGGTGAAATTTATTTATTTATTTTTAGTGTCGTAGCTAAGAAACCACTGCCCAACTAATGTCATGATGCTTTTACCTTGTATTTTATTCTACAAGTTTTATAGTTTTTATTCATACATTTAGGTCTTTGATATAGTTTTTGTTGATTTTCATATCTGGTGTTTGGTAACAATTCAACTTCATTCTTCCCCAATCAGATAGTTTTGTCATCCTTCTCAAAAAGTATTTGACCATACATGTGAGTGTTTATTTCTGGACTGTGTATTCTATTCCATTGACTTGCAAGTCTGTATTTGTGCCAGTACCGTTATCTTGATTGCTTCATTTTAGTTGCATGTTTTGAAATCTGGAAGCACAAGTCCCCTGCTTTGTTCTTTGTCAAGATTGTTTTGGCTATTAAAAGTCCTTTGAGATTCCATATGAATTTTAAGATGGGTTTTCCATTTTTGTGGGGTGGGCAGTAGGATCTCACTGTTTTACCAAGGCTGGCTTTGAATTCTTAATCCTTCTGCCTCAGCCTCCCTTGTAGCTAGAATGATAGGCACACAGCAACACACCTGGTTTAAAATGGTCTTTTCTATTTCTGCAAAAAATGGCATTTCAATTTTGATACATTGAATTCATAAACTATTTCATGAAGCCTTATCATCTTAACATTAAATCTTCCAGTCCATGAACATGGAATGTGTTTACTGCTATTTATGTTTTCATTAATTTCTTCCAGCATGGTGCCTTGCTTTTCATTGTACAAATCTTTCATCTTCTTAGTTAATCCTTATATTTCATTATTTTAAAACAATTGCAAATATATTTGTTTCTCTAGTATTATTTTCAAATTGCTCAATTTTAATGTACAGATACATAGAAATTTTGTGTGTTGACTTTGTGTCCTGCTATTTTGCTGTATTTATTTATGTATTCTAATAATTTTTTGTGAAATATCTAGTTTTTGTGCATTTGAGATCATATAACCTATAAAAATAATAATTTCAATTCTTTCTTTCCTATCTGCATGCCTTTTCTTTCATTTTTCTGCTGAATTGATCTAACTAAAACTTCCAGTAGTATGTTGAACAAAAGTTAAAAGAGTTCACTCTTTCCTTGTTTCTTATTTTAGAGGATCATTTTCATCTTTTTAAAAAACTGGTAATGATTAAAAATTTTAAGGTAATTTCCTTGTATCCCTGGGTTATTAAGTATGTATCAAAAGGGTGTAATGTTTTGTGTGTAATGTATTTTTATATCAAATGAGATTACCATGTGGGGTTTTTCCTTTGCTCTGTTAATATGCTGCATTTTTTGGGGGAGTGGAGGGCAGTGCTGGGGATTGAACCCAGGGCCTTGTGTTTGTGAGGCAAGCATGCCACCAACTGAGCTACATCTCCAGCCCATAATATGCTGCATTTTATCAGTCAACTAATCATTAATACAGGTGAGGCATACATTGAGATATGTCCTCACATGCATTAACAGAGCTACTATCAAATAAAGAACATATATTACCGAGGATGTGGAGAAATTGATACCTTTGATAACCATTTTACATCCTGATCTATAATTGAAAGCATTGTTGAAAACAGCATAGCAGTTTTTCAAAATAAAAATAGAAATCCCATATAGTCCAGTAGTACTACTTCTGGGTTTATACCCCATATTATTGAAAATGTAATCTCAAAGAAATGTTTATACACTTGTGTTTATAGCAGCATTATTCACACCAGCTAGCTTGCAGAAACAACTGTTTATGTTTGAGTGCATAAGGACACTATATATATACAATGAAATATTATTCATCTTTGAAAAGGACAGAAATTCTGACACATGCTCTAACATAATGAAACTTGAGAATTTTGTGCAAAGTTATATAACCCAACCATGGAAAGAAAAATGCTGCACAATTCAACTTATACAAGGTAGTTGGTGTGGTAAAAATGTGGAGACCAAGAGTAGGAAGGTAGTTGTCAAACCATGAGAAGGGAGCAATGGGTACTCATTGTTCAAAGGGTATAGATTCTCAGCTTTACAAGATGAAAATAATTATGGCATGGATGGTACAGATGACTGTGTGTTATAAAGGTGTTTAACACTACTGAACTATATACTTAAAATAGGATTAGGATGTTAAGTTTATATTAAGCATATTCTACCACAATAAAAATGGAAAAATTGTGAAATAATGCTGTACTAAAAAATGTGCTTAACAATGTGAAATATAATTGGAACCTACATTCATGAGTGTTTGATTTCAGGACACCAAGTTCTCTTTGCATTCCTTCAGAATTCTCTGGGCTGCTTTTTCTTAGTCTCATGCTCTCTTTCATGTCCTTCTGTTAAAGTACCCCAGGGCTCACTTGGTGAAGAATTTATTAATCTTCATTGATAGCCTCGGTTACTTCATTCAGTTATGTGACTAAAAGTACCTTTTTATTCTGATAATTGTGGAAGTACATGTCTAGCCCTGAGCTCTTCCTTGAATCTGGGCTCATTTATCCAGTCATATACTTGAGTCCATTTACTGGTTGAAAAGGCAACCACGTGTGAGATCCTAATGCCATGCTGTTACCCCTGCCAGAAAGGAAATACACACAGAAGCAAAACAAAAGCAGTAACATAATTACTCCCAGACGTTTTATGTTAGAGAGGTTAATGACAACTCTGGCATATGCTCAGGTTGTGGACCTGAATGTTAACCTTGGAACTCATGTAATGCTGTGATCTATACCCACTATTCTTGCCCCTTGCATTATCATCTCCTTGAATTTTATCAATGGCCTCCTACATTGTCTATTTCTCGTCTTCTCCTCTGCTCTCTATTACAGCAAGAGTGACTCTGCTATAATACAAGTCTTTCCTGGTTGCTTGTGTAGACATTGACGTCTTTCTAGGTCATACAATCAAAGCCCTTAGTATGACACATGGCTTAACTATGATCTGTCTTTACTCTCATCTCTCTGACATTATTTTTTACTACATCACATTTTTTATTTCTCAACAAAGTGTCTAAGAAATGACACTTTTACTTTCTATATTATTTTAATGTAAAAAAGTTATCATTATTTTATATTTTCATTGTGTGTTATTTTTATTAGACGCATGGGTCTCCAGTAAGCATGAGCACGAGCAGTAATAACATTTATATTCTGACTATCTCTTCTGTAAAAGATGAACTTGAATTATACAAGAAAATGAATGCTCTTTAGAAAATAACAAAAGTAAAAATCATCTTTAATTTTGGGGTATTTTATTTATTTAATTCACTATTCATACTAGTTGTTTTTTTTTTCTATAAATGATGCTGATTATACTTTATATTGATGTCTTTCATTCTTGGTGACCTAAATGAAGTATACTCAAACATCCTTTTGCACATGATCTCCAAACATGCATTTTCTTTGTTCATGTTTTGGGTGGAATTGACTTTGGGGGGAAATAAAACTAACAGCTAAGTTTTTTTCAGATCACAATTCCAAACAATACTACTGTCATTAAATATTTAAACAAAATTTGCTAATATGAAAGAGATAAAGCAGCCATAAAGCATGCAAATTCTGCTTTAGAATTTTTTCTCCCTCAGTGACATTCAGTAAGATGGATTGCTTTCTAAAATAATTGACCCTACCCATTAAAATATCTATAACAATTTGTGATTTAGCCTTAAAACATGGAGATGTTAATCACTGTATTTAATTGAACATTGCCTTAAATATGTTAGTATTTGTAGTGCTACTGGATATTTTTATTAGAATTTTACATCTGTATAATTTTGTTACTGTGTAGCTTCTATTAACCACAGATATTGACTAGCACTAATGAACAGGAATAAATTAAGTTAAAAAGAAAAAACGATCTGAATAACTATTAATGGCAAATAAGACTATTTTCTTATTTATAGGCCATATATGAAGACATGAAATTAATTTGAAGTTTTGCAAGTTTTGCTTGAAGAAGTCTGTTTCTAAATTGAATGATTTAGCGTTATTTATCCCTGAATGCATTATTTATGCCTGAATGTATATGTGTGTTTGTGTGTATACATCCATGTATATATATCCATGTATATATATGTGTACATATATATATATATATATATATACATACACATAAACTTAGTTTGAGAAAATATAACCAAAAAAGTAAGCTTTCAGAACTCAAATGTGAGAGCCGTGTAATACAGATAAGTTTTGTGGTCACTTGTTTTGTCTCTGCAGGCCCTGAGAGCATATCTAACATGAGTCTATCATAGAAGCTTTCTATAAACAACACTAGACATCTTTTATCACGACATACTAACAATTCCATAGGTATTCCATATCATTTAGCACACATACCAGGACTGCTTACACTGTGGCCTGACTTATCTCCAATATACTTTTCTGTTTTTGATCTCACTCAAATTAGGTAGCCTTGCATATCTTAAAGCATACTAACTTAAGAAGTATTCCTATGTGTGAAATATCTCATCTCTAGAACTCAAGCCTATCAGCCATTGTATTTTATAAAATACAATGGGAAATTCAAGGTACAATATTTTGCATGTCCTTTAAAGTAGTTTTGAGTTATTAACCACCTTGGATTGAGTGATTTTTTGAGCTAGACATTGCTCAGAGCTCCCTTTATAAACTTACCTGTATATGCATCGCTCTAGGAAGAGGGCCATGATGTGTTTGCCCTCCAGTATCATTTTTAACTCCACTAGTCTTTAAATGATTGAGCATTCCCAGTTCCCTTGGATGCAGTCATTCAAAGAAATGACTCTTGAATCCTTTGGGATTGAATGAGAGAAATCCCTACTTCATCCTGGGGTTTCAATGTCCTTGCCATGGACTAAATATATTTGTATCCCAAAATTAATATTAAAGCCATAGCCATCAATATGATGGAATCTGGAGGCAGAGTCTTTGTGAGGTTATGGGTTTGTGTGGGTCATAAGGATGGACCCTTTGATGGGATTAGAGCCCTTATAAAGAGGCAGAGACCTGAGAAGTTTTTTCAAGTCATGTGGGATGCAACACAAGAACACAATGACAAGTCAGGAATCTACAAACCAGAAATAGGCCCTCACCAACTCTAACCATGATAGCATCATGATTTTGGAATTCCAAGCCTTCAGAACTCTGACAAATAATTTTATGTTGTAGGGTATTCTGTTAAAGCAGTTCAAATTGACTAAGGCACTTGTCTACCTAGAAACTGATCTTCTTTATAGGAGAATAAAAGTATATAGTAGACACACATAAAAAGCAAGGCATGAGCATAACTTGAATGCTGGACAATATAAATGACAATACAATTTAAGAAATATGAATTTAAGAAACCAATAAGCTAAAATAGAACTAAATAATAGTATTTTACCCATGTTAATTTCTTATTTTGATAACTCAAAGAATATTCTAGTCATCTGTAAAAAGCTATGACAAAAGACCTGCTGACTCTAATCTGCTTTAGAATGTTTCAGATAAAGCAAATAGTAAGCAAATGCAAATAAGAGTAAAGACATAAAGGAGTTCCTGTTACTGTTCTTGTAATGTTTCTGTAGTTTCAAAGTTTCACAAATTAAAATGGTACAACATATTTCTTTCTGTTTCTTGTTGTTGTTGTTGTTTTTATTTTATTTTTTTTCAAAATCTTCAAAAACTTCATACAGAAAAAAAGTTACAAAGAACACTTTAATCGTTTTGGAAAATTTCCTTTTCTTTTTCACTGATCTAATCATCAGGGCAAGCACCCATCACCGATCACTTAATTCTGTCACAAGATAATTTCATACCAATGGAATTATAAAGTAAGCATACGTAAAATGTTTGCATTTGGCTTATTTTACTCAAAATGTTTTGAATATTTGCTTGTTCATTTATTTTATTTTTTTGGCTTTCCATTGCTTGAGTATATGGTTTGCTAATATATTCACTATTTAATGAAAATTGTATTGTTCCAATTGGAAATGTTAGGTATAATATTGTTATGGATGTTTAATTTCATATTTTGTTTAGGTATACATTTTCATTTTTCTTGGGTAACTACTGAAGTTTAAGAATTTTGAGTCATACCGTTAGTGTTTATTTGTCTTTAAAATAACATGAATAATTCTGTTGTTCTGTTCTGACTGGGAAAGCATTTAGTTATTAGGAATAATGTCATTTTCAAAAGACTGCAAATAGATATTAAATTTTATCAAATTATCTTTCTGTAATTTTTGAAATAGTCAGTTTTCTTTTAAGATATCAAATAAGTCATATACTTTAAAATACATCTACTTAGTCATAATGCATTATATTTGAATGATTCCATTCGTTTTTTTTCTAACGAAAAAAACGGACTTTATCTGATATTAGTTATTAATTTCAAATTAAATATTTCTGTTGAAATGACCAGGTTATTTAAACTACAACATTCACTATGCCAAATCCTTAATTGGAAAAGTAAATTTACAACATCTTGAAAAGTAAGAATGTAATATGAGTTCAACAATTTACAAGGAGTGAAAAATAAATTCATGATATATAAGCAAAAGCAGAGAACACCAGATTTGAAGCTCTAAAAACAGGCTATATTAAATTAATTTTATTAAATTATAGCTTTAATTGCTTTCTTATTTGGATTCAGAAAATGTGACCATGCAATTATGTATACTACTAAGAAAAATCCTAACATGTGTATGAACACATTCTTTTAGGAAAAACTTAATTTCATTAATGTCAATTAATCTAAAATTGGATGAAAATATTATCCATAACATCTCTAAGTGCATCATTGTAAGATACATATTGTGCACTAATTTGAAAACCATAACTATTAGAGTAGTTAAGTAATTTTTAAATAATTTTGAGTAAAAAAGTAATAGTAAAGATTTCATGGAAGCAAACATATTATTTTGCCATTAAATATGCTTGATACCAGGTGTGGTGGCACAAGCCTATAATCCCAGCAGCTCGGGAGGCTGAGGCAGAGGGATTTCAAGTTCTAAGCCAGCCTCAGGAACAGCTGAGGAGGCTGACACAGGAGGATCACAAGTTCAAAGCCAGTGTTGGCAAAGGCAAAGTGCTAAGCAACTCAGTGAGACCCTATCTCTAAAGAAAATACAAAATAGGGATGGGGATATGGCTCAGTGGTTGAGTGCCCCTGAGTTTAATCCCTGGTATCTTTATATATATATATATATATTATATACATATACATTTATATGTATATATTATATATATACTTGACCATTCTCAGAAATATAGCATTCTCAGAAGATTGACATTTAAAGATGTTGATACCTAGAAAAGAATTCCTTAAAAGTTTGCTCCATTAAAGTAAACTTAAGCTAAGTTATCAGGATGAAAAAAAAAAAGAAGAAGGTGGTAGCAATAATTGATGAATAAGTCTATTACATGTCATACAGAAATTGTTCTATGACTCATTTCCAATATTTTACAGGACTTCAATAGTAAGTCTTTTGGATCAGATAGAAAGAGGTGATGTCACATTCCCTGATGCAGTTAAGATAGTAATTGATACTAGTACATATTCACTATGTGCCTCTTATCTTCTGGGAATAGGTGGAAGGCAGCCAAAAGGTACCAACTTGGAAATAAATTATATCTCATTCCTAAGACCAAAAGGAACCAGTATATTGCAACTCTGCAGATATTTATGTTTGCATCAGCAATTGTGCAAAAACCTTTCACCTGAAATATAGAAACTGTCAATAAGTGCCACTAAAAAAAGAAAATCAGAGACAAATTACAAATGCCTTCCTTCTGCCTTGCCTTGCCAGATGTAAGAACTTCTAGCACATGAGTATTACCATTTCTCTCAGAAGTGGTGAAATTATCCTTAACTTCCCTTCTGCCGTCCATGATTTCCCATCAACTCAATATATCCTATGGAATTAAATAATGTCAGTTACATAGTCTGGATCTGTCACTAACATTAGTCAATTATTATTAAGTGTTTCAACATTTATTCCCTCATTTTTTGTATTGCATAGCATCACATAGATATCACACATTTTATTTTTCTATTTATTTTCACCATCCACAGGTGAATAATATTATTTAATATTATATTATACAAAAGTTTATTTAAGAATATGTATATGTACACTTCAGATTATTGCTTTATCGATGTTAGTTCTTGCTGCTACATCATTCTTCACAGTTTACATCCACCTTTTACTTTTTATTGTTGACTTTTTGTTATTGTGACCAAAATACTCAATGACACCAACTTAGTAAAGGAAAGTTCGTATTTGGCTCATGGTTTCAGCGTTTCAGAGAATAGTCTTCCAACTCCATTGTTCTGGGCCCAAGGAGAGGCAGAAATGTCATGTCAGAGGCACACTGCTCAGCTCATGGTGTCCAGGAAGCAGAGAGAAAGGGAGGGGGAGCCATAGGGACAAGATACATTTCCCAATGGCATGCCCCCAGTGACCCACCACCTTCAGTTACATCCCACCTGCTTACAGGTACCACCCAGTACAGCAGTCCTTTCAAAATATCAATCCATTGATCAGGTTACAGCAATCACAATTCAATCATTTCACCTCTGAGTATTCCTGCATTGGCTCAAAAGCTTTTGGGGGACCCCTTATATCTAAACCATAAAACTCCTGCAGGGATGAGGACCAAGAAGACTGACCTTGTGATAGCACTAATGAAATTTAGATAAGCATCCTTGTTCATAATGCCAAGAGAAAGAGTAAGATTTTTTTTCTGAGATGCATGTACCTTCTTAGGTGTATAATTACTGGGTCACAGAATATGCAAGTACTGAAGTTATCTGAGTATTAACATATGCACAGTTAAGAATAGCAGAGCTGCAACTGGACATTTCTCAAGTTTTCTTTTGTAAAGGCCTACACTCACACAAAAAATTTAATTTAAAGACAGATGCTATCACTTTTGCCATCTTATCCACAACTCTACCAATACTTAACTTCATTCAGCTTTATAATATTTGTCAAAGTAGAATGAGATAAATTCTTCTTCTTCTTCTTCTTCTTCTTCTTCTTATTATTATTATTATTATTATTATTAAATTGGTACCAGGGGTTGAATTTGGGGGCACTTGACCACTGAGCCACATCCCCAGCCCCATTTTGTATTTTATTTAGAGGCAGGGTCTCCTGAGTTGCTTAGTGCCTCACCCTTGCTGAGGCTGGCTTTGAACTCTTGATCCTCCTGCCTCCATCTCCCCAGCCACTAGGACAACAGGCATGCACCACTGCCCTAGCCTGAATTTTTATTACTAACCCTTCAACATTTTTGATGATTTTATTAGTTCCAGTATAATTCCCTGATAGTTTCTATCTGAAAACTTTCTCTGTACTACCTTTAAATAACCAAACCTTTACTTTGGTGTAATCATATTAATTCATTTTATTGCAATTATTTTTCATTTGAACATTGCTTCAAATGTATTATCTAATTCCTAGACTTTAAGCATATTTTTCTACATTTCCTTCTACTAGCTTTAGATAGTAATTTAGTGATGTTATATAGGGGTATATGTTTATTTCACCTTATTTTCTAAAAGCCTTTCTCAATTGACTATGAGGCTACCTCTGTCACATACAACATACACACACACCCCGACACACACAATGGTATATATGTTTTACCTTAATAACTAATCATGGAAATCATCTCTAGTTACATGGAGCTACATAAATGAATGATTAAAAAATGCTAATTTTATTGTCAAAGCCACCAGAAACTAGAAGAAGAAGAAAAGCAAATAACAACCAAATAAATACAAAATTTAAAGTTAAAAAATTTAAGTAATACAGGCAATGCCAGTCTATAAAAAAAAATGATGTGTGACAGTCTCTTAAACAGGATGATTAAAGATCATTTCAACTTTCGTGATTAAGATAAACTCTAATGAATACAAGGAAGCCTGGCACATAAAAACAAAGCCAACAACTTTCCTAGAAAAAAAGTTCTAATAAATTTAAAAAAATAAAAAATAAAAAATAAAAAACTCTGGGCAAGGTGGTGCACACCTATAATCCCAGCAACTTGGGAGTCTGAGACAGGAGGGTCACAAGTTCAAAGCCAGCGTCAGCACAGGCAAGGTGCTAAGCAACTCAGTGAAACCCTGTCTCTAAATACAATACAAAATAGGGCTGGGATGTGGCTCAGTGGTTGAGTGCTTCTAAGTTCAATCCATGCTACCCAAAAATAAGTGAATAAATAAATAAATTAAAAATTTAAAAAAAGAGGTCAGTTCTTTAGCCTAATAGATAAGAGAGGGGGATTGGGTGTTTTCCCCCTTTATTAAATGGAAAGTGAATAAAATAGTTTAAGCATGAAAGTGTCATGATATTTGTTTGTTTGTGTATGTTTCTATGTTTGTGTTACTTGGCCAGAAAAAAAATATTACCTTCCTGTGAGAAAACATGCCATGTATAATAGAGATGGGAAGAAGTAGAACTACACCTTAATGGACAAAGAAGGTAATGATCAAAGTTGATCTGGGCTAGAATTTTGATATTAAGGATTAAGTTGTGTAGAGATGAGTAGGAATTATTTTTATGTTACAATGAAGGAAACAATAAAATATTGGATAGATTTTATTGATAAAGAAGTAATCAAGTAAGAATCTGAGATTTCCAGCTGGATTAACTGGGGAGATGATGGAACCATTATTATCGTGGAGAAAGATAGGAAAATGTACTGGGGAGGAGAGGTCAGGAAAAGCAGCTTCATTTTTGACATATTAAAATAAAGTGATTGATCAGTATTTGAATAAGAAGGCTTGCGAAATGAATGGAATGAAATACATGGAGTCGCTATGAATAGAAAACACTTTTATGAATGTTTTGTAAATGAGATCATAACAATTTGTTACCAGTGTTGTGACAAAAAATCTTAATTCCATTCTGCTCTCACTTAACCACAATGGAGAAGGACCTGGAGGAGAAAGGATAAAATTCACACTGAATTCTTCTAATTCAAAAGTCTTCAGCCATTTATGTAAAATAAGAGCACTTTACACTTGATTTGAGATTGAAATTATGCAATCTGAGTTTTTAAAATGGAAAGCCACTCAAAAGTGAATTGTTATTGTGGACAGGAAAGAATGATTCTGCAATATAGCTTTGAAAGCAGAGAAAGCATTTTAGATCCTTACACATTTATTCGAGTTGTCTCAATCAACTCAGTTGTTTTATGTCTAAGATACTGAGTAAATAATGTTTTTATTTTTCACTCTTGACTGTTAAAGGGTTTCCACTGTATCATCAATGATAATTATCTACATAAAATCCCTCTCATTTCTTGCATTTTAAATTTATCCTTTTGCGTCAGTCAGCCTTTCATTAATGTGACCAGAATACCTGACCAAAACAACTGAGAGGAGGAAAACTTTATTTTGACTCATGATTTCAGAGGTTTCAGTCTATGGTCTGCCAACTCCACAGCTCTGAGCCTGAGGTGGGGCACAACATCATGGTTGAAATGTGTGCAGAGAAAAGCTGCTCATCTCATAGCATTAGGAGTCAGAGAGAGAGAGAGAGAGAGAGAGAGAGAGAGAGAGAGAGAGAAAGAGTGCTAGGAGCCAAGTATAAAAATATAAACCTGCCAAGGGCAGGCCTCCAGTGACCTACTTTTCCATTGATACCCCACATGCTTGCAATTATCACCCCCAAATCCATTAAAATTATTAACTCACCAACTGGATTAACCCACCAATCAGGATATAGCTCTCATGAACTAATAATTTCACCTCTGAACATATCTGCATCGTTTCTCACTCAAGCTTTTCCAGGCACACCTGATATCCAAACCATAGCACTTTTAAAGGTAGTTATTACTCAAGGAACTATGAGCCTTACCAAATATTTCTGATAAAAACAATACCATAAAACCATTTGCTTACATTAAGTCCACCATACAAATGACTGACAGAAAAATTATTTGGTATAGGGACTGTTGTGTGGGAAATTACAATGCTATCCCAAGTTTTTGAAATAGAAAAGATAAAATAATTGTAGTAGTGAAAATGGACAAAATAAAGGAAACTATACATAAAGAATAATTTTATCTGTCAATGTTAGTCTTTTATCTATATCTGATACTGTGACTATGGAATTTGTAAACTTTTTCAACTCATCCAAACACAGGCTTAAAAACACCACCAACACAGTCTGCCTTGAATTAAGACAGCTGCGTGTTACCCAAAGCTGCTGGAACAAGTCAAAATCCATTGATAACCTTCTTCAAATCCACCTAACCCCTTTGAAACACAAGTTACAGAATTCAGTCGTTATTCTGTAGGGTTTTCTCTAATACTAAACCTTCAGTTACTAATTGCATCCCTAACACATTAGAAACCATCTGTTTTTGGAGGAACAGGTGAACTTGTCAGAAAGACTGCTGTTTGTGAAGTTGGGTTTTCAATTTTGAGTGCTATTTATTGATGGAATGCCATAAACAACCTGGGTTTAAACTTATTTCTCATTTGTTGTCTGTAGTTTCTCATTATTGTAGGGGGACAGAGAGGAAAGGAAAAGGATGGAAAGTGTTTTTGAATGCTGGGCTACTATTAATTATTTTATCTTTTCTATTTCAACAAACTTGGGATAGCAGTGCAATTTCCCACACAACAGTCCCTATACCCAAATAATTTTTCTTTTGAATGCAAGAATTTATGGTGCAGTGTCAGGAATAGCTGCACATTAAGAATGGCTGATACAGGCTTAATCATAGTTTTGATTGCACTGCTGTTTCTTTGTAAATGTTTATACCTGTTTTAATATTAATAATATTATGTGTGAATTTCTATAATGCAAGTTTTCCTAAGAACAGAGGCCCAGGATGTCTCATAGCATATGCCATATAAAAAAAAAAAATCAGTAGAGTCCTATAATCCCAGCAGCTCAGGAGGCTGAGGCAGGATGATCTCGAATTCAAAGCCAGCCTCACCAACAGCAAGGCCCTAAGCAACTCAGTGAGATTCTGTCTGTAAATAAAATACAAAACAGGTCTGGGGATGTGGCTCAGTGGCCGAGTGTCTCTGAATTGAATTCCTGGTATCCCCTCCAAAAAAATATCACTAGCCTGCTATTTATTACTTTACAGAACCAAAGTCATGTTACCAATTTTAGAAAAAAGAAATAAAAATATATGATTTAGTCCAACATTGAATCTGTGGAACAATACTTGTACATGTTCAGGATTATAGATTTTTGAGTTATTTTTATTTCTCAACCTTTTTTTAGTTATACTAAAAAGACATTTATTTAATGGATATTTTCTGTAATCTACAGAAATAGCTAAAACTAAGAGAGTTTAATTTCTGTAGTATCTAAACACATGTTTTGGATTTTAAAATATGCAGACCATTATAAAAGTTATATAATTTGATTAGCAGCTATGAACTATAACAAATAATTACATACTGCTAATGCTTAGTTGTATCTTTGTGCAGGGAATGCTTATAATTTTATGTTGCCTTGGCATCTGTTTTTGAATACAAGTTTAGCTTTCTCATACGGGAAGCAGGGCTCAGTCACCCTTGACACTGGTTCCAATTCTACTGCACACACCAATGGCTTAAGCTGTAGGTCAGAGATAAGAATTAAGGGGAATCTCTCCCTCCAAGCAGACTGGGCTCCTAGCTTTCCTGTCTTTTTCCTCTAAAGGAACCACTCAGGCATTTGACACAAGTTTAAAGAGACCCATACCTATTCCCCAGTATATTCTGCAGGGTGCCATCCTCTGTCCTCTCTCCCTGTGTGCCCTGACCTCTGGGTGTGACTTGCAGAGGTGTTGTGTACCCCCAGGTCAGTAAGTACAGAGATTCTCAAACATTTACCTTGTGGACATGTTTGGGAAAGAAGCCCTCCTGTCTAGCACCCCTGAGGACACACTGTGAAATGATCCCTTCAGGAAATTTAAACAGTTTCGTTCCAAACAAAAACAAAAAATGACAAAAAGAAACAAAACAAACAAACAGAAACACTTTGAGGACTGAAAACGTACCTATGTATTTATTTTCATTTACATACCGTTGGAAAACTATTTAAAAGCAAGTGGGAACTTTAAAAGGAAGAAAAAAATACAACAAAGTAAAACAAAAATAAAGCCAGTTGATTAAATATATGAAGTCCAATGATCAAAATTAAGGGATTCTTGGAAAATCCAGCCTTCGTAGATTTACTGAATTTCTAAATTTTTATCTTTCCCTTTTCTGAGTTTGATTGATTTCTTGTTTATCTTCTATGATTCTTTTGAACTTATCATTTTATAGAAGATGACCAAAAATTTAAAAGTTCTCATTGAAAGAAACACATTTCTTTTTCTTGATGGTGACCTCTCTTTAATACTGTTTTCATAAATATTATTTTACTTAACATGAATGAAGAATTGTAATGGCTAATTCATCCACACAGCCTTCATGCATGAATCAGGCTCTTGTTTGGTGTGAAATGCTGGAAATGCCACTCCAGTGACCCTTGGCTTGAGACACAAGGTTCCACAACCAGAGAACAAGTCAACAAGCTCTTGGGGGAATTCTGGCATTGAAAAATATGACAACTGAAATAAAAGATTCGCTAATTCTCAATAGTACACACAAGTGGAAGAAGGAAGAACTCCTAAACTTGAAGGGAAAACAAACATTCAGGAAGTTCAAAAAATTACAGGTGCAGAACGTTGCAAATCCACAAGTGAACACGTTGAAGTCAAAATACTGAAAGTCTAAGAAAAGGAGAAATTTTTGAGAGAAAAATTATGTATCATTTAAGAGGGAAAGGCAATATGATTACCGGTCTAAAGTCTGAATTTCAACTTGGTGCTTTGAATGAATCTGAAAGGAAAATCAGAAAATATGATATGTAAGGGCATGAAATACTACTTTTATTCTTCTATCTTGTGTATACTGAAGGTGCTGCTTACTCACTCTTGAAAGTCAAATACAAAGGTTGATACTCTTGTTTAATCAAGAGATTCATCAATGAAGCATATGCTCTTGGCTTCCTTTCTGTCAAAGTAGCTATTTGTGAATGACCATAGAAAATCAAGTACACATCTGAGCTGGAAGAGATTCATCTACAGAGGACATAAGGTTTCCAGAACAATGTCTTTCTTTTCACTGTCATCATGATGACATAGCATGTGTTGGTGTCTTTCAGGGACCATGTGATAATTTTACCAAAGACGGCTTTATCTTATAGATAAGCATAAATGAAATCTTATGAGGAAAAGACCAAGTGGACCCCTTCCATGGATTAACCGCTCTTCCACATGAGACGGGCCATATCTAGCACTGCTGCTAGCAGAATAAGGCTTGGATTGTCAATTAACTGAGCACTTTGGGAACTTTTGGTGATTTCTTTGGACATTGTACCATTGGACATATTACTAACATCTCAATGCTTTCACAAATCTCACAATTTTTCATTATGCTCCATTTGGAAAGAACTGTTAGCATTTGCAGTGCTTCCTCATTCCCAGCAGTTAAACATCTGTTTGAGTCAGAGAGCTGTAGGTTGTCCTCTGCTGATCTTTCCATTAGCTAGAAGGAAATGACAGTGTTCATCAGAAGTAAAGGAATTATTTTGGGAAATGATTCAATGATGGCAGTGCTCACTAACCTGCTCTCTCTACCTTCTCCCCAAATTCTCAACATCTAACTATACCAAAGTACTTACAGTTAAAAATTATCAATACAAAAAGTAGGCATTTGTGATAAATTAAAGGATTCAAAACACAAGTGAATCGTGTCAAGCTATGCTATTTTGATTGCATTGGATATTATAAAATCACAGAAACTAGTATGAAGACAGATACAGCAGGAATTTGAGAAAAGCAGAACTGAGCTGTTAAAAAGGATGATATACATTATTAAAGGGGACAGTTGAGAGCTGCAGCAGTTTTGAGCCATGGTGATATCTAAGTGTGTCACTGGAATGTGAAACCATGTTTAGGATTCTGGGGTTCTACTGTAAATAAAGGGAAATCATTCATGAACATGGACATACATATGCTATTCCTGCAAGGCCTAGACTAGAGCTGGAGAGATAGTAAGAAACTAGAAGAAATTGAAGAGAATGACAATATGGCATGGAATTATTTAGATGACTGAAGGGAGGCAGATGCCATAGCAATCTCTTGAACAAGTTCTCTTTAGTTTACCGTATTGGTCAGGATGGAAACAATCCCTACAACAAATGAATAGATAAAGTAAATGTGGTATACATTGCATAATGGAATATTACTCAGGCATAAAAAGAATGACTTTATGACATTTGCCAGAAAATGGATGGAACTGGAGATTATTATGCTAAGTGAAATAAGCCAATTCTCAAAAAGACAAAAAAAACAAGGGTCACAAGGGTCGAATGTTCTCTCTGATATGTGGAAGCTAACCCACAAGAAGGGAAGGGAAAGAATAGAAGTTCAGTGGATGAGGCAAAGGAATGAAGGGAAAGGAGTGAGTAAGGAATAGGAAAGAGTGGAATGATTCTGACATCAATTTCTTGTATAAATATGTCAACACACCACAGTGAATCTTTACATCATGTACAACCACAAGACTGGGATCCTAATTACAATAAGATGTACTCCGTGTTTGTATAAATTTTAAAAATTAATTTAAAAAACTATGATAAAAATAATTTTATTAAAAACCCTAAATTTCTTACAAAGGTAAAATTTTACTCCCTTTACACTAACAAAAATGTTCTTCTTCTGACCGAGACTGCCTCTCAAGGGCTCTTGATGTCACTTGTCACTTAACAAAGTTCATATTACTGAGTTGGCTGACAGTCATATTCAATTTTCACAACTTCTTTATTAATAATCAGTGTGTATCTCAAGAGACAAATCCTCATACCTGCTTTGTAAAAAAAAGCTAATGGTTTTTACATTCATTGTAAAAGCAAGTCATTTAGGAGAGAAAAAAGCTTCCTGATTGTTTCAACCAATTTAAATTAAATTGAAATGCCTTGATATGAAACCCTGTCTGAATGTGCTATGAAAGATTAAGGTACCTTGGCAGTAAGTATGGGGTTAGATTGAAGAAATGCCAATTTATCCTCTGATTTTCATTCATCAGCTATATTTCTAACTTCTGTGTTTCCTTTTTAATTCTTTGCTTGCATGATTCATAAGCTACATAGATTCCCCTAAATTTTTACATTATTAAAAAAATATTTTCACTTGATATTGCCAGTAGCTGAAAATATAATACAAAACCATAATAATAAAATTAATACTGCAATGATATTATTATATAAAAGGATAGCAGAATTATCAACTTTTGTAATATATAAGATCCAGAGGTTTAATAACAATATAGGTATACTTATTCATGAGATGTCCTTTCAAATGTCAATATTAAAATCCCCCTTTATTTTCCCTTAAAATTAACTCCACTTTGTTTTTCTCCAAGATTCATTAATCATTTTGGAAAGTTCTGTAAAGCAGAGGCAATATCTTTTACCCGAGAAGGGGAGGGAAGACTAATTTCTTTTTGTTATGAAATGCTGAATTAATGACTAGTTACTTTGGTCATATTTTTTGGCATTTGGAGTAACCTGGAGTATTAGAGCATAAATGTAGTGAAGATTATAATAGTAATATTCACAATTACAACACTGACTTAATGAACTATGTCTTAGGAATTATGCCAAGTACTTTATATTCATAAGTCTAATTTAATGCTCTCAACAACTCTGTGCTTTGTATATAAGCCATCTTGTTGTACAGAGAACTTAGTTTACTAGAGGTGAAGCCACATATCCAAGTTTACACACAAGTAGGGCAGGGGACCTAGAGTCTAAACTCATCTATTGACTTTATAGCTCTTCTTAACAATTATTTCTACTTTCTAGTGAAATAATAATAGTGATGTCCCATGAAGGAATGTTAAAAAAGGTACCTGCCAACTAAAGTCACACATTTATGTTTAACTCTTTGCTAATTTTGATTACTATGAAATTATTTATCAGTTTGATTGTACAGAGAGATTGTTTGCTTACATAGTTTGTATGCATTGCTGTGTGTTGTTGATATAGTGCCAGTCTGTATTTTCCAAAGAATGAATTTGTTATTTTTTTCAAAGATATTTTATCAAAGATAGTTTCACTATTGATTCATTAAATGAAAGCAAACAAATGCCTAACTAGATGTTTTTACTAAATATATTGATTATTATAAAATATTATTTTGGTATAATTTATTTATAACATGATTATATGTCCTTGCAGAAAGAACTGACTTTACTTACAAGGAATTACTTTTTAAAAAATGTGCTAAAGTTACCATAGTAAGCAGCATTGGTTTTAAACATGGATTTATATGTTGTTTGTTTCTTTTAGATTCTTAAGACAAGTATTCAGGTTTCTGTGTTTTTTAAATTTTTTTGTTATTTGAAGTAGAATATGATAATTTTGTTTGTATAGGAATTTTTTAAAAATCTTTTTCAATTTAGTATCATTAAACTCTTTTCAGTACATTAGAGTGTTCTCTTTTTTCAAAGAAGTTATAAATATGTGGATAATCTCACATTAATCAATTCATTATTTTGCTTTTTCTTCTGGTTTAGAAAAATCCTACAAACTAAAACTTTGTAAGTAACTTTTCTCAATTTCATTTCAAGTTCATATGAGATGACTTACTTTATTCATTTTCCATTGCACAACTACCCATAATTATGGCAACTTAAACATCTCTTTAGCTTATACTTTCTGGGCTAGAAGTTGAAGCATGGCTTAAGTGGCCCTCTGTTTAGCAATTCATAAGGCTGTAATCCAGGTAGCAGCCAGGGGTGTTCTCAGTCATAATCTCTACCTGGACAAATCCTCTTCCAGGCTCAATTACATTATGGGAAGAAGTGCCACCCAGGTGCCCAGTTTCCTGCAGCTCTTAGAGGCAACTTGGGCTCCTTGTCATGTGTACCTTTCCAGCACAACCACTTACTTCATCAAATCAGGAAGGAGAACCTGCAGAGAAAATCTTATGGAGATGGAGCCTTATGTAACGGAGCAATGACAGAAGTCGTTACTTTGGCCATGTTCTATTGGTTAGACGTGAATCACAGGTCCTTCCCTGTGATGGGGGATCTGAGAGGCAGAGTTCATTGGTGGCTGCCTTATAGTCTGGGTCCATTGCATCCAACACCAAGAAATAGACCTTCCAAAAGTGTCCTTAAATACACACTCCTAGAAATTTAAGTGACAACCAGAATTCATTTAGCATCCAGGATGCAAAATAGTCATTTGTAGGTGATACCAAATTAGAGGGCAGAGTTTATATTTTTAAAATATTTTATATTTGAAATATCCTTGACACTTGAGTGTTTAACAATTTTTCTACTTATCTATTATAAACACAACAATGGTGTAGCATAGTTGTGCTGTTTCACATGTAAAACAGGAAATTTAAAACAGCAAATTCTAGCTGGGTGTGGTATAATCCCAGCAGTTCGGGAGGCTGAGTCAGGAGGATGACGAGTTCAAAATCAGCCTCAGCAAAAGCAGGGCATTCAGCAACTCAGTGAGACTCTGTCTCTAAATAAAATACAAAATGGGGCTGGGCTTTGGCTTAGTGACCCAGGCCCCTGAGTTCAATCCCTGGTACTGTTGTACCCAAAGAAAATAAAATCATCCAAGCTGATCACATAAAGCCAAAAGAAGCCTTTATTTTAGCTAGCCAGCGACGACCTCCCTTACACCTAAAAGCGGGGTGCCGGGAAATCTCACGTTCATTCTTTTGTTGCCAGTTTTTATAGGGCTTGGGAAGGGATTAGGGTGGGGCTACAGGGAGGGGATTCGGGATTGGGGTGGGGCTGACTCTCCTGATCATGATGGAGAATCTCCCTGGGAACACCAACATTTTAATCTGTTTCCTGTTGCTATAACATTCCCCACTGGTCTTATTAACAAATCCTTGTTTAGGAAACTAGTGGTTTTTCAGTTTCCTACTTCCCAGACTCTGATGGGTTCCATTCCTCAGTTTGGCCAGATTTCTTATTTTATACTAACTGCCTGCCTGTCCTTAATTAGGAACCTTTTGCTACTGTAAGGAGAGGGGGTGCTGATCACTCTTGCTGCTTTGAGTTGGAAGGAGGTGGAGTCTGGGGAAACAGTTTGAAGTTCCTTTTAGAAATCTGGTCAATGAGGAGTAGAAGTCTGCTTGGGAAGAGCAGGTTGTAAAGTCATCTGGGGTGGGTGCTTCTATGAGAGAGAAACAAAATGACATAAGTACCAAAATGAGATTAATACAGAAAAGAAGTCAATCTCTCACCAGGTGGAAGAACTAAGAAGTTGTTCCCATAACGAGGCCTATCAAAGGCTGGAGAGGTTAAGGCCTTTATTTGAGAACTTGAGTTATCAGGTACATTTGCCTGAGAATCTCTCTTTTGTAGCCTCCAGTCCTACTCTAGAGGCTAACACAAGTACATCTTAAGTTACATTAAACTACTGATTCTTTTAAATGCCCAAGTATGTCTATGGTTTGGTTTTGTTTTAACTGTTTTGCGAGGTGCTTAAGATCAAGTTGGTCAAATTGACCTGTTCCTGTCTCTTAAGAGTCAGCTGAGTTCCCACAGGGTCACTCGTGGGGAATTTGACAGCAGCTCCTTAGCTTTGTTCCTGTGCTTGGGTGGTGGCAGCTCCCGCATTTCAGCAGCTCCTTCATTCCAGCAGCCTCTGCATTCTGGGGTGGGCAGCAGTGCTCCTCCTGGATTCCAGCAGCTCCAAGGCAGTGACTTCTGCCTTGTGGACAGCTGACAGCTCTTTGCTTCCATTCATGGCAAAGGGAAGCTGGTTCTTGCTTACTCCCATCAGCCCCAGGAGGGCAGGGGCCAAGCCTGTCTGGCCCACTGTTGTACCTCCTTATTCTCAGCAATCTTTTCTGTGTCTCCAACTCTGGGGGACAAGCCTGGAATGCATGGGTTATTGAGAAGTGTCCACTCAGATTTGGTTCTGTCCTGGACGGTTCCAAGCTCTGGTGGCGGTGGCATCTGAGCCGCACTGGCTTTTGTGCTCTGGCTATGGCAGTTCCCGCAACCTGGAGGCCCATAGCAGCCAGTGTTTCCTTGGCTCTGGACACAGCGATGCCTTCTGTGCAACATAGAAACCAGGTGGTGTCTTTTGCCCACTGTTTGCATGGACGAAAACTCTGAGTTCTGGCAGCAGCGAAGGCAGCAGTGTTGACCTGGAGTTGCAAAGTTGTTTAGAGAAATTCTTTCATTCTCTAGAGGCAGGCTGATTCTGAGGGCAAGAACCAAAACTGGTTTTCTTGGCCCCTTTGTTTTAATCTCAATCCTTTAAATACATTTGCATTTAAATTTTGATCTCACTGTAAAAAGTAACAAATTTACATATACCCTATTGATAGCAGGTTCTATTACAGAATATTAAATGATAAAAATAAGTCCCCAATAAAATTTGTCATTCCCACAAGCCTGAAACTACCAACACAGACAAGTCTAACCTGGAGAACAGTAGCCCAACAAATGTCCTGCTCTAAAGACCTGTGTACCCAGAAAACATGGACACATGAATATACAAAGAGCAACCAGACCTAGTTTTTCAAGAAAAAAACCCTAGGCTCTGCAACATAGCACGATACCCTACCAGTTATTTAGCCACAATAAAGAATAAAACTTAAAGAAATCCTGTCATTTTAACATATCGATTACACTTTGATTTATATTAGCCCATTAACATTTGACCTTAGGGGAAAACTTTAAACAGTTTCTCACATACATATAACTACTTAGCTACACAAAAACTTGTTGGAATTTGCCCTTTACTTACACACAGATTTTCTTACCCAGAAATATTTTCCTTTTCCTTTTACTGAATGCATTTTCATACCTAGAACTTTCCACTTTCCCTTTCCCATCTGTTGACTCCTTCCTTGTTCGTATTCTAAAACAACTCTTATGAAATTTCTGAATTTAGATAAATTAACCTTGCTTTCAGGGATGATACAAAACAATTCCAAATCCCTTTATTTACCAATCCATGAAAACATCAATAATGCTAAAGCATGTTACCCCATGGAATTTAAGGTGCAATATATTAACTCTAATTTATTTATTTTACTGTAATACCCAAGATCAGACAAGTATTTTGAATAGTATTTGCCATCTCTTTCCTGTGGAAAAGTCCTAAAAAAACAATTGATATTACACATTTTATAGACATCAACATTTTTAATTGACCACCTAGAGATTTGTGAGATTAGATATATTTTACCTTCATTTATTTACCAAATTTAAATTGAACCTTTTAAATCACGTGAGTCAAATATACCTGGATCCATTTTTCCTTTAGCGCTCTGTTAATCTCTGATATCATGTACATGAATTTTGACAAAATATACACTTAAACAAAGGCCTTGTAGGTTTTTATCTCTATTGCAATGTAACAAGATGTTCAAAAATCTAAGTTGAATAAAAATTTGGACTGACCAATAGTTATGAGCTCAACAAGTACCCGGCCCGCAGTTAGTTAATCTCAAATAAAACACTCTTTTGTTTTTTTCCTTGGGTTGGAAATTGGTCTCCTATTGGGCTTTTTGCTTCCTCTATTGTCATTTCAATATAAGTTCTACTTGAGATTTGGTTCCAGCAGACACCTGATATCTCAGGCACTTTAACCATTTTTATCAGGACAGGGTTTGAATGCTTAAGGGCTCTGTAACTGGCTTTTGTTATTCCCCCTGGGCGGATGCACATGTCATTTACATATTGTAAAAAAATTTGCTGTGGGGGTGCTGTAGCACTGGGGGAGGGTTGGACTTGGTTCCTTCTCCCCCTTGGGAGAGTGAGAGGTTGGTACCCCCAGCCACCTTCTCCCTCCCCTGGCCCCTGGATTTGGAAATGGCTTTTGGCAGAGTTACCTGAGTCTTGAGGGATTGGTAGCAGCTTGAGCTGCATTTAAGTCTGGTCTGGCCTTAGCCATCAAATCGGTGCAGCCTCTCCTTGTTCCCAAACTAGAGGACACAGAATCTGAAAGGCAATGCTTAAGCCATAATCCAAATTTAGAATTAAAGGCACTCAGTCAAGATGGGTTTTCCCCCAATGCCCTGAGGGCCCCAATCAACCTCTAAAGTGGGCCATTTTGATTTACAAAACTTTTTAAAGTTACATCCATTAACAGAAGTTCCCAGTGGCATGTTCTTGGAAGTCCTGAAAAGTATCTAAAAAACAAATTAGAACAGTGGGGCACGTGGTTGACTGACTACGTCCCATAGTAGACTGTCCTGAAGAGATGCGACACAGAAAGCAAGGAAAAAAAAACACAGAAAACACAAACGGCCCGGACACCCAGGGGACCAGTGGCAAAGGTGACTCTGGACATGAGTTGTGCCCTTCCCGTGGATCGCCCCAGGTGGCAGCCACGGCAGGGGCAAGGGCAACAGAACCCCCAACTTCCGGCAGGTGTGCGACAACAGGTGACTTTGTGGCATCCCTCAGCTTGTCCCCAGGGCATGTGTCCATGGAGCTCGGTCAACTCATGTGCTTTCCCATGGTGCGAGCCCCACCCTGGTGAGGCCAGTGCGAAGGCGGGTGGCAACATGACCCCAGGCCTAGCACGCGGGGCAGCCCACCGGAGGGCAGTGGGGCTCTCCTCTCTCCGCCAGGCCCACACGACTGACCTCATGATAACCTTATGGCAGCGCTCTTGCCCTGCCTCTTCTCCCTGACCTCCATTTGCAGGTGGTGGTGGGGGTTTTGGGGGCACTGGCTGGCGGTTTGCCTGCCTTTGGCCCCTGGCATGCATGCAGTCCCTCCCCGCTCCCCCTCCCCGCTCCACCCAGACCAGACTAACAAGACAAATACAGACAGACAGACATGGACTGACCAGATTAGGCCCCACGTGGCCTACCAGACTGGGCCCAAGAGGGACTCACCAGACAGACTAGGCTTCACGAGGAGGCCTACCAGTGGACAGGAGCAGCGTCTCCCCCTGGCCTGGGACTGGTGTAAGCGACTGCGTCCAGTCTGACCATGTCCCCAGATACAGATAGATGACTCACCAAAACAGACAGGATACCAGGTGGCTTCATTTAGAAGGGCATCCTGAAGATGGGCTGGAGTCCCCCCAGGAGTGAGTCTGAGGCATGTCTCTCAGGAGCTCCCCTCTACTCAGGGCAGAGGCTCCCAAGCAATCGCCATAGGAGGTCAATTTAGGCTGAGAGCTTGGAGAAATTAATCTCTCTGGGGCCTCCAAATGTTGTACCCAAAGAAAATAAAATCATCCAAGCCGATCATGTAAAGCCAAAAGAAGCCTTTATTTTAGCTGGCCAGCGACGACCTCCCTTATACCTAAAAGCGGGGTGCTGGGAAATCTTGTGATCGGTCTTTTGTTGCGAGCTTTTATAGGGCGCAGGAAGGGATTGGGGTTGGGTTACAGGGAGGGGAAGGGATTAGGGTGGGCTATAGGGAGGGGATTTGGGATTGGGGTCGGGCTGACTCTCCCAATCGAGATGGAAAATCTCCCTGGGGAACACCAACATTTTAATCTGTTTTCTGTACCAAAAAAAAAAAAAAGTAAATTCTAGTAGTAGTGGTTTGGATACATATGACTAATTCAATCACTAATAGTAATTATTAATGAATGAGCTAATCAGTCACTGACTGCCTGCCTGATTGAATACATTAGTTTAAAAAAAATTAAAAGGGATGAATGATGTGAGGACCCGTGGACACACACATCCACATTTCTCTGTCTCCCACAACCTAGATAATTTGTGGATTTTCATAATTATTTTTAGAAAGTTCTTTAAAAAGCTCTACTTTGTTTTTCCTAGCACTGCAAAACCTGTTCAGTTTTGATTATTCTCTGAAATTACAGCCTAAGGGGGAAAAAACCTTAAGAAGAATTTGGTTGAATATATTACATCAAAATGTGATCTGGATGAAAAAAACAAAAGAAAAAGTCAAAATACAAGGGTAAATCATACTTCCTGCAGATCTGTTGTGATGAGAAAAGAAAAAAGTCTATGTTCTTTCTTTAGTGCTCTCTGAGGACAAGATTAGGAGATTAAGATGATTCTGAAAAAAAACAAAAGGCAAACAAACAAGCAGAGAAGCACCAGGAGAATGGGCTGGGGAATAAAAAGAGAATATCAAAAAATGTTCCTCATTGTTCTCAGGGAAGCATGCTTATTTCTTACTAACTTTCTTAAATTTGTGAATTTAAGAATTAAGAATTTACATTCTTAAATAATGTAGAAATATATATCACTGGAATATTTTGAGAATAATATCATCATCTTAATATTTAGCATAAATAAATTTGAACATCATTTCAATTCAAACAATTATGGAATGCTCTAAAAAAGAGTTTTTCTAGGTAAAAGATATTTCAAAAGTTTTTTAATCCTGGTTAAGAATTATGAATACCTTTGCTTTTCCCAAATGTAATCTTTCCTCAAATGTAATGGTTCATGTTACACAGATTCTAAAACAGGAGACAAATTCAACAACTTCAGTTAGAATACTACACTGTGAAAAAGTTAGGTGAAGTCCACATCTGCATAAAATCAGACTGACAGTTCTTGTTTTCCACAACACTTGGATGAGGCTGCCTCAAATACAGGATTAGTGAACACTGAATCTTCTTTTTTTCTTGTGAGTGTCTGGTTGTAATATTTTCATCATTTTATCAACATATAAACTTTTTGCATGTGTGTTTGTGTGTGCATGTGTTTCTGCTTCAAGACGCCTGAATTTAGAGATGCATGTTTTCTCTGAAATTCACACTATAAGGGAGGAGTCTACACAAGGGTTTGAAATTACAGGACAGAACACAGTGGAATGTCTTGGTGGGTGAACAGCCCTTTTTAATGTGGCTGGAAACTTAAAGAAAAAAGAAATGGCATTTTCTATAACCACCAGTAAATCTGTGTGCATGTATATGTAAATACATGTACAGAGGAGAAAGAGGAGAGACAGAAAGGTAGAGAAAAATTTTCTTGTCCTTTTTAAGAAAAACTCAAGTAAATATTAATGTAGAAAAGCAGGCTGATTTTCTAAACCTAATTTATACACATGCATTTAATATGTTTTTTTATTTAACTTTTAATTTGTTCTAATTAGTTATACATGACAGTAGAATGATTTCATGCATTTTGATAAATCATACATAAATGGAATATAATTTCTCATTTTTCCGATTGTACATATTGTAGGATCATATCAGTCACGCAGTCATATGTGCACGTGAGGTAATAATGTTTGTTTCATTCCACTATCCTTCCTGCCCCCATACCCATACATATATTTAATATGTTTTTAAAACATTACATGTCAATGATGACAATGTAACTTATTTGCTAACGTGAATGTAATTAAATTTGCTGTATGATGGACAGATTAATCATTATTTGATTAGCCATTTAAAAACATTTTATGGCCTTTCAAAAGCACTTTTATAGACAGGTGCCTACTACCTGTCAGAAACAATTCTAAGAAACAGAAATCCAGCTGGGATGAGAGGGTACAAGAACTGCTACCCCCATGTAGCTTCCATTCTAGTGGGAAAAGTATTAAGTGTATTGAGAGTAAAGTACATGTTAAATTAAGTAGTGATATGTTATAGAGGAAACTAAACCAAGGGGGGAAGGAAAGGTAATGGAATGAGATGAACATCGTAACCTGATGTACATGTATGATTACACAAACAGTGTGACTCTACATTGTATACAACCAGAGAAATAAAAAATTGTACTGCATTTGTGTACAATGAATCAAAGAAAGTAAAGTTTTAAAAAAAGAACAAAAAAAAGTGTGGACCATTATAGATAGGTGAAATTTTAAATAATTTATTGGAAAAAAATCTCAGAGTGAAAAAGGAATTTTATTACAAGTTAAGGAAAATTGCTGAGTTATAGACATTCCTTCTATGTGATGCATTTAGCTAAAATCAAACAGCCTATTTGGCTGGAACAGAGTGAGCAAGAAAAAGAAAAGTAGGACATAAAGTAGGTTCAGATATTGACCTGAATGTCTGGGTCACTGTAAGAATTTCTGCTGTTTTGTTTTGTTCTGTTTTTTGTTTTTCTGAAAAAGAAGTCACTGGAGAAAAGGAAAAGCAAAGGAAAATATGATGTGCAAATTTGTTAAAATGATACTGTTGACAGTTACTGACCTGTTTCAAGAGATCCAATATATTCAGGAGATCCAATATATTCAGGAGATCCTGTCTCATGGATCCAATATAATTCAGATTAAAGATCCAACATGTTTTGTGGAAATTAACACAGGGAATTGTAAGTACATTTTGGTTAAAAAGGGGTAAAACACTAGTAAGGTGTCTAATGAAGAACAGGATAAATTCTTGATATGCCCAGTATCTAACAGTGATGTGGAAGGTATGACAAATTAAAGCAGGAAGGAGATCCTGGGCAATGTTTAACCAGGCCCAACTGAGTAAGTGATGAGGGTATTTGGTCACACAAAATTTGATTTGTCTTTTACTTGATTGGTGTTACTTTTGTTATTGGTCTTTAAGATACACATACATTTGTGCTATTATTATACATTATTTTGCTAAAAATTAGATTAAATACATTAAAATGTTGATGGTGAATGAAATAACTGATGACCTGTTCAAACCAGTTGGAATGAATTCCTGGGTTACCTCTCTATACTGTTTCTCCTACCTTTATCTTGATGTGCTTTGTTAAGGTGGCATAAAGGGGAGGGATTTGTTCATAGGAAACTAGCAATTGCAACTAATCTAGATATACTAGTTGAAATAAATATTCCACCTTAAATGTTGTTGACAAATCATTGAGGATGTGCTTTATTCCATTGTTTTCTATCCTACATGACACTTTTTCTTCCTTTTTTAATTGTCTGTTCTCATAATTGTATGTCTTAAAAGATGGAAGAGTTCTTTGCTAATGAGTTTGGTGATTCATGGAATTGATTAATCCAATTAAAATTATGTATTTAAAATTTATTATGTGTGTTTAATGTATAATAAGTACTGTAGTTTGTTAATCTGAATCATAACCACATATATATGTGATATGTATATTTATATATATATGTCACCTCTTTTAATTCTTGGATATCATCATGAATATTTTGACTTATTAAATAAATAATATGCTACCAATTAAGGCTTTATGTTACAAAATATAATAATGTACTCATATGAGGGAATGACTTGAAAGATAAAAATTAACCATTTTTTAATATCTTGTGTATTATAAAACTGGTAAGAAGTCAGTGCACCTGCTACCAATAATTTGCAATTATCCATTGCCTGAAAGTCTGCAGTATGTGTCATAAGCCAAAAAGCAAAGCTTGTTATCAAAAGAGAA